>VYXD01016151.1:82227-123695 GCA_013397195.1 Hylia prasina
GCGGGCCGGGAGGGGCTCCCGCGGGCCGGGGGCCGAGCCCGCGGCGCGGCGGTATCCGGCGCCCCCGGCTCCTGCCGGTTCCTGCCGGCTCCTGCCGGTTCTGGGTGAGCGTGAACCGGCCCCAGCTGCCAGCGGGGACGGGCCGCCGCCGACCCGTGTCAGGGAGGTGACGTGGGGGGCGCGGGGACCCAAATTCGGGGGTGTCCCATGGCTGGGCCCTCCCGTTCCCTCTGTGGCCGCTTCGGGCTCTTCACAGCGTTACAGGGAATTCCCTGGACAGGGAAAAAAAAATAAATAAATAATGCACCAGCCCTCGGATGCCGTGGGAGGTGCAATATTTTTTGCAAGAGAAATAAGTTCATAGATACACTCATTTGAGCGAGCGGAAGGATGCAACAGTATCAGAAGCATGGCCTATTTTCAGCTGGTTCTGGCAACTTTACCTGTCTTATCGTGTATATGTTCTCTTTTTTTCCAGTCTAAGAAAGGTTTCGGCTGCAGAATGCTCTTAGGGGACACAGGAGGGGATAATCTTGAGATATCTGCCAACGCTGGGTGGAGAACCTTTTATCCCTGGAACCCAGAATCTCCAAAATCTTTCCCCTCCCCTGCAATTAGCTATTCTCACAGCTGAGATAGGCCCGAGCAGGGGGAGAGGGTGGTTGTTGCTTCTTTGGGCTGTCAGAGCCCAGGTGGACGGCAGGACAGAGGGTTTGGGGGGAGCAGGTGCTGGGGGACCCTCCCAGACAGGGGGGAGCTTTATTTTGTACTTTTTTAGTACTTTAGGCTCATTCTGCTTCTCTGGCTGCTAATGCTCGGCTCTTTCTGGGTGCTGAATCACTGTGATGCTGCTGGAGAGCCGTGCTTTCCAGTTTGGCAAGTGCCAAAGGGGGAAAGGAAGATTTCCACGGGCAGACATTGGCAGGCAGCTTTCTGTACAGAGAGTCCTGGCAGGAGGGCTCTCGGGAACACAGACTTTGGATACATGCCTTGTTTAGGGAATGATTACCAGGGAAGTGTTTGATTTTTTACCATTCCCACCCAGCTAAAGCCACATGTGCCTGAGTGGTGCCATGTAGGTGGTTCCTGGTGGTTTCCAGGCGACTCTCAGGCACCTTTGGCACAAGTGCACTTTCCCAACAATCACATGCAGCCTACCAAAAGAAATCAAAATGGCTTGAGGACTGAGGAGGTCCCTCTAGTTCAAGAACATATTTCCAAATCCCTGTGATTTAAGAAAGGTGTCTGAGACTTGTAAAGGTGGACGCTGGCTCCATCACGTCTGTGTTGCTGGTCTCTAAACTTACACCCAGACGTGTGAGTTTTCCCTGGATATTTGTGCTGCTGGAGACCTTAGAGCTGGTCATCAGTGCCCTGCTGCCTCACTGGCAGCGCCTTGTGTGATCATCCTGGCTTCCCTGAAGTTTCTTTCTACCATGTGGATGGTGCTCACTGTATTGACCCACCAGTGAACTCTGAGGTTGTTATCTGTTATTGATACCCAAAACTGGGTGACGCCACCTTCCCGTAATTCCCACACCTTTCTCGATTTTTGGACATGATCCCCATGGGCAGCGTTGCTGTGATCCCTGTGCTGTGTGAAAATGTGTTTGCTTTGTTTTTGTTGACTCTCCTCTTGTCCTTAGGTAGTTGCATAGGCTCCTCTTTGCTGCCCATTGAGGATTTATTGGTTTTATACTTGTACCATGGCCTCTCTTTCCATATCTCCTTTCACAGAAAGTGTTCACCACGTTTACTTTACTGGTCACCATTTCTGAACTTCTCAGTGAACAACAGACAACAAGCAGAATTTGTGTCTTTGGTGTTCTCCACTTTGGTCACTCCTGTTTTCTCCAACTCAGGCTGAAGCATTCACTTCCCACCAAGATGTCTAGGTTTTCTGGGCAGTTATTATTGCCAGGGAAAAAAAAAAAAAAGAAAAAAAGGTGGTTTGGGTTTTTTTTCCCACACACACATTTTCAGCTAGAAGGTGGCTTTATCTCTCACTGTGGACTTTTTGTTCAGTCTGAGGTGGTCTGTACCTCTGGTGTGTCACCAAATCCTGTGCTTATTGCATTTTTAATAAAAGAAATTACATCTAGATTGACCTCTTTTAGAAATAATGCTCTGGGCTGTGTCCTCAGTGTAACAAAACAAAGCTCCCATACAGAAAAATTGCAGATACGGGTCAGAACACAGAAAATTTCAGTAGGTTGAGTCATATGAGAACATGTTTCCAGAGTTTGTCTTTCCATAGTGTTTAGAATGCTGAAGTACAAAATCGGAGTTGAGGAATATGCTGGGATTTAAATAGTTAAAGTGCAGAACAGTGCTCCTCAAAGTTTGAGCAGCAAATGTATTTTTAAGGGTTTACTGTTGGCACTACTCTGGGGGGGCTTTTCTTAGAGACATGATCCACTGGGTGGGTATTGTATTGTCCTGACATTGTAAAATCCAGCAACATTATTCCTTTGGCTTTTGAGGCAGCTGAGGGAGCTGCAGACCTTTTGGGTGGAAGGGTAATACAGGCCACTTTTCTAACTCTGGTTTCATCATTCATCCCATGAAGAGGTGCCGTGGCAATTACAAGAGAATGTGAATGTATACATTATATACATCATATAAATCATTGTGTATATATTATGTATAGATTATTATGTATAAACCATTATGTAATAATAATATTGGTTATTATTATATTGTTATAACCAGTTATGTAATAATAAAATTGGCACAGGTTGGTGAGGTCTGGCACAGGTTGCTCAGAGAATCTGTGGCTGCCCCATCCTGGGAAGTGTTCAAGGATGTGGCTCATAGCAACCTGGTCTAGTGGAAGATATCCCTGCCTATGGCAGGGTGTAGAATGAGATGAGTTTTAAGGTCCTTTCCAACCAAAACCATTCTGTGATTCTGTTATTTTATGATTATGTAGTTAAAAAACTTTGTACTATTTAAAATAATAATATAAGCACAGTAATATTAAGGCTTTGTAGAACAGGTGGTTCAGAATCTTCCTGGTTACAGAAGGTGATTTTTTTTTTTTGTCAGCCAGTGGGATGAAGGATTCAGCTGAAATTTGGGGAAACTGCTCCAGTGCAGGGAAATTTAGTATGTGTCTCGTCTGGGCAGGAAAAGGTAATTTACTGCACAATAATTTGGAGAGGGGCTTTACAAGCTGGCAGTGTGCTTACTCCTACAGCTACCTGTGTTGTTCCACAGAGCATGGAAAATGAGGGGAGCTTAGGAGCAGGCTCTGCATGGCACAGCTGTGTCTTATGGAGCAGACAGAACCAAAAACCTTGTCTGCTTATGGATTTACTTGAGCTAACCAGAGCTGAGTTTCCACAGATATCCCCAGGGTTATGAACAAGCAGCTAAATGCCTTTTTTCCCCCTTTTGTCCATAGGAAAATCGTCCAATCCCAGAACCGGGTCCTAATGGTAGGTCTACAGATGACTGATTCTGGCTGCTTTCTTTACTTCTCTCTTTGTTTTCTCATTCTTTGGCGTTGCTCCTTGATAATATAAAATATTTCTGAGGAAATACAAAGTTAACCAAAAAACAATTGCGTGGCTGAAACAGATAATGCTGATTTTCCAGCTGGAAAGAAGAGCTGGAGCAGTCACAGATAAACTCATTTATATGGCTTTTTTTTTTTTTCCTTCCTGTTCCATCAGTTTGTGTATGTCACAGTAAATGGCTCTTGGGACATGTCAGATGATCTTATGCAGGACTAAACATTAATAGGATGGGCATGTGGGCTGATAGAAATTTGATTCACTAACTCTCTAGGGCTGAAATCATAGCTTTGGGAAAAGGAAAAATTAAATGGACTTGCTCTTTTATTCCTGCTCCAGCAATAATAACGTTCCTCTTAAATTGAATTACTTTGTTGACCATATTTTTATTGACATTAGCTTTTGTCTTACCCTATTTTAAGCCTTCTTGCTTTGTGAATCGTTGCATAGTTTTGTATTTCAGCAGGTGGCTCATAAATGTGCCACTCTTGTAACGTGTGCACACACAGTTCTGGTTGAGTGCCAGTAAATTTGGATGTGTCGATACTGGCTTGGCCTTTGCTGTGTGGCCCAGGGACAGCCCATGTGCTGCTCTTGCAGTGCCTAAGAAGGTCAGTTTTTCTTCAAGGAACCTTTCCTCCTTTTCTGGCAGAGGTCCTCCTGCGCATGCATTCCGTTGGGATCTGTGGCTCTGACGTTCACTACTGGCAGCACGGTCGAATTGGGGATTTTGTTGTCAAGGATCCCATGGTATTGGGACACGAAGCTTCCGGGACTGTCATAAAAGTGGGCTCTGGGGTGACTCATCTGAAACCAGGTATCTGGAACCAAACCCATTTGTTGTTTGTTTTCCTCCTAATCAGTTCCGAGAATGTGTCAATAAAAGGCTGTGTTTTTTTCTGTAAGGTAAATTTATCTGAAGTTCTGAATTCACAGTGTGACCTCCTTCAAAAAGTGTCTGCACTGCAATTAGTCACCCATCTTGGCCACTACTATGTGATATTCCTTAGATAGCTTTTTCCTGGGAAATGTTGAACTGGCATGGCTGTATTTTAATGCCAAGCAGAGTGTGTGCTGGTACAAGGTGCCTTTTAAGGAAGCTTGATAAAGCTTCAGAAACTGCATCTATAGCTCTTGCCAGCAACCTGCTGTGAGTGTCTCTTCTCTGTGTGTGCTCTTGAAGGAGTAAATGGCCTCCTGCAGTGCAGAGGTCACAGGAGCAACTGCTCCAGGCCCCGTGGTGGGACCTCCACAGCTTGCTGTGCTCATGAATATCCTAGAAGATATTCCACACAGGGAATTTTGCAAAGTTTGCCGATGAGAGCAACTTAGGCAAGGTGGAGAGGATGTGGGGGAGAGCCAGGAAGAGATACTGAGAGATCCCAGAGATGCCAGTGAGATGCAGGGCAAACACAAAGTGATATCCACAACAGAACAAACCAACCAGCTTCATATCTTAAATGTTGTGCTGACCATAACTGCTGAAGGGTGAAACCTTTGGCTCTGACACTGTGCCTAGCAGCATTGGCTCCACAGCAGTGAAAATGCAAATCACTGTTAGGAAGGGGACAGAGACTCAGAGTATGTCAATGCACATCTGGAACTCTGCATGCAGTTCTGGTCTCCTCCTTTCCAAAAGGATGTAAAACAAGTGAGAAAGATTCAGAGGAGGACAAGGAGATAACGAGATGTGGAGCAGCATCTCTGACAGATGTCCAAGTCAGAAACTCAAGCTGAGAGCTAGAGAGACAACTCAAGGATGTGAGGACTCATGGAGAGCTAGAACAGGTTGCCTGTTCTCTGGTTGCTTCAGCACCAGAGCAAGGCACAGTGAGGTGCAGCATTCACCTGAGATGTAGCAGACCGTGTAGTTTACATGGTGAAGGAGGAGAAATTGTTGAGGGCTACTAAATACAAACAAACCACTTATGACTTGAGAGGCCTCACAGCTGCATATAATGTGAGGCTGGGAGATTATTCAGTATGTGCTTGTCCTGCCTCTGTCCTGTCAGGTACCTCTTGTTGTCCAGCTCAGAGGGGATTCAGTGGCCTAGATGGCTCTTTTCTTCCTTCCTGCTTATCCCATGTCTGCCTGAAAGCCTGTTGGTGGAGAGTTTTGGCTCTGGTTCCTCTGCCAAATAGGTGTGAGGCTTTGTGTCCCTTGGGTGCTTGCAAGTTGCACTGTGCTCATACTGTTTTCTCTGGCCCATCCTGCTTTGTCACTGCAATTAAGTAATAGCTCTTTGTCCTGCAACATGTGTCCTTCCAGCACCCTGGGCTACTCTGTTGTAGCACCAGGCTGTCTCTGTTGCCAGATAAATCCTGCCAGGCTCCTGGGTGTTATGCACCTTAAACTTCCTTCCCTGTGAGGGTGGTGAGGCCCTGGCACAGGTTGCCCAGAGAATCCGTGGCTGCCCCATTCCTGGAGGTGTTCAAGGCTGGGTTGGACAGGGCTTGGAGCAACCTGGTCTAGTGGAAGGTGTCCCTGCCCATGGCAGGGAGTGGAACAAGCTGAGCTTTAAGGTCCCTTCCAACACAAATACTTCCATGATTCTATGATTCCCAAGGAACAGCTCTTTCCAGCTGGCAGTATGGTAGCTAGCTGAGCTCACCTCCTCCATCCTCAATATTTCCTCTTCTACGGATTCAGCAAAATATCTGGTCACAATGTAATTGCCTGGGGGCGGCCCCTTCATCTGCTGAGGTTAGCTGCAAGGCAGCTGGAGGAAGGTGTGTATGGGGCTGAGCTTCCATCTGTGCCTGTGCCTGTGCCTCTGAAACACCATCTCTTTCCAAGTACCTGGGAAGATCTTGGTGATGAGGCTGCTGTGAAGGGAGCATTGGGAACCAGCCTGGTGTGTGCAGCAGGACCTCCCTCACATCCCTCCTGTCCATATGGTGCCGCTGTTTCTGTGGTGGTTGGTGCTACTCCTGCTTGTGTGCCGCCCTGTCCCTGACCCACTCCTCTGCTTTCATCCTGGCAGGTGACCGTGTGGCCATCGAGCCGGGTGTCCCAAGGGAAGTGGATGAGTTCTGCAAAGCCGGGCGCTACAACCTGTCCCCGACCATCTTCTTCTGCGCGACACCCCCCGACGACGGGAACCTGTGCCGCTACTACAAGCACAGCGCGAGCTACTGCTACAAGTCAGTCCCTGCTCCCTCCACAGAGAAATATACACTCCCTGGGGGGAGATTAGCTGCAGCAATCACCTCTTGGCCCTTTGGAACACTCCTTATGTAACCCCAACAGGTTTTATTGCTTCCTGATCCATAAATAACATGCCTAAACTTGGATGACAGCCACTTTGCAGAGGGTTTATCAGGCAGGCAGTTTATCCCCTCCAGTGCCAGACATAAACATTTCTTGCATGTCTCCTGAGATGTCACCACTGGCTTACCCTTTAATTATTTTCCTTTTCCCATTTGCTCTCTGCTCGTGGTTTCTTTCCTGTCTCTTTTCATATCCTTGCCTTCCTAGGCTAGTGCCTGAAGGTCCTTGTGTGGTTCTTTAAGCTGAGTTTTGGTGCTGCTTTTCAGGAAACACCAGGGTGACTGCTGACATCTCACTCTGTTATTTGAAACAAAGTCATCCCACTTCGAGCAGAGCAGGAACAGAAAGCTGAGCTGTTTTTTCATGTGTCTCTGAGTGTCTCCACTAAGCTACCACCATTACAACATATCTGTTTTCATGTCCAGTTCAGCAAACTTGACTATGTTATTAATTGTGACAGCACTGGCACATTTGCTTAGAAGCAAATCTGTGCTTAAACACTCTGGCAAATCGTAGAATCCCAAAAGGATTTGGTTTGGAAGGGACCTTATAGTTCTTCATTCCACCCCATACCATGGGCAGGGGTACCTTTTACTAAACCAGGTTGCTCCAAGCCCCTTTCAGCCTGACCTTGAAAACTTCCAGGGATGTGCCAGCCACAACTTCTCTGGGCAACATGTGCCAGAGCCTCAAATACTCCAAAGACTGAAAAAAACTTGTACAGTGTTATACCCACTTAAATGCCTTTAACAAGGAGTTAAAAATAGCCCAAGTAGCTTCCCCCTGAGGCTGCTCTACCTGTGGAGCTTGTTCTTTTTCAGTGTGTATGGAGCTGGTACTTCCATGAGCAGGAACGTCCTTGGGATTGATCTTTGGTGTCTGCACGGAAAGCGTTCAGGATCGCGTCAGTCGGAAGGAGGCATTGACTGCTCTTTTCCTGAGAGTCCTCAGGCAGGAAGCTTTCAAAGCAGATAGCAAGCAGCTGCTGTCAGGATGAGGTGCTGGTCTGGATGGCATTAGCATCTCACTATCCAGACCCGCTGTCATCGATTTCCTGTGTATCAAAATAACATTTTCTGACAACATGACAAGTTTTTGCTTGAGAGGAAGTGGTTGGTTTATAGCTGGCTTCATCCAGGCTTTTGCTTTTTTCTCCAATTTGAGCAAATATTATTTTCACTCCTTTTTCTTTTTCTTTTTCTTTTTCTTTTTCTTTTTCTTTTTCTTTTTCTTTTTCTTTTTCTTTTTCTTTTTCTTTTTCTTTTTCTTTTTCTTTTTCTTTTTCTTTTTCTTTTTCTTTTTCTTTTTCTTTTTCTTTTTCTTTTTCTTTTTCTTTTTCTTTTTCTTTTTCTTTTTCTTTTTCTTTTTCTTTTTCTTTTTCTTTTTCTTTTTCTTTTTCTTTTTCTTTTTCTTTTTCTTTTTCTTTTTCATTTTCATTTTCATTTCATTTTATCTCTTTGGGATATAAAGCCTAGACCTGGTGCTCCCAGTTTCAGATCAGCAGTGCTGTGGCTGGCTCATATAGAGCAGATTCCCTGGCATGCAGTCACTCTGCCAGCACAGATTAGCTAAGAAGGGATGATGGCTGAGCTCAGTGAGCTTTTGCACATTTGGGCAGTTATTGTGTGTCCTGATGGTGGACAGACTCTGAGTTGGGTGCTCTGAGTAACTTGATGGAGGTGGGATCATGCTGTGAAGCTGCCTTCCCTATTGACAGGGCAGTGCCCAAACCCAGCAGTAGCAAACGTGATGCCAGGCTCAGTGACAATGGAACTCTTGGAGTCAGACCTTTAAAGCCTGTTGGAAAAAAGGGTGCAGATATCTTACAGCTGTCTTCCCACAGCCATCATTTCCATTTCTTTAGCTTCACATTGTCCTGCCTGAGATCTGACCTCGAGTTTCCCAGTGCTGTCACAAAGACCCTCCTGGCAGGCACACCTCCCAGAGCTGTGTGAGAACCCACACTGGTAGCTTATGGTGGGGCTGAGATTTATTCTTTCAGCAGTTCAGAAGGGTTTCACTTCCTCTGCTTTTTTCCATCATGTATGTTGGCTGCATTACAGGGCTGGTTTTGTCCAAAAGGTGTTTTTTGTACCCACTGCTTCAGTTTGCCCCTGATGCTGGGAGAGTGCATGCTGGGACCAGTCCACTGGTTAAACACTTGGTGCATCAGGGAAGGTGGTCCTGGGTGTTACAGGGAGACCTGGAACTGGCTGCCTATCCTGGTGGCATCACCTTTGGCAGCAGGATGTTTTCTAGAAGCTGATTCAACCCTGTTGAGGGGTCTGGGAGCTCACTGGTGGGTGAGCCATAGGGCAGCTTTGGGGTGGTACATATGCAACTGGGGGGTTTATTCCAAAGGGAATGAGTGGCAGAGGAGTCCTTGTTCACTCACCAAGTACTGGAGAGTTGATGTGGGGAAGTTTATGGGTCCCCAGGTGTGGTGCTTGAGCAAACCTCACTGATAAATGGTTCATGTGTACTTGATGCTGCTTCAGAGGAGGAAAGGAGCCTCTTGGAGTGTATTCCTCTTGAAGCATATTTCTCTGACCACAGGTGGCAGTGTGTTTTGCTGCTGTGTTTTACACCCGTGTTTGGTCTTCAAGTGTCATGGCTTTCCTCATCACCCTCACAAACTACACTGGTGACTGTTCCTTGTCTCCCCTTGCAGGCTTCCAGATAATGTCACCTTTGAGGAAGGAGCCCTTATCGAGCCCCTCTCAGTGGGAATCCATGCCTGCAAACGAGCGGGAGTCACTCTGGGAAGCAAAGTCTTCGTGTCTGGCTCTGGTACAGTGAGCACAGTCAGTCCTTGGGTTCTTTGCCTGCTGGGAGGGGATGGGCAGGCTCAGGCTCTGCTTCTGGGTTCTGCTGTAAGGGTGGGTCATAGCAGAGCCACAGGCGTGATGAGGGGGACCTTGGGGATCCTGTTGGCCAGGAACACGCTGAACTCTGGGCATGTTCAGAGGTGGGGCTGATGCTGCCTGGCAGTGGTTCATGTTCTCTTTCTCCCCTTTTGTACCCAGGACCAATTGGCCTCGTTAATGTGATTATTGCTAAGATGATGGGTGCAGCAGCCGTGGTGGTTACAGGTAAATCCTTTTAGCCCTTTCAGAGTGCGCCTGTTTCCTACCATACAGAATCACAAAATCATTAAGGTTGGAAACAACCTCTTACGTCATTGAGTCCAACCATTAACCTAGCATTGCCAAGCCCAACCATGTCCATAAATGCCTCATCCACATGTTTTTTAAACAGTTCCAGGGATGGTGATTCCACCACTTCCCTGGACAGCTCATTCCAGTGCCTGACACCCTTTCAGGCAGGTTTGATCTTACCAAGTTATTTTTATCTCTGGTAGTGCTGGGTGAAGGCCCAGGCAGTGTTTGCAGCCACACTGTGCTTCTCCACTTTTCTTTCTCTGCCCTTCCATCTGCACCTGCTGGGGGTTTCATTTTTCATTGGTTATCCAGTGACTGAAATTGCCTTTTCAGGGTCTCTGCATTTCAGAAATGGGCATTTCTTGCATAACTGTGACCTGGACATTTCTAGTTGAGCTGCTGCCTACAGGAATGTCTTTGTCCAGCTGTGTTGGGAAATCCTCTGAGGAAAGAGATCCCATTTTTCTAGATACCTTCTCCAGGTTCACATCTCTGAAGATGAAGCTTTTACTAGGGTCCACGCACAAACTGTCATTGATGGAGATTTCTCCTTGATGTAAGAACTGAAATGAGTCCTCATCACCTTTGCAGGTGCCCTTCAGGTTGTTGAAACAGCCATTCCATCCCCCCCTTTTTTTGCAATGCTAACCTAGCTCAGCTCCTCCTAGCTCTCCTGTAAGGTTCAGGCCCTCTCTCTCTGCAGCTTGCCCAGAAGGATGAAGAGCTGGAGTAACCTCAGGATTTTCTCTGGTTGAAATTTCCACCTGGGAGTTGAACAGGGTCTGGAAATAGTGCTTCCAGTTCCCACTGTGACTCTTCAATCTTTCTGAGTGGTGATGGCCAGGAGGAGCAGTTAGAAGTGCCACTGGACACTGAGCACAGATTGCTGCAGGTTTTATGTCAAAACCCTGAAGGATCTGGACCTTTCAGAAGGCTGTTACTCACCTCCCATACTGAGCTAGGTGTACTTTTGACCTTTCCATTACTGTGTTTCCATCTTTGGGTCAAGAGATAAAATTCAGGTCCCACCCTCTTGCCTTCACAGAAACATCCTTCAGTAGTAGCTCAGGTCAAAACACAAGGCACATTATTACCTTCTCCTCCCTTAATCCTTTGGCTGAAAACTCCAGGGCATTTTTAGCTGTGCTGGCCTCACCCTGCAGGTATGTGTGCTTGATGGATGTGGTTGGTCCACACCTCAGATTTTGTGCAGTGTTGTCATTTGAGGATGATTGCTATAGCAGGAAAAACAGCTCTGCCTCCTGAATCACGCACGAGGAAACTTGTGCCCAGCTGGGCTGGTGCAGGGACTGAGGGTGGCCCGTTCCCTGGGTGGGGAAGGCTTGGTGAGTTGGGGTTGGTGGGGCTGAGGCAGCTGGCTCAGCCTGCCCCTCATTCCTGCTCCAGCCTGGGTGTGTCTTCCCCCTAGTTTCAGGAGCTGCTGCTGATGGGGACCTCCACCAGGCTGACCTGGCTGTCATGTGAACCACAGGGGGTTCCTGGTGCTTGGTTTGTAGGATCAGCAAGCTTGGATACATGGAATTTCCCTTTCTTATCTTTATGTGCTAGCCTAGGTACTAATTCTGACTCATGGATGTCTCTTCCACATGAGAGGGGTTTGGCTGAGGTGCTCAAAGACACTCATGAAGGTGCTGTCCAAAGTCAAGTATTTGTGCGTGACGCGAGCTGAGGAATGGGTTTGGTTTGGCTTGTTGCTGCTGGAGATTTTGCTGCCTGTCTCAAGGAACTGCTTTTTGTTTTGGCTTTAGGAGCCAGCACCTGTGAGGTGCCTGTCTGCCCACAGAGGCCCTCTTGTACTTTGCTACCAGATTATTTGAATTCATTGCCCTGTGTTTTTATCATGTGTCTGTGAGGAGCTTTGTCTGTGCAGCACTTACGGCTTTAAAAGTTTGTGTGTGTTTTGACAAGCTTCTCACAGGTGTAGAAATATTTAGAAAAGCTTTTCCTGAGAACTCAGCTCCTACACCTTCTGTCTTTGGTTCCTCTGGTGTGTTTGATATATTTAATGGACTCCAGCAGGGTGAGAAGATCAGTTTGTTTCATGGGTCCTCATCTACCCTTCCAAAAGGTCTGTGTCTCTCTCCACTCTACTCCTGAGTGGGGGAATTGATATTTATGGACGTCCTTCTCCTCTCCTTCTGCCTTGCTGTTGCTCTAAACAGCTGCTTTTCTCCTTAGATACATATAAAAGATCAGCCTTCCTCCCCAGTAAGGGAAGGGGCAGTTTAGGTGTTCATGTTGGGCTGTCTTGCATTGCACTGTCTGTCACTGAAGGTGCACTTAAAAATTCTGACTTCAGGGAAGTTATTCTCCTTGTTCTGTCTGTGTCTGAAGTTCTGGGTGTTGGTGCCTCCAGAAACCCTGGAATTCAAGGCTGGGAAGGTGAGTAACTGTACAGAGCTCAAGTCCTTTGAGAAAGAAGATCAACACAGAAAATCTGAGAATAATCAAGAGTATTTATTTCCCTGTTAAGCTGGCTCATAAACCATCATGAGAAGCTTAAGGGTAATTTGATAACTTCATTGGAAGCAATCAAAACTTTAATTAGCTCCAGGGATATCTGACTAGAGGCAAGAGACAAGCCATTAATTGTTTAATTGACCAATTTCCCACGAGCTGTATGGCTTTAAAGTCCAAAGGACTTGATCCTTCACAACACTCACACGTGTCTGGAGCTCTGAACAATCCAGTGACCTGCAGATCTGTCTGCTTCACTACGTGCTTTCTGGTGATTCAGATGTACTGTGATGTTTGCAGCCCTGGCCAGGGCTGACAGTGTTGCTGCTGCATTCCATGTGCTGCTTAGAGCCAGGGCTTCTTTCCCGAGCAGGTCAGCAAACCAGAGGTCAGCTACAGGGAAGACGTGGGATTTTTGCTCCCTGAGAATGATTTTGTGGCCACTTTGAAATGCACTGCCTGCCTTGTTTTCTAGGACACTGCCTGTGGATTATTTCTGCCAGAGAAAAAGTGTAAAATGTATAAAATATGTAAAATATAGAATAGAATGTCTATAATATATTTATATATTATACATATATAATATTTTAAAATATTTGAAATACATTAGTGACTCAGCAGATGTTAAAAATCCTAAAATCCATCTGTGTCTGCTGTGAGCTGGTATTGAGAGACCAAACCTCACAGGGAGTTTAGTCATTAATTGAGAGGACTGCTGAACCCCTGTGGTCTCCTTGCCACACACTGAGATTGGGGAGACGCCAACCCTACTGGGCAGAAGTGTTTCATAGCACTTGAAGTGCAGTTGGTGCATGGGAGGTCTCTGAGTGCACCTCAGCTGGGGTCAAGCATGACCCCACACACAGCCTGGAGCCCAATGCCCAGAGCTTGGGAGGGACAGGTGTGACTCCTGCAGCCACAGGAACAAGCCCTTGTTGGGGCTTCCAGGGTGATGCTGCTCTTTCTTTTAAGCCTTGGCTTTTCCAATTTGTCTACATTTTATTAGCCTTTGTTACCGCTTCGTGAAACACCCTCCACAGCTCTCCTGGGTGCTCAGCTTGGTAGGTGTGCCCACACTTGGCATCCCGAGCCCTCCAGCTGCCTGTGGGGGCTTGTCCATCATCTGTCCTGCCAGTGAGTGCCATCATTTTTGCTGTGGGATGGGCAGGGTAGAGCCTCTAGCCTGGCTCGCTCCCAGGACTGCGGCTGAGTCAGAGTGGCTCATGTTGGAGACCTGGCCTTCTCCTCCTCCTCTTTCCCTTGATTTGTTCACCCCACCCCATCTCTTGACTTCTCTGAAGACTGTGCCGTGGTGAGAGGGGTGTTTTCATCTTTCCTCTAGCACAGGCATCGTTTTCTGAGTCTTCAGGCCCAGGACCTCTGGGAGGAGACCACCTCTCAATTTTGGGTGTAGGAAATCTCGGCTGTTACATCTTTTCCAGTGCCAGCATGCAGACCCCTGCAGACCACTGCTTTGGAGTAGGGAAGAAGAGGTGATTCCTTCCTGGGAAACCCCACTCTTCTCCTCAGCTGTCCACCTCCATATCTCCAGAGGTGGCCTGGTTGCCAGTGGTGCCTGGAGAGGAATAGGTGGCTTTCTTCTAGGGGTTGTGGGATGCCCTGGCAGGACAGTTTGGTCTGAGAGATGCTCAGCAGCCTCCAGAGCTGCGGCAAGGAGGGTAAAGAGCAGGACTGTGACAGTGCAGACACAGTAAGTGTTCACAGCTAATGCATTCTGCAGTTTGCTCAGCTGAAGGACCTGCTGAGGGTTCCTTGAGGAAGCCCTTGGAGAGCTCATGGTCTGTTCTCACTGTGTACTGTTAAAAGTGAAATGGCCACATTAATGATCCTGCAAGACTGTTGTCTCCTGTTAGAAAGATTTCTTGGTGTTGTCAATAGCCAGGTGATTTCTGGACCATCAAGGAGCAGAGTCAGTGCAACCTTGCCCCTGGCTTATGCTCTTTGAGAGGTGCCCTTTAGAGTGGGAGTAAATGTGCACAGCCAAGAAGGAAAAATACAAGAGTGGTGGGGGTTTGCCTCAGTGTAAGCTCTCCCCTAGGCTAACTCATTGAGTGTGTGCAATGGGGTTTTTTAAAGTCCATTCTCACTAGAGGATGAAGATTCTGTGGGAATTAGTGAAGCTGCTTCATCAGAGTCATTGCCAGAGAGACACGGGGCAGCCACAGCCAGAGGCAGGTTTAGGTAGGACACAGCTGACTCTGGAGTGGGTGCCCTGTCTGCCCTGGCCTCCTGCTGCCTTTTGCCTTTGCCTGCACTGAGGTTCCTCTGCTCTGCTGTGTCAGGACAGTGACCAGGACAACCACAGTACCTTGGCCACAGCTGTTCCTGATCTGGTTTGTTCTTGTGGTGTCCCTGCTGTGCCCTTTGGAGTTAAGCTTGGCCTCCTGGTTTGTCTTGATGCACTCTCAGTGTTCTGGCAGTACCAAAGAGAAACTGGGCCATTTACAATCTGTTGGTCTTAGAAGACACTTCTCCAGTCTAGTGGTGCTGGCTGTTCCTTCATTCAGACATTGCTCTGCATGGTGTGGGTTTCATCTGTGGGTTTGTGCTTCAGCCTCTTTGAAGCACACACCCTTCTGCAGCTGGGGAGCCTTTGGCATCTCCTGTGTCTTTAAGTTGTCCTCATTGCTCACCCTTCATCATCCTCATCATCTGGAGCCTCCAGCACAAGAAAGATGTGGATCTGTTAGAGCAGATCCAAAGGAGGGGAATGAAGATAATAAAGGGGAGGGCTGGAGCCCATCTGTTCTGGAACCAGGCTGGGAGAGTGTCCACCCTGGAGAAGGCTCCAGGGAGACCTTAGAGACCCTTCCAGGGCATAAAGGGGCTCCAAGAGAGGAACTTGGATTGAAGGCCTGGAAGGACAGAACAAGGGGGAATGGCTTCCCACTGCCACAGGGCAGAGTTAGATGGGATACTGGGAAGAAATTCTTCCCTGTGAGGTTGATAAGGCACTGGCACAGATTGCCCAGAGCAGCTGTGGCTGCTGCATCCCATGAAGTGTTCAAAGTTGGGCAAGGCTTGGAGCACCCTGGCCTAATGGAAGGTGTCCCTGCCCATGGCAGGGAATGGAACTTCAAAGTGGAGTGGAGCTTTGAAGTCCCTTCCAACCCAAACTATTCCAGGATTTTGTGATCATTCTCTGCCTGTCAAGAAGGAGTGAATTCTCACCTCTTCTGGTTGTGCACTGCCCTGTGCACACATGTAGTGAGCAGATGTCAGGTTCAGGTTCTTCCTCCTCTTTCACATAATGCTCCAGTTCTTGACTTGGTTTTCTTTCCACAGACCTATCTGCCTCTCGCCTGCAAAAAGCCAAGGAGGTGGGGGCAGATTTCACCATTCAGGTGAAGAATGAGACCCCGCAGGAGGTGGCCTCCAAAGTGGAAAGTGTGCTTGGCTGCATGCCTGAGATAACTGTGGAGTGCACGGGAGTGCAAGCCTGTATCCAGGCTGGAATTTATGTGAGTACCACTTGTTTGGAAGGCAGACCAGTGATGGTGTTGGTCTGTTTTTTTCTGTGATGGTTCAGTGAATGAGCTATTTTACTCCCACAGTGCTTAATTTAAGTGGTCTTGGTGGGGGGAGAGATGCTGCTCCTTAGACAGTAAACAAAGGGAGCCAAAGTATTAACATCAGCATGGGGATAATTGATTTGATGCTTGGGTGCTTAACCTCTTACCAAGGAGACCCCAGTAAGATCCCCAAACCCAGGGAATAGGACAGCATCTTCCATTGAAGTTATGTCCAAATAAGAAGAATAATCAAGAAAATTAATTCCAGAAGCAATGAAAGAAGCAATTAAGAAAGGGATGTTTTGCTGCCATGAACATCCTAACAGGAAGATGGGGGGAAGGTTAATGTGGAGTTTCACAGTGAAAGGACAGGAAGGGGAATGGGACAAACTGCAAAAAGGGAAATTCCAGTAGAGCAGCAGGCTCTTAGTTTTAAGTCTCTCCCACTGAAATCCCAAAGTACTTTTTGTAGTCCATTTTTCAGAATGGGGTTTTCAGAATGGGAATTTCGGATTCCTACCAAAATCTTTCAGATATTTTCAAAAGATTGCATTTTTAGCTTTGATTACCACGTGTTTCACTCTGACAGACTCCTGACAGCATCCTACCTCTCCCTGGCTTCTCTGCTGTGCCCCAGGCAGTCCATTGCAGCCACAAAGGGCAGCTTTACTTTTGACAGACCCTGCACTGGCTCCTGCAAGTGTGTTCTGCAAAATGTAACCCGTTTTTTGTGTGTTTGCTCTCCAGGCCACTCGTTCTGGTGGGGTCTTGGTTCTGGTGGGGCTGGGGCCTGAGATGGTGACGGTGCCCATCGTGAATGCTGCTGTGCGGGAAGTGGATATCCGTGGGATATTCCGCTACTGCAACACGTGAGTCTTGTGCATGGGGGGCTGATGTGTCCCCAAGTTAAAATCCTTAGGAGCTGTACTTTCTTGCTAATGGAGAAAATGTCTTTTTTTAATCTGTAGCTCTCCAGGTAGGATTTATGGGATGTTAAGCAGTTGGCTTGTCCTATCTCCCACACTTGAGGTTCCCTCACTCCTCCCACACTTGAGGTTCCCTCCCCAGATAATTCTTTGCAGGCAAAACTCCCCTGAGCTAAGGAAATAACTGTGATGATCCAGGCTGCTCCATTCTTAAAATGAGAAGTGTTATTAAGCAGGCAGTTTGGGAACTAGATTAGCTGCTGCATCCCTATGTATCCCTATTGCTCTAATTTGGCCCATTCATGGTTGGACGATGATCTTGGAGGCCTTTTCCAATCTCTGTGTTTCTATGATTCTAAATGAAGTGGCAGCACAATCCATATGAGGGACTCTGTGCCAGAAAAGAGGCTGGAAGCTGACTGAGGCTTTTCCTTTTTTCTCGCTGCACTGAGTCCATGAGTCTGAGCTCCACCGTGGTCAGTGTGCAGGCAGGCGGCAGGGCAAGAGGAGAGCAGAGCATGGTGGTTTTGGTTTTCATTCAGGGCTTCCAAAGTAGTAGTTTCCTGTGATTTTCACTTGTTCCCTGTAATTTCACTTACTCTCCCAACTGTCTGTGCCTGTCTTCTCAGAGCTCAACAGCCCAGAGCAGCTGGCTTGTCCTATCTCCCACACTTGAGGTTCCCTCCCCAGATAATTCTTTGCAGGCAAAACTCCCCTGAGCTAAGGAAATAACTGTGATGATCCAGGCTGCTCCATGCTCTTTTCTTGGACTCAAACTAATGGCTGCTCTCATCTCCTGCTCTCTGCTTCCCTTGCAGGTGGCCTGTGGCCATCGCTCTGCTCGCATCCAAGCGGATCAACGTCAAGCCCTTGGTTACGCACCGTTTTCCCCTGGAGAAGGCTCTGGAGGCCTTTGAGACCACCAAGAGGGGTGAGGGGGTCAAAGTCATGCTGAAGTGTGACCCCACTGATCAGAGCCCCTGAGCTGTCCCAGTGCCCAGCCCTCATCCCTGCTGCTTGTAACTAGGAAATCACATGTAATGAGGGTGAATGGCACAGGGATACACCATTAGAGCGTTAACCAGTAACTACAAATGGACAGCCAATAGCTGGAATCAGAATGCTGAATTAGAGATGATGGTTTGCACAGTTGGTGGCTCTTCACAGACCACATGTGCAGGAGAGCCTGTGCCAGGGACGGTGTCACTGGCCTGTGGCACAGCAAGGGTGGAGGTGCTGGCATTCCTCCTTCCCATCCTGCACTTCCCTGGCTGCAGCATTTCCTGCATGGTAATCCCTGGATGTGAGATAGCCCTATATGAATATCCCCCCTCTGTCATGGGTGCTCAGGGACTGTACAGTCTGTGGAAAAAAGCCTGGGCCTCTCCACTCCACGGGATGCACTGGCACATTCAGGTCATTCTCTCCAAGCTCTTCTCAAAGCTTAGAAGCGGGGTTTTTGTACAACTTGGAGGTCAGCTGGGACCACGTCTGCTGTGTCAGCCCCCAACAGCTCCTCGTGGGGCCACTGCAGGCAGGGGAACTGGGACTGCTGAGAGCCCTGTCCTTATGTGCCTTCCATGAAGGGATTGTTGGGGGGCACAGCTGCTTCTGATGTGGAGGGGAGCACAGGTGAGACATGAGGGGACAGCATCACTCAAAGGTTTTACCACTGCAAACAAATCATAATTATTTGGGAATATCTAATCTTCCTGCTGAGTTTGTGAGCCACAAACAAGGTACTAACAAGGTAGAAAAAAATCTAATCTTTGATTAGGAGTCATGTTAATTTTAGTACTGATCATGTCAATTTTAGCACTGAGAGATCTGTTCCTCCCTTGGGCTGGAGCTGAACTTTCCTCAATAAATTCTGGCTGCCTGAGACCTTCCAGATGTGTCCCTTGAAGTGTGTGGTGGTGGGTTGGAGGGATTTGCAGGGGACTGTGCAGACCTAAGCCTTGCCAGGGTGCAGGCTGAGCTTAGTGTTGGCAGGACTGTGAAACCTCAAATGATCCAACCACTTGCAAATGAAATTTCATGTTTATTCCAGATGTGGCCAAGTTAATCCTGGCAGAGATGGAAGGCCCCAAGTCCATCCTGAATTTTACAGGGATAAGACATAACCCAGGGGAGCTTTCTGTAGCTGGAAGAAGTGGTCAAAATATGTGCTCAGCACATTCCTGTGCTGGGAGGAACCCTGTTAGCATGGCTGGGGATTCACTGGCCAGCCCAGCTCCTGTCGTGTGGGGATTCCCATTGGCATGGCTGGAAGACCAGTGGCCATTGCAAGATTGTTCTTACTGGGAATTAGAAACTTGCTCTCTAGTGTCTTAGGGGGCTGTTTAGCACCCTGAGGGCTGGAGTTATTCCCACAGCTCAGCCTGGTTGGGCTCCTTGTCTGATCTGCTCTCTCATCAGGTCTTGCTGGGGGCATTGACACTGTGGGGGGATTGCTGGGGGTGATGGGTCTGGTGGACATAATCATTGGGCTGTGCCTGTAATCCCCACCCCGACTCCATGACTCCACGTATGGATCACCAGTGCAGGGGAAATTCTCTCCAACTTAGCCCATTTTCCAGTGGGCTAGAATTAATACTCTGTGCCAGGAGCAAGGCCATCACTGTGTCACAAGTATTACAAGTCTCCAGGTGACCAAGACACAACTACAGGAGGCAAGAAAGTGTTTTAAGACTTCAATCAGCTTTATTTGAGCTCAACCACAGCCTGCAAAAGCAGCAGTGATGAAAAGCCAGGCATTACTTAAACAAGCACTCCCTGGTCAAAGGACTCTGACACTGCTGGAAGAAGCCAATGCAAACACAACTAAGACCCTATGCAAACCCAGGGAAAGCTCGGAGAGTTAACAAGGAAGCACTGAAGAGTATGTGAGGAAAGCTGCTTCAAGAAGAGGGATAGCGGGGAGCTCACTGGCTCCTCACCCTATCTGTTCACCACATGAGTCTTGGAACAAAGTGCTGTGAATTCAGGTTGTGCAGGCACCAAGCTGTTCCCCAAAGCTGGTCAGAGACATTCCCGGAGTCCCCCAGCACAGCACAACCTCTGTCTTGTGCAGTTAAGGTGGAAGAGCTGGGTTTAACACAAGGAGTGGCTTTTTTGGATTGGGACACACCAGCGTGACCCTGGGCATGGGGCTGCATGGGATGTGTGGATGGTATCGGGATGCTCTGGGCTCAGGGGTTCGCACTGGGGCCATGAAGGGCAGTGCTGGGATGGCAAGGCTTTGCTAGCACACAGTGCTCTGCGGGTCTCAGTATCCCTGCTCTCGGTTGTGGATGGCTTTCACCTGGGGAGGGTGGTTGGGTGGGAGCCCAGGAACATGGCCACTAGGTGTTGGGGTGAAAAAATGCAGCTGCAGCCAGAGGGTGGAACAGTGTGGGGTAGGGTCAGAAATTCTCGTAGTGATGTGCAAAGTAGGTCTGGTCCTTCTTGTTCATCTGCCGGCAAGCCTGTTCCACACTCTTTGTCATCCCGGGCGGGCCACAGCTGAACACCCCAATCTTCTGCACCTGGGGAAGGAGGGAGCCAAAGGGGTCAGACGCAGCACCGGTTCTCCCCATAGACCAGTCCCTCTTGATCCCTTGCTGTCTGATAGCTTTGGGCATGGATGCTGGCTGAGCAGTCTTTGTCAGCCTCCAGAGGCTTTTGAGGAAGTTGTCACATTCCCATGGAGCTGCCAGGGCCATGGAGGAAGGATGGGAGCCCCCCCAGCTCTGGTCAGTGGTTGCAGCCAGGGTCCTGCAATAGCAGGGGGTGTTTGGCTGGTATGGGGCATTGCTAACTCTTGCAGCTCAGCCTGACCCCAAAGGGAAAGCAGGATTCATTCCCCTTCCACTCTGTTCTTGGTGCAGATGCCACTGAGGTCTCCAGGACCTTGGGGACAGGCTGGGACCAGTCCTCCACAATGGTCAGTGGGTGCACCTCCTGTCCCCAGCTGGACACTGACCTCAGGGTGCACCTCCTGCAGCGAGCTGAAAAAGGGTACGAAGGGAGGGCGCCCGAAGTGGGTGACGGAGCGCAGCCCTGTGAACAGGCTCTTGTTCAGCACCTTCTGGAAGTGCCGCTCACAGATGTACTGAAAGAGAGATTGGTGCATGTCAGATGGCCCAGCACAGCCCAGCATGGCCCTGCACAGCCTGGCATGGCATGGCCTGGCATCCTCCCCATTGGGAGTCCAGGCTCACCAGCATGGTGGTGCGCAGATCAAACTTCTCGGCCAGCTGTGTGATGTAGATGTGCACAGAGACCAAGTCGTTCTTGTCTGATTCTTCCACCTCCCGGATGATGTCCGTCAGCCACTCAAACTGCCGCTGTGTGCGCGTCACCCAGATGAAGTAGATCTGTGGCACGTTGGAATGAGGCCCAGAATGGGGCCAGCAACCTTATGAATATCCATGGACTCCACGGAGGATTTTACCCCCAAAGAGGCCAGCAGCAGCAGGAGGCATCTCAGAATCACAGAATCAGTTAGGCTGGAAAAGACCTCTGAGATCATCAAGTCCAACCTCTCAGGAGGGCTCGTCTTTCAGATACTCTTACCTTCTTACACAGTGGCTTGGAGTTTATGGATGACTTGAAGACCAGGTCCTTGAGAATGGATGCAAAGGGTGTCACCCCGATGCCTCCTCCCACCAATACTGACACCTCAAACTGGTTCCACTCCTGGTGGCCCTCCCCGAAGGGCCCGTCCAGGTAGAGCTGGAAGGGAGTCAGCTGTTAGCAGAAGTCTCTGCTTGCCCATGACTTGGAAGCCCTCGGGGCTGGAGAAGTGCCTCAGGCTTGGCACAACCCATTGGCGAGAGGCTCTTGGGCTCGGATGTCCCCGTGGATGACATCCTGTGCAGGGCTCACCTTGGGCAGTGTGCCGAGGAGGGCCAGGTTCTTGGGAGAGTAGAGCTCCCGCAGACGGGTGGTCCAGGGCCCAACGGCGCGGATGTGCAGGCTCAGCGTGTTGTCGTGTGGAGCTGAGGTCAGTGTGAAGGGGTGGTACTCGGTGGTGCCCAGGGCCACGCAGGCAATGCGCACCCACTGCCCAGACTTGTAGTCAAAGTCCTGTGGCCGCTGGAACTGCAGGTGGGTGACACCTGTGGGGAGATGGAGGAGGGGGCTCCGTTAAGTTGGAGATGTTGAGGAGTTGATGTTCCTGCCTCGCTGCAGCCCCTGATGCTCTTGCAGGAAGCCTGGGCTGGGCTGGTGCTGTGTGGCCAGGGATGTTGTGGTACCTGAGGGCAGGAGCTCAGCTTTCAGCACACTGATCTCCACCTTCTTCCTGCTCAGGCTGTATAGCTTGTCTGCACTGTAGATGAGAGCTGGGATGATGAAGTAGATGTAGAAACGGGGCTGCTGGATCAGTGCGTAGCTGCCATGGATGATGACCTGGGCAGGGAGCAGAACCCTTTAGCAAGGCCAGTCATCACCCCAGGGATGATTTGGCAGCAGCTCAACAGGAATGGGGAGCCAGGACTGGAGCTACCATCTCCCTTGGGAGTACCCCAAGCTATCTCATCAGCTGCACTGACTTGACCTACTGGCCTACAGTAGGCACCATCCCTCCCTTCCAGCCCAAATCCTTTACCAGGATGTAGAGCAGCACATAGAGGTGGTGAGTGATCCAAAAGCCCTTAAAGCTGACGTGCCGGAAGTGGTGGGTGGCAAACACGTACATCACAGCAAGGACCACAAGCAGCAGCACTCCCGTCATGCCTGTGAGAGGAAGAGTTGGGAAGCCCACTCTCCCTGTTGGGGGAGAACAGGGCTGCCCCATAGGGGCTCTAACTGGACTGGGCAGAGGCTGCCCATCCTGGGCACAGGTGTGCAGGTCTGTCTGCTAGGTGTTCTCACCTGGAACAGTCTGGAAGAACCACCAGTAATACTTCTGTGGGAGCTGTGACCTGGAGAAGGACAAAAGATTGCACCATGGAGAAAGCAGAATAATGGTTTCCATTTCCGTTTCTGTCCATGGCCAAAACATCCTGTCTGGACTCTGCTTCAAATTCCACCTACCCATCATCTGTGAAGACACTGGAGAAGAGGCAGGACAGCACACTGAGAGGTGTGACTGAGAAGATGTAGACGTTCACTACATGACCTGCAGAGTGGAGCACTGTAAGAGACAGAAACACAGAGAAAGAAGCATCACTTGATGTGGATGGAGATGTGCTGATGTCCCCAGGGACCCGGTGATTCCTCCTCTTCTGTAGTTCAAGGCATTTGTGTCTCTGCAAGGTCTTTAAGCTTCTGCCTGGTCCTGCCATGGCTTGATGGGCTGGTCCTCTGCTTGTGGATGGCAATCCCCCAGCAGCCCACCCACCTGAGAAAATCAGGGCTGCCATGGCAATCCAGCGGTGGAAGTCGACGGCGGCATCGAAGGGGATGTAGTGATTGAGGAAGGTCTCCCGCAGGACGGTGATGAGGTTGCGGCACATGGTAAGCAGGATGTAGGAGTACATGAAGGAGATGGAGGCAGCTGATCCCCGGGAGATGATGATCCCCACGAAGGTGGTCTGTGCAATTCCAGTGCTGGGGGATGCAAAGGCGTAGTCTGGGAGAGAGAGAGTGGAGGGGGTGTCATGTGCCCAGCGCTGAGGGCCACGACCCTTCCTGCAACAAGGGGACAGCCACCTGTGTGGCTCCACCAAAAACAGGACATCAAGCAATGGGCTTGTGTGGGGAAAGGGGCACAATGACCCGGAAGTGCTAGATGACAGGGTGCCCTTGGAGATCCAGGGAGGAAAATGTCCACCTGGGAATCTCCACCTTGGGACTGTGGCCTCAGTTGGGGAATCCAATATAAGAGGTGTTCATAAACTGGAACAAGCCCAGTGGAGACCACCAGGATGGGTGGGAGCTGGAGAACGTCATAGATCTATGTCTGTGTAAGGGAAAGGCTCAGGGAAATGGGCTTGTTCAGGCTGGAGGAGAGGGGTCAGGGGAGCTGTCTGTCTGCAGCCATTTCATGGGCCCATAGAACAGGTTTTTCTCAGGTTTTTCACAGCAGAAGGACATGAGGCAAGAGCATGAGTTTCACCGTAGAAAATTCAGGTTTGAATACTTGAAATTCTTCACAGGGAAGATGGTCAAAAACCAGCACAAACCCAGCAAGGTGGTGGAATCCCCAGCCTTGCAACACTTCACACCTTCTCTAGACAAGGCCTTTAGCAGCCTCATTCAGCTTTGGAAGAGGGTTTTCTCTGAGCAGGGCATTGGACCAGACTCTTCCAGAGATTCCTTCCAACCTCAGTGATTCTTTGGGGACCTCAGTCCAGGGGAGGACTGACACTGCTGCCGCCCAAGGTTGTGCTGGGCAAGTCCCCATCCTGCCCCAGGCGACCACCAGCTTTGAGGCAGGAAGCCCAGGCCCCCTCAGCAGGGCTGGGTGGGCACTCACAGTAGGCTCTCTCGGCAAAGACGCCGGCGGAGATGGCGGAGAAGAGGACGACACAGACGATGTGGCGCCGGTAATTCTCAACGAAGCGCTTCAACTCCTGGATCTTCTGCTGAACTCTGTTCCTCTCGTACTTCTTACGCTGTGCTTCCGTGTACAGATGCAGCTGGTGCTGGTTCACCCTGGCAAATACAGGAGTGCTGGTGTCACCGTGAGGTTTCCCTGGCAAGGAATGGCTCAGGGCCCAGGTTTGGGTTTCCTCTCAAAGTACCCCTGCACATCAGTGACAGGGGTGACCTGCAGAGCACACCGTCAGAGGGTGATCTCACTGCTCTACAGTGCCTTCAAAAGCTGGTAGCAAATGTAGAGGCAGTGACTCACAAAGGAAACTGTAGGTGAGAACTGTAAAAAAAAAATTCACAGTAATATTCAACTGTCAAAAATTATCCACAAAAGGGGAATTTCCTTAATTGGTGCAGTTAAGGCAAACCAAGATAACTGTCAATAACAACAGCTGAACTGCTTAATTGAAGAAACACTTGCTGCTGCCAGAGCAGGGAGGACCAAATTCTCTCCTGCAGCTCTTCTAGGCAAACCAGGTGAACCAGCAGCAACCCAAGAAGCAGAGGAGCATAAGCAGGAACTGTCAGACAAGATCCCTCTCTAAAAACCGTTATGCCAACCTCTGGAGCTGGCCACTTCATTTGTTCGGGTTTGTTGTTGTTTTTTTGTTGTAGAGACACATCCAGACATACCCAGACCTAGCAGCTTGGCCAATGAGTGCCTCCTTGAAGCAGTGCCATTTGACTGGAGGGCTACCCAGTCTGACATGGAGATGTGAGGAACAGCAAACAGGATGAGCCTGAGCCCCAGAGGCACAGCCAGCGAGGGAACTCACTTTCTTCCTGGTCTCTTCCTCAGTTCTTGGCCTTTTCGCTCCAGGTGGTGACTCACAGGGTCCAGATTTGGGTCTTTATTCTCCTCTGAGATGGTTCTGTGGAAATAGAGCTATGTCTAGCCCAAAGCTCTATTTGCCAGAAGTGCTTCCCAAAACTTGCCCCTTTTATCCACTTCCCATCTCAGGCTCAGCTGGGAACGTCTCCAGCTCTTTCCTGCAAGCCTGCCTGCATTAACTTCAATTGCACATGGTCTGGATTCACTCCAAGATAACCTCTCTGTCTGAAAAGCAATGCAGGACTCCCATCTCTACACAGAGGATGCAACAGGGCTCTGCAGGAGGTAATTCCTCCCTTCTGACTTTGCCTGGGGCAGAGGATGGCAGCCCCACTGCAGCACCCAGCATGCGCTTCCTACCCCTTCCCCAGCACTGGGGGTTCCAACACCTGCTGGGAGCATTTGTTGGAAGGCTTCAGATGAAGGATAGATGTGAGCTAGGGCAGCAAGAGAAGGAACAGCAACAGTGACACAAAGGAAGGGAGCTTACCCTTTTGGCTCTTTCTTTTTTATGAAGGAGACACAGTTGTGCAGGTTTTGCTTGAACACCTCAGGGACACCTTTGGGGAGACGAAAGGACAAAAAAATTCAGAAGGTGCAAGACAAAGTTTAGGAATCTCCTGTGGGCAGGGAAAAACTCTGAACTGATCCAAAATGTCACACATGAAGCAACAGCTGATGCCCCATTACTGCAGTTGAGGTGGGGAGATTGATGGGCCAGGATTTGAGCTCCATACTGGGTGCTGCCCATTGCCTCCAGCCTTGCAGGACCTGGGGTGTCCCACTGCTCGTGCCCACTGACCTTTGACACAGAGCTGGGTGAGCCGAAGCTCGTTGTCGTGGTCCCGCAGCATGTAATGGAAATTCTCCCACGTCAGCTCATCCCTGTCCTGAAATCCCGAGGCCTGGAACATGGACTCGGTCACCTGCTCGGCCTGTTCTCTTGACAGACAGTTGTTGGAGATCTCAATGAAGGACCTGGAGCAAGGAGGCAAGATGGGAACACTAGCTGAGTCCCTCAAATAACACAGGGCAGATTCCCAGACCAGTTTCATGGGAAAAATGGGCTCTTGGTTGCAAGTGTTGAGTCCATGGTCTTCATGGGGCCTGAAGCACAGAAACTGGGAGCTGCTTCTGAAGACATGTCTATAAACATTGTGAAAACATTATGAGAGGGAGAAGAGTACCTGACCATCCTCAGAAACTCCTCCTTGGAGAGGAACCCATTCTCATCAATGTCATACATCCTGAACATCACCTTGGACTTCTCCTCTGGGGACCCTGGTGGGGAGAGGAAGAGGCAAAGTAAGAACAAGATCCTTTTTCATCAACAAAGATGCTTTCATATGTTGTTTTTGAGTGTCTGGACCCTCCAGCAGTGAAGCCTCACCCTTGCACTTGACTTTCTCAAGTGCAAGGTGAAATATTGGGTAGACACACATTCCTTCTTGGGCATTACTTTTCAAAGTCAAAGTGTGCTTTTGCAGAGCAATGATTTTTCTGGGAGTTGTTTTGGTTGAATCTGGCACTCAACACATCCACCTATGAATCCACCAATCCAGTGGTCATTTGGGGAGAATCAGATATCAGACACAGTTGCTATGATCTCTCAAGTACAGGATGCACAGTCCCTTCAAGAGAAAAGGCAGACATGTCTGTGGTGGTGGAAGACAGCTCCCCTTGTGAACCATCTTCCAGAAAACACAGTTATGTTGTCATGCCCCATGACCCAAGCTGAAGGTGTCCTGGATGAAGGAAATTTTAATCTGTAGCAGTGTCTACAGGTTGACCTGCTGGGTGAATCTTGTCCTCCACTCTGACAGAGCCTAGAAATGGGTCCAAGGGCAGCAGATGGAGACATTAACCAGCTCCAGCTCCCACCTTTCATGAAGACCACCAAGATGTCCAGGAACTCCCGAAGGGAGATGTAACCATTGCCATCTTTGTCAGCCAGGGAGAACATGGAATCCACAAACATGGAGTGTTCTTGGAGCCCCAGGGCATCAGCAAACTCAGCCCTGCTCAGCTCACACATAAGAGACTCCTTTGCCTTCTGTGAAGATTCAAAGCTGAGCTCCCCGGCGTCGGATCTGTCGATTTCCAGCACCTGCAGGTTTTGTCCCACAAAAGAAATGTGGTGAGTGATGGCAGAACAGAAGGCTGGTGTTTCCTTTCTGACCTATTGCATGAAGACTGATGGCTCTCTGGCACAAAACTCATGGCAGATACCATGGAGAAAGTCCCCTGTCTCTCCTACACAATGTGACTGACCACTCTGGAGACCTATTGCATCACCCAATAGTCCCTTTGCTACTTTAGACACTTGTATCACTGCAGCAGATCTCCCTTTGTCTTCAGCAAAGGAAAATGTCTCTCGGTCCTGGAAGTATTGGCAGCTTCCTTGTGTGTGGCTCACCAGCTCTTACAGAGAGCACCAGCCCCAGTGCTCATTGCTTAATCAATACAGAAATACCTTCCCCCACACATCAGGGCTTGCTACACCTCTACACACCTGAGCAAACAGGTGCCTGAAGAAAGTCTCCAGAATTTGTTTTCTCTGCTCCAGGGTGACTGCCTGTTTCATCAGGGTCTGCTCCTTCATCTCAGACAGATGCAGGTCAAATCCACTCTCCTTCAAGTAGTCTCCTAGCTTCCCAACGAAGATGCTCCTCTCAGCCTCCTCACTGAAGAGCAGCACCTGCAAAGGACCCACCAACTGGCTGTAATCATCAGAGGCTCAGCTCCACGGTATTTGCTGGACCTGGTGGTTCTCAGGAGTCCACAACCTACCTTCAAGGACTTACAGTGCTCCCAGTGCCCCCAGCTGAGTGGTGCAGAGGACTGTGGAGGCCCAGGGGAAGGTGTCATAACCCAGGCACCGTGGTACTTACCAGGTCATACTCCTTGGGGCTCTTCAGGAGCAGAGCTTTGTTCCCTTTGTTGTTGGAGAGGATCACCTCCACACCTTGGTGGGCTTTCAGGTTGATGCTCCGGAGCACAGACCCTCTGCTATCCAGCACTTTGAGCACTTTGTCAGCTTGGAGCTGAATGTAGACGGGAGAGTTGTCTGTCTTGGGCCCATGCCACTCCATGGCTGGTGGGAGAGAGCACAGGACTCAGCTGGAAAGGTTGCTACTCATCTCAGAACCTCCTTCACCAAGAGGCAATTTGGGAGTGATTTCATGACCAGCCATATATTAAAGGAATAATGATGATCTCCTAACTGCAGAGCTCAAGCACATGGACACAGGGGGAGTATAGACTATGGAGCAGGGAGGCTGGATTTTTCCAGTGTGCAGAGCAAGGAGATACTGTCCCTGTCCTGGACCTATTGGCGCAATTGCTCTACACAGGTTGCCTTCAGGCAAGGTGTGATCTGGGGAGGATTGGAATTACAGGGGCATAGGGTGACTCAGGTTGGAAGGGTATCTTGCCCAGCCTCCTGCCCAAAGGGACAGCCACAGGTCAGTCTGCTCAGTGCTTTAGCTGGTCAGGCCTTGGACAGGATGGGCTACCAAGTTCTCTGGGCTCCCTGTTCCACTGCTTGACGACGCTCCTGGGGAAACAGTTCCCCCTTACATCCCATCTGGGTATAAGCCCCAGGCCCAGCCCTGCCTCAGTGTGTGCCCTGACTGCAGCAGCATCACCAGGTGCCATCGCAGGGTTGGTAGTGCCACCTTACCGTGTATGGCCTCGCCGGACACCTCCCTGCGCACACTGCTGCCCTTCTTCCTCTGCAGCTTCTTGAAATCCCTCTTGCGGAAAGTGGCGACAACCCAGGCAACAAACAGGGTCACTGGGGACACATGGGAGAAGGAGGCATGAGAGATCAAAGCTCTTTTCCCCTTTTGGCTCCCTCCTAGCTGCCCAAGGACCCTGCCAGCTCAAGCACCTCAGCAGTGACCAGGACTCGGCAGCTCCTCCTGGGAGGTGCTTTGTCCGTGGGCACTCAGCCCCTTTCTCTGGTGAAGAGAAGAGTGACAGGAAGAAGAGACAGAGTGACAAACCCAGGGGCAGACAGCAGAGGACAACAATGATGATCCCGAAGCCTGCGGCACTGCCTGCAAAGTAGTCCAGCACCATCATGGGCGTGCAGTTGGCCAGGTGTTGAGCTGTCAGCTGCTGGGGCTGGGGGCATGGGTCCCCTGCAAGGGGGAAACAGGCTGTGAGTGTCATTGACCTTGTACCCAGCTCACTGCATCACCCCCAGGGACCTCTGCATTAAGATGCTGATGGGGTTCATGGCTGAGTGACCCAGCACTACAGAATTGGGGTGCTTGATTTAAACTCCAGATCTTGAGGACAGCCCTTGGGTTTGGGTTCAACTTTTGCCTGCCACAGCAAACCAAGCACAGAACTGGACTCAAGTGCTCTGGAGGTTTAGCACCATCACCTCTCCTGTTGGGATGGGCTGACCAAGAGGCACCCTGGGCCACAGCAGAGTGGGGCTCAGAGCCTCTGCTCATCTGGACGCTGCAAATCCAGGGAGTCTTCCTGGTGTGATTACAAGGAACAGACACCAAGGGAACAGAAACACCTTGCAAGGTCTGGAATGTTACCCAAACGAAATGCTTACAGTAAATGGGAGGAGTGTGGCAAGAGTCCAAGAGGAAAAGACATTTTGCCAAACAGTAATATGCATTTTCCCCTTGGGATCATGCCTGCACTTCCACCCTCTTTCAACATCTGCATCATGCATCAACATTTTGCTCACAAGCAACCCTTTCATTTTGTGCCAATTTTGCTGGGTTTAGGGTCACAGCAGGTGTGAGGCTTGAGAAACTCCAGACCTGATGTGTTCTCTGTGTCATTTACTCACCAGCTGTGTCACTGGGATGACTGTTTTCCTTGCTGGAGCCGTTCCCTCCCTGTGCCCTGCCACTGCACACTGCACTCACCCTCTCTCCAACTGAACACGTGAGGCTGGAGGTCTGTGGATCTGGCATAGGTGACGGAAGTCAGAACACTGTGAAAGGTGGTGTTACGGATCTCCCTGATTTCCTCCTCTGTGAACAGCCTGAGGAAAAGGACGTGGAGACAAGTGGTTGCCCCAGGTGTCACTGACCAGCAACAGGAGGGAACTGAGGAAGCTGGAGGATGCTTTTTCCTTCCGTCCCAGTTTTCATGTGTTACTGGGGTTTGCAGAGCAGCTGCCAGACAGGGACAAGGCCATTACCCATTCTTGGTGTTTTCGAACCAAAACCTGTCGCTGTCACGCAGGCGCACAAACTGTTCCAGGATGATGGTAGAGAAGAGGGAGCCATCAGCCTCCAGCATGCCTCCAGGGAGCAGCTCCAGCCTAGCCATGTTGTTGGCATACAGGGCAGCGACCTTCTGCAGGACCTGGTGAGAAACCCCCACCACACATCTGTGAGCACAGGGAATTCTGCCAGGGCATTGGAAAGTGTTGGCAAGCCTTAGAAGGTGTAAGGAATGTGCATTTCCCAGGCATCACACACATCCATGGGCTGGGAGGATGCTGAGCCTGACACAGCCTCGAGCTCATGGCTTGAACTTGAGCAACTGAGCATCACTCCCAGAGCAGCTCAGCTTTAGGAGCAGCAGAATGCCTGTTGGGACGGGAGTGTAGCACTGGGGCAGGATGGCTTGTTCATGCCATGCAATTACAGTTACCCCCAAGCAAGAATGAAAATTACACAGTTATCCCCCTGCAGGCATGAAAATCAGCCAGGGCAGGACATGCACTGATCTTCCTCCTCTTATGATGCTGCGGAATTCAGTTCCTGCCTGGAATGTCCCATCGTCCTTTGGCCCACATACACTCCTTGCCCAGACCGGTTCCCTGTTACCTGTGGCTCCAGGTGTGGGGCAAGGTTTGACCAGTTTTGGAGAGGTTTCAACCCAAAATGCTGCCGGACTTGGTTGTAGGTTGGCAGGCCAAAGTCTCGCCCGCGCTGAATCCAGCTGGCCACGTAGTCAGTGCGGGAGTACTTCAGGGGCCCATGCCAGTAATCTGTGGGGGGACATGCTGAATGTGTCCTGTAGCTCTCTGCACCTCCATTAAAAAGGCTGAAGCATATGGTTGGGTGCTGATGGAGGAGGCAGTGGGACCTGCCTCCCCACCTTGCCCCCAGCACAGCCTCAGGCTCGGGGGTCCCCCGCCGAGGCACAGCTGCAGTACAGACCTTGGAGATCTTCCACCATAATGTTGTCCTCCCTCTCTGCTATCTGTGAGCTCATCCCCAGCAGGAGGTTGTCCACATCTTCTCCCTGGTGGAGCCCAGGGCTCTGACAGGCATGGGAGGAGCAAGTTATTTGTCTTGCATGAGGATGGGCAGAAAGTAGCCCCACAGCCCTGAACTGGTGCCCCAGGGGTGCAGACTCCTGGCACAGGGGAATTGGGGACCTCTTCCAGGTTCATTTTCTCTACATTAAGTCAGCCTTGAGGTCTGAGCCTGACAGAGCTGAGGGCTGGATGGATCTCTCACCCCTCGTCTGGCTGTCATGCTCTGCACCCAATTTCCCTTACAGACCCCTGTGGAGTGCTCCATAATGCAGAGCAAGGGATGAAGCCCCCTGGCCAGCCTGCCACGTCCTCAGGACCCCTGTGCTCCCTCCCCCATACCTCCCTGCTCCAGTAGCTGTTGCAGAGCCGCACTGCTGGGAACGAGCCACTGGAGACAGACACGTTCTGGAACCGGCACTTGGTGTCTCTGGAACAACAGAGAAGGATTGAACCCACAGCCCTGAGCCAGGGCTGCCTGGAGCTGTCAGGGCTTGTCTGTCTCAGCTGAGGGCAGGACATGGGGAAGGGACAGAGGCCATCCCAACAAAGACCATTCCAAGTCACCAACCCGGCTTGGGCATCCGCTCCCCTCACACAGGCAGTTCCATAGTCCCTCGAGGCTGCTCCTACCTCTTGTAAACACCTGGAGGCACCATGGTGGCCAGGAATTGCCCCGCAGCTGCCACGAACTCTGGAGAGAGGCTGGGGTCCAGGTGCTGCTGGTAACCTGTGGGGCAATAGCCAGGCTGGAAGGAAAAAGGGCCAAGCTCCCTTTCCCTACCCACCCACCAGCTCCCCTGGTCCCCCTACCCGTTTCCAACACTCCGTTGCCTGCCTACCCCTCACCTTGGTACTCAGGGACCTGTGTGCCCAGCACGGTTGGCAGCCACTCATACAGAACAATGCTCTAGGGAACAGGGAAGCTGGGTCAGGGCCAGAACCATGCAAGATGTTGGGGGGTCCTGGCAGAGCTGGAGGTCCCGTCCCTCACCTGGAAAGTGGCGATGACCCTCTTGCGAGCGTGCTGGAAGAGATCCTCATCGGACCAGGCAGGATACTTCTGGGCCAGTGCTGTGGCCAGATAGTTGTGGTACCGAAACCAGACAATGCTCTCAGCCTGCAGGAAGGGGTTCTCATTCCCCCAGGCACTCCCCAGGTCTGCAAAAGCCACCATGACCATCAGTGGGGGATGTCACCACTGGGTCTAGCTTTGCCCATGTCTGGAGGACCACACCCAGCCCTGTGGATCAAGCCCAGTGTCCCCTCATCCCCTCGCCCTTCCTTCCTCCCCACAACCTGGGCAAGTGAGAAGCAGTACCGGGCCCCCAGCATGGACCAAACGTTGGTCAGGTGAGCAATGCAAAGCAAGCTGAGTAGCTTTGTATCAGCAGCAGCCCTTTTCCCCAGAGGAGTTCACCTGGGATCAGAGCTGGTCTCTGACCTTGCTGCCTGGGCACGTGGCCTCTGGAGATTCTGGCGTGTCCTTGCTGGGATGTCTTCGCTGGGGCTCAACTCTTCCTCCCCCCTGGGAAACTGCCTGCTCTCCCACAGCCCTCCTGAGCCCTGTGTCCTCCCTGCATCTTCTGCACTTTCCCCTTTCCTGGGGTCCACTCTGGGCTCAGCTCCTGCTCCCCCTGCTCCCAGTCAGGGATGAAAAGCTATTGGAATGCCACCATTACCGTAGATCCCTTGGGGACCGCCCTGTCCCGTGGACGGATCCAGTGCCTTCCACATGGGAACCCTCCCGTCTGTCCTCCTCGGGAGGCTCCTGTTGGGCCCTGATGCCAGCTGTCCCCCCAGAAAGGTCCTCAGGGCATCGCTCCAGGAGTGTGAGGGGCCGTAGATGGAGCTACCATCCAGCCAGCCTGTCACCTCGTTGGTCTAGGGCAGGCACAAGGAAAAGGCATTAACAGGTGCCAGGATTTTACTGGAAAGGTGTAAAAAAGGAGGTCTGGAAAGCGTGAGTCTGTGCCGTTTGTTCTTGCAGAGCAGTCTGTTTTAACCCTATTTTAACAAGAGCTCTCAGGAAGCAAATAAATACACAGACAATCTCTGTGCAAACTTCAGGAATTAGTGCTAGGTAGAGGAAAAGACCAAGTACAGGCTTTTGAAAAGTATTTTTGGGGTTGTTTATTCCCCAGTTATTTTGCCTGTGCCCAGAAGCAGACATCTGTGAGTTCCTATGTACGCTGGAAAGGGACTAAATCCATCTCAGGGGAAACTGGGAACACTAGAGCTGTCTCCTCTGATCTCGCAGCAGGAAGTCCCACTGTTCCTGGCAGCATGTTGAATATCCCTCTTGCCAAATATTTGCATGGAAACATATTTTTAATCCTGAAAACATGCTGGAGTTTCAAATTTTTAAGCTTTTAATTCTTGATAAAAACATGACTTGCTAAACTGGTCTCTTCAGCATATGTCACATGAAAAGTTCAGGGGGGTATTTCACTTTGGTGATTTTATCTGGGAAGATCTCCAGCGTGAAAGAAGTCTGGAGAACACAAGCAGAACAGCAAAATCCAGAGAAACTGGGGGAAAACTGGATTTATTTTCCAAAATGACTGAAATTCAGGGAAGCGCTGCAACTTTGTGGCAGTGGCAGCTCAGCTTTGTGATACATTATTAAAGACAGGACTTGGTGCCTAAAAGAATGTGCGATAATTAACTGACCTAATTACCTTTTCTTTGTCCAGGATGCTTTCACCTTGGCCAATCACTAGTGTTGCTCAACGTGAAACTTGGAAGTTGATTTTGGGTTCATTTCATTGGTTCAAACACTTGAGGGATGTATATTTTTAGGGACATAGTAATGCTCTCATTTTATTTTTGCAAATTATCTTGGCTGCTACAGACCCCGATGGCGGGTGAAGAAGGATTTAGACGAAAGGCAAAGAGCAGAGGAAACCACACCTACCTGTTCCCGAGGGTTGTTGGGGCTCTGCCCCGTCTCTGCTGCCCAGTGGATGCGCTGGAAGGGCAGGACCACATCTCCAGTGCCGGCAGGGTCAAACACTGGGTCTCCAGATGGGATGTAGATGTTGAGGAACTCAGCAGGGCAGCCGGGTTTCTCTGTCTCCAGGATGTCCAAGAGCACATGGAAACCTGACAGACACCAAAGCATGGTCAGCAGATTCCAGGATTGCTGCCAGCAAACCTGGAGCAGGACACCAGGGAGGGCAGCTGCGGGGACCACCATGGGCAGCATGGGTGACCCAGGCCAGGTTGAACAGGGCTTGAAGGAACCTGGCCTAGTGGAACAAGATAACCATTGAGGTCCCTTCCAACTCAAACATTCTGGGATTCTGTGATTTCCCAGAGACAAACATCTCCAAGCCTGGAGATCTAAGACCCCACTGAGCTCCTGGGAGACAGAAAAAACTGCTCCAACTTGCAGCAGTTCAGCCCAGCACAGCTCTTACTGGATCTGTCCGGTGTTCTTGCCATGGTGCACCTCCACTGCTAAAAGACATGAGGAAGTTCCCAACTGACAAATATCAGCACTTGGGTCAACTGGCAAAGGCCACCAAAAATCCACACGGACTCTCCTAGCTGGAGAGTGCTGTGGCAAAGTCCTTCCCAAGGCTCTGTGGGTCTGATATCCACATGTGGATCTGCTGTGGTGGGCTGGGCGAGGAGTGCTCCAATGCATGGCCGTGGGTGTGTGAGAAACCCACATTTTCCCACCCAAACCACCATTTTCCCAGGCGGTGTAGGGCCCCAGGTCTTACCAAAGAAGACAGCCAGCACGGTTGTGTTCCTGCGGGAGGGCAGCCCCGAGGGCCCCCGAGCGACCGCGTTGCTCAGCTGGCGCGCGTTGGGCACGTGGGGCTCCTGCAGTGCCTGGTAGACGCCGTCGGCATAGTGGGCTGGCAGGAGACGCAGCAGCCTGGCTCCTGGGGCACCAAAAAACAGGGAATGGGGTCTGTGGTACCCAGTGGGAGTCACAGCCATAGCAGGATACGTGGATGTGTGTTCAGGTCCCAGAAGACAACTTGAGGATAGCATAGGTTCTTAGAGTGGCCAAGAATATGTGAGTTTTGGTGTCATCACCCCAAACTTCTTACAACACTGGGATCAGTACTCTTAAAACCAGGAGGGATCCTCCATCCCCCATCTTCCTCTCTTCCAGTTGTCCTTCTCCTGTCCATGTGTATCCCCGTTGCCCCCTGGAGGTCTGGGGTGGTGCTCCAGTGGGTAACTGGAGTGATGTTGAGCTGTCCCATGTTGACTGTACAATCCTACAAAAGTGTGGTGTTTGCCAGCACCACAGGGAACAGGAGAGGGAACAGCCAGAGAGGCAGCAAGACAAATGAGAGAGAAACTCCCTGATTTTGCGTGCACTGCCAGTCCCAACACTGAAAAGCCCAGAGGAGGTCATCTGTCACTGATTTTGAAAGGCTTATCAGCTCCGTTTACTGTTTCTCCCCAGAACTGGGGGAAATCCTGAACTCCTGCCTTGGTTTGTGGCTTAGTTTCCATATGTTGCTTTCCAAAAGGTAAGGTCTGATCTGTCTGCTCTAGAAGAGGAAGACCTGGCCTGCCAGGGCTGGTTTTTCTTGTCAGGCTTTGGTGTTACCAAAGGGCTGGTGGCCCTTTGGCCCTTACACATATAATGTAGAAGAGCCCTTTGGACTCAGAGGAAGCTGTGCAACTGCCACTGCACCTTGAGCCGGTGTGTCACCGGAGCAGTGACCAACCTGGGCTGCCAGAAATGAGGATTCAGACTCTTCAGTGTTTTAGACAAGATCTTGCCTTATCTGTCCTGGTTGCTGGCTCAGGGACATCTAGAATTGGGCCAGCTGTGGGCACAAGGAAATAGTTCACCAATGGCACAGGGAAGTCCCGAATGCTTCTCCCAGTACCAACCAAAACCTGGTATCAGCTCTCTGCAGGGCAGAAAATCAGTAGGTTCAGCGTGCCTGGACCACGAACTCTTCTGCCTTGTGTTGAATCCTGGTTGAACTGCATGTTGATTTTGGCTAAAGATGGTTTTTTACAGCTCTGTGATCCCTGACCATCATAGAAACACCTGCTGAAAACAGCTGGGTCCTCCCTGCCTTGGATATTCTGAGTGATCTCACAAAGCTTCACTCTGGGACTGATCCAACACCAGCATGACCTGCAGATTGTGCCTGGGCTGCAGCAAAATGTGGCAATGCCCAGACAGGGGCTGTCTGGCCCCTCCATATCACTCCAACAGGGCTCTCAGGTGCGTCTAGAGACCACTGAGGACGTGGGAGATGGCACTGTCTGCCTGGCTCAGGCTCAGGCCAGAAAGGTTTCTGTCTCAGCCACAAAGCAAGCCAGATGCCCGAGGGGCAGCTCAGCTTGCCCCATCCCACCATTCCCACCCCGAGGCCTGGCACTCACCCACGGAGCCATGGCTGTGGTGCAGCAGGTTGTTGTACCAGCCATCGTAGCGCTGGACCTCCCAGGAGATGCTCTGCTGGGCTCCTGGAAGAGACAAGACCCACTTCATGAGCAGCAAGAAAAAAGCATGAAACAAGCATCACCACTAGAGAATTATATAGTGATTTTTTTTCCCCATATTCTTTCTGAAGCTTCCCAACTATGCACTTTTTTAGAGAAGTTTTCACTCCTTTTGAGGGACAATAGCTAAAATTAGAAATTCGTGCTTGTGATCCTGATGTCCCCAGATCAATTTGTGGCCACCACCAGTCTAATCCCAAAAGACATTCCTTTTCTCCTTCTCTTTCAGAAGCATCAGAAACCTCTCCTTACTTCTGACTCCTACAATGTCCATGTGAGTCAAGGAAAGACTTGGCACTTTTGCATCAGCCTTATTTCCTTTGTGTTAATTTTTATTACTTTTACTTTTTACTTTGCTAATACTACCAAAGACTTCCAGATCCAGTTTACAAGTTGGATCTCATCTCACCTGCCATAGGGCAGTCTCTCAACCTGAACTTTGCTCCAATTTTTTCTTATTTCCTCACAAACTGCATCATAGAATTTGTGTTGAGAGGGACCATAAACATCACCTTGTTCCATTCACCCTGCCATGGGCAGAGACACCTTCCACTAGATTAGGTTGCTCTGATGTGATGTCCTGTGGGTCAGAGGAAATTCCCCTGTGGGGCATCAACCACCCAGGATTTCCCCTTGGGTTCCCTTCCCCAAAATCACACTTACTCCCCAAGGTCCATGCTCCCACCAGAACTACCACCAAACCCAACATCATTGCTGCAGGTTGCATCAGCCACCGGGTATTTGGAAGCAGCGACCTGCAAATGGAGAGGAGAGGGAGGGAGCTGGAGGTGAGCTCTTCCCAGAGGCTGCACACATGGAAAGACCAAAACCTCAGCTCCTTTTTGTGGTTTCTGCTGCTGGGCAAAACCTCGCTGCTGCCATCATCAGTGTCAGCAGTGTCTCCTGATTTGGGCTCTGGGAAGCTGGCAGGAGTCATGTGAGACCCCATCACCTTGGGAAAGTTCTGTCAGGATGTGTCAGCTGACCTGAGAACACCTTTCTGCTGGAGCAGGGCTGGTGGCCCTGCCTTGGGGTATCCCACTTACAGACTCACAGCTCATCTAGTTGTCTGCTGCATTGCAGAACACCCTTCCTTACAGAAACAGGCAAATTTCAGCTGGAAGTTTTTCCTTCATTGACCCATCCAAGCAAATCCAGCTGTGAACATGATGGAAAAGCCTTAGCACACAGTCAGAAATCCTGAAATGTGTGAGTACTGCAGACAAGACAACTTGATCCTCTCTGAGCTAATCTGATGGCTATCCCTCCTGACCAGCCTTTCTCATGATGCTTTACCACCTCCCTTCCCACAAAAGCCCTGGATCCAGAGCAGATTTCATCACTGGGAGCTGAACATTTAAAATCCCAGGCAGCACCTGGCAGAAAAGAGGGATTCCTGGTTGTGAACTGTGAAGTGATTTAGAGTCACAAATGTAACAATTCCACCTACCACTGGCTTTCCATGCACAGAAATGCCAAACCTGAATTTAACTCCAAGACAGGGTTTCCCACTAAATATGGCTCTTTGTCCCTGTTTCAGTGGGTATCCAAAGATCAGCACTATTTCAGAAGAGCTGTGCTGCCAAGAGATGCACCAATGCACAGATTTCAGCTTTTCCTACACCGCTCTGTCACATCCAAATTAATGTTTTTAATTTTATTTTTTCATTATTTTAATTAAAACTTAAATAAAATCTGGTTTTGGAAAGGCTTCCACATTACCAGCAGCTCTGTAGGTTTTACTTTTGATTTCCTGAGGGTTGCAGTGAGGATTTTTCACCTATAACTCCCAGTGGTACAAACTGCAAAACATGAGTTCATGTTGCACTGTCTGCTTGGAAAACAAAGTGGTCTGAGACTTAAATATTATCATTTGCACTCACATTAATTACATTCATCAATTTAAACACTCATCACCAGGCTGTGAGCAGAGCATGTAACCTGTGGTCGGTCCTTCTGCCAGAGATTCCTGTACTTTTGGTCTTTTGCATTAGAAAATAAGTTGTGTCTCAGGAAGTGACATTTCCACATGCCTTGACCATCACAACAGCTCTTCCATCTCACATCCTTTCACCCCACAGCCCTGTGCTGAGCATGGTCTGGTGGGTGTGAGATTTACGATGTGCAGCTGGTGGGAACTGGAGGCTCACAGAGCCCCATTCCGTACAAACAACATCAAAGTTTGGCTAATGGTGACACATGGAGATTCCTGTGATCTCTGGCAGGAGTGGCAGAGTGCTGTCACCATCACCACATGGGACTGGCACTCTCCTGCCTGAAAGCTCTCCCTGAGCATCAGCAGCAGTTGTTGACTTGTGGGGAGGGGTCCACACGGCCTCCTGTGCTGGAGAAAGCAAGGCACAGCTAGAGACCCCAGAGACACAGCTGGATTTATCTCCTCCTGACTCAAAATGTACAGGTGCAGCCCCCATCCAGAGTGAGGTCTGAAGGTGCCACAGAAGTGGCTCAGGAGACAAGGAGCAAAGCCAAGGCTCAAAGCACATCACCACAGCCACAGCACAGATTGTCTCCCCTCTCCCCCTGGGTCCTCTCATAGGTTTCTGCAGTACAAGTGTTTCAAAATTCCTTCTGTCACTGAGCACACCTCCCTTTTCCTCAGGTGGGAATGGGAATTACTCTTATTCCAAGCCATGAGGTAAGATGCCAGTTCTCATGAGCCCTTTATCTCCTTATGCCCCAGAAATTAAAATCTATTTATTGCCTTATCAACCCAAGACTCTGGAGGTTTTCCAGTCTGGATCATGGCCAATGAGATATGGTAACAGTGGTGATGTTGCACACTGACCTTGGAAGCCCATGGTGCAGCTTGCTGAGGGAAAACTTGGCAAGTGGATTATTTCCACAGCCTTGTCAAGCTTTCCAGGAATATTGTAATGATGACCCCTCCAGACTCTGCTTTTCCTGTCTGGAAACTCATTCCCTTCCTCTGAAATTAAGCTTGTCAGCCTTGTCTTCTCCCATCAGAGAGGATCCCTGTGCCCTGTCAAAGCCTGGAGTTTCACATCCCTCCAAAAATCGTATCTCAGTGCAAACACACAGCTTCCCACAGAGCAAGGATCTCCTGTTCCACCTGATCCCAGCAGATCTGGCTCCCCTAAAGTTAGGGCTTCAGCCTCCAAGAGTCTCCTGGGCTCTCCCCAGAGCCACAGGTCACCTGGGATTGTGGAACACACCAGCGTCCTGAGAGAGCATCAGCCCCATGGCAGAACCTAAGTGTGGTCACCCAGACAGTATATCCAAGGCATTCCAGAACCCTGGAGCCTGATCCCTATGGTCCCTGTGAGTCACAACTAATTTCTGTCTCTTGCCAGTGCTGGTGGGACACACTTGGGGGCTGCCACCTTCCCCCACACGCCAGTCAGTCCTGGGATTTCAGACCGGGGCTACATGTCCCCAGCCTTGGATCCCAGAGTATCCTAGACACGTGCACACTCCATGGACAATCCGCATACAGGGATGAGTGGCGTCTCCAGCTTCCCCCTGGGGCCGGACGCCCCAGTGCCCCAGAGCACAGCAGGGACCCCTTGCCCTGGAGGAACGTGAGGAGTCTCTGCCCGTGCCTGCGGTGTCCCGTCCCCGCTGGGACACGCTCTGTCCTCTCCGTGCCCTCTCCCTCACCGGCAGGGATGTGCGTGGCTCCACCGCACCCTGCAGGTGAGGACACGCACGGCCCCAGCTCTTCGCCCAGAGCCCTCCAGCCCTCAGGACGAGCAGAGAGTGACATGGGGACACGGCCCGACCCCTTCCGTGCCCCGGGCACGGCCCCATCCCGACGTGCCCCCCCCCGCGGCAAGAAGAGGAGGNNNNGAGGAGGAGTGGCAGCAGCCCCCGTCCCCTCCGGAGGTGACAGCGGAACGCCCCGCAGGTCACGGCGCGGCCCCGGCTGCCGCGTCCCCGCTCCCGGTCCCGCAGCTTCCCGCGGGTGGGAACACGCGTGTCCCGATCCCGCGGACCCATCCCGCCCACGCAGGCAGGAACACGCGCGGCGTCGGCCCCTCAGACATCCCTCCAAGTGCGGACCCGTCCTGCCCTCAGAGACACCCACAACGGGGACTGTGAGTGTCCCCGATCCTTCTGTCCCCCGGCCCCCCCAGCACACGCGTATCCCCCGCCGTTCGATCTCCCTTTCTCCGCGCAGGCAGGGACACGAGTGTCCTCGATCCCTTCGAGCCCGCACGCAGACGGCTACACGCGCGTCCCGCTCCCCCTCTTCGGCAGCGACACGCGTGTCCCCGGTGTCCCCTGCCCGCTGTCCCCCAGGTGTGACCCGGCGTGGCCTCACCTGCGTGCGGCGCGGCGGGAGTGCGGCGGGGCGGGCGCAGCGCGGGTTACATACGGCCCGCGCCCGCCGCCGCCTATAAGAGCGCGGTGCGGGCCGGAACCGCCCGAGCCGCCTGCAGCAGCACCAGCAGCAGCAGCAGGAGGAGGAGGAGGAGGAAGAGCAGGTAGGTGGTGGGAGGGGGCGTC
>VYXD01016151.1:123708-145468 GCA_013397195.1 Hylia prasina
CCCCCCCGCCCACCCCGGCCCCTCCTTTTGCGAGCGGCCCCCCGGGGGTCCCGGCTAGCAGGGACTGCGAGGGGAGGATGCTTCCCATCTGCAGTTAACCCTCGGATGCTGCTATTCCACCCTGTTACAGGGTCGGGAAAGCGCAGCGAGGTTGCCCCGTCGCCCCTCTTTCCCCACCTGCGAATTGCAGTTCTGATGATTCAGTTTCCAAGGGACGGGATTTTTTTTTTTTTTTTTTCCCTGTGGAAAATACCAACCTGCAGCCCTGAGCAACCCAGCTAGGATTGCTGCTGGCTCTGCCACCGGGAGTTTTTGGCTGAGCACCTCCAAAAAATCCTTTTATCTCGATTCATTCTGGAGCAGGAAAACGGAGATTCTGTAATGAGAAACTTCTGGGGTTTGGAAAAACTTTCTACCTCCTTTGTCTTTCTCTCTTCTAAGTCCAGAATATTTTAAAATATAAGATTAAATTCTGCTGAACTGCTGATCCTTCCTTGAAGATGTTTCCAGTTTTTACCCCCTCCAAACTCTGTGACAGAGGGAACTACAGGGGCTCTAATGTCACAGCAATGCTTCAGTGTGGAGGATGCTTTCCAAGCTGCAACAGGTTCCATTTCTCCTGCCATGAGGTGTTGGCATCACTTTTCCACTTGAAAGCTGCAAAAATGCCTGAAGGGCAATCAAGGGAGAAAGATGGACAAACAAGCAAAAGAGCTGTTTCCCTGGAAATTCTCTATAAAATTAGTCCCAGCATACAGAAATGCAAAGCACACGGAAATGCAAACATCCATTGGTGCTGGTTGAAAGTTAAATTTCAATTCAACAAGACAGCATTATCCATGTTATGTTCTGGCTTTTAATCCTTTAAACCCTGAAAACTTGTGTTTTGGTGAATACAGACTTGGAAATATTTCCTGCTTCACTGTATCTCACAGGAAATTTGGGCAAAGATACCAGGAAACAAGTGGAATTCAAGCCATCATGATTTAATCTGTTCTAGGTTAAACTACTAATTTATTTCTTTTCTTGCAGCAGCTCTGACTGTTTTGTGGGCACTTTTGCTGGACTTCAGTGGCATCAGGAATCAGCTACAGCTCCTGCTTGCCAGGTAATCATAGCACTGGAAGGCTGCCTTTCTCCAGGTTTGGCTTTCCAAGGAAATAACCCAAAGCTGTTACGGCAAAATAGCCCCAGAGAAGATTTGTAAGAGCACACGACAGCTCTGTTAGTCTGTAGCAGTCAAGCTAAATTCAGGTCCAGAGCCATAGTAAAATCCCAGTCTCCATTCCACTCTTTGCTGTTATTATCCAGGTTACTAGACAGAATTATAATCCCAGATCAGGTATTGCTTTATGTGTTGAAAAGCAATTCAGCTGTCCAAGCAAATCGTTTATATAGTTATTGTGACCCCTACTCAGCTCTAGGGAGTTGGGACCAGGTTTTTATGGCTGAATTGCTCTGGATTGGATCTTACCTAAAATATTATTAAAACTGTTTTGCAAAATGAGAATAAAATCACCTCCTCTGTACAGGAACAGAATAAAATGCTGTTTCGATGTGAGTCAGATCAGCTCTGACATTCCCTGACTTTAGCAAACTTCCTGGGGCAGTTACATGCAGAGGGGTTATTAAATAGGCAAAACAGGAGGACTAAGCATACTGTCAGTTTTGGTAAAAAAGATCTAACTCAAGCACAGGGAGAAGGTATGTAATTGCAGGAACTGGAGTGCCAGAGGAAGTTCAAAGTCATATCTGGGAATGACACACCTTTTCATTTTATGTAATTCACCTTCCTATAGCCTTGAGATGTGCTCAGAGTTTTAGGTGTTCTTTGGACTGTCATCCTGGGTCTAGGAGCTGCTTCTGGCTCCTCCAGAACAAGTGCAGGACCAATTCTTCCTCTTCCTCCTTCACCAGACCAGCAGCTCCTGGGGAAAAGCTTCTTGGAGCAAATGGACAGGAATAGGAGAAGTGGGCTTTGTTCCAGTTAGCATTGCTGGCCCTTGGCCAGGGATAATTTTGCTATTGTGAAATCCATGTTTTCAGTGGTTCCTTGTAATTTTGAAGGAAAATGCTTCTGCAGTGGTCACTGGCTTGGGCACTTCCCCTAAGAGTTCACCCCGAAGTGGAAAGCCCTGGCTGCACCTGCAGGAGGGAGAGACCCGTCCCTGTCCGGGCAGGAGCTGCTCAGCAGGTTCCTGCTCTGGGGCTGCTCCTCACACCGCAGCAGGACAGGGGCTTGTGCTTCCTTGGGCTGCCACTGTCCCTCAGGCTGCTGGAGCCCTGCCCCAGGCACCTCCTCTCCTCCACTGAGGGCTTTTCAGTGGCGTGTTCTCTGCTGGGGAGTGTTCTATCCGCCTGCTTGCTTGCAGCGTCACATTTCCTTCTCCCTCTGGGGACCCTTGAGGTGAACCTCCCTCAGCTGGTTCTTCCAGAACTGAGCCACCACAGGCTGGAGTCATCCAGTGCAGGGTCCCTGCTGTGACCACCTCTCTCCCACAGGCTCCTGGGGCTGCAGGATGACTCTTTTTGATGGCATCTACCCCTTCTACCCTCAGCAGAGGAAGGCTGCTGCGTTTGACATCAGCACCATCATAGTCATCGTGGTCTTCCTGGCGCTGGCTTGCAGCTTCCTGCTCATCATCCCGGGCATCCGTGGACGGGCGGTGCGTGACCCTGGGCATGGGCAACTGCTCCCCGTGTTCTGGATGCTGGGACCCTCACGGGTGGTTTAGGGTGAGGCAGGAGGAGAGCCAGGGCTATTCCTCCCTGCCTGATGTGCCCCCCTCTCCCCGCAGAGGTTGTACTGGACTCTCCGTGTTCTCCTCAGCCTCTTCGTGGGAGTGGTGATTGTCGGTAAGTGCTGACATCCTCGGGGATGGATGGGGGCAGGATTAAACCCTGGGGCAGGGTCTGTGTCTGGGAAATGTGAGCTGGGGGTCACAACCACTGAGCTGTGGAGCTTCCCAAAGCAGCTTTCCCTTCCCTGGTACGAGGGCACTTGGAGGTGCCCGTGGTTGCTTCTGGGAGTTTCGCTGGTTGTAACTCAAACAGCCCCAGCTCCATCAGGCTGCACCCCTTGTTCCTCTGACTGTGTGTATGACCCGACACAGGCAGGGTGCAGGAACAACCACAAAAGCATGGATGAAATGCAAAGAGCAGGTTTATTTTCACTACCTTGCCTTCCAGGGCATCCCCAAAGCAGCACTGGGTAGAGACAAGGAGGGGACTGGCACCATGGAGCTCAGTCAAAGGATCACCAAACCTGCTGTTTTCACCCGTGTTTCAGGGATTTGTGCAGGTGCAGTTCACTGATGTTCTTTAATCTTTCCTGTAACAAGGCTGCATCTCAAGCTTGTTCAGTAGGTGTTTCTGAGCTGTCTAAACACAGATGTTTCACTTCAACACAGAAGGCTAGACAGTGGTTACTGTGATCTGTGGGTTTTTCTTCACGCCAGCTACGCATTGGTTGATTGTGTTTACAATCCTCCTCAGCAATTTTCCATTATTTCCCCCCACTGTGTGAGCCCTCTTGTGCTGCCTGGGGCTGCAGCCAGGCCTGTTTGGAGATTGTGAGGAACCTTGCAGTGGTCTGGAGGGAGCAGGTTGGAATAGAACACAGGCAGGGCAGAGATCGCAGCAGGGGGGTAAAGACCTCCCAAGGAGCAAAGTCAGAGAAGATGAAGGAGAGGATTTAATTTAGTAAAAGCCAGGAAATCTCCTGTAATAACTGATGGTGGAAACCAGGCAGTGGGATTTCCAACTCAGACAGGGCAACAGGATAAGTAAGAAAAGATGTACTGAGGAGACAGAAGATGCCTGGTGGCAAGAGAAACCAGCCCTGACCCTAAATCAAACCTTTCCTCCTGCTGTGAAGGACAGGACTGCTCAGAGAGGGGTGATAAAGGGGAGGGATAATGATAACCTAACAGATTGAGCTCTGATTTGACCAGGCACTAGGAGTGGGTAGCCAGACTGGGGCCAGCTGCGGGACACATGGACCATCCCAGCGTGTGGTTGCCACCCTGCGGATGTCAAGGTTCTGGGAGATGCCACCAGAGCCACTTGAGAACCTGGTGCCAGAGGGGTGGAGTCCAGGGCTGATCCCACAGCCGTATCCAGTTCAGGCCTGCAGAGTCACCCAGCACCACTCTGTGACAAGGCTGCAGCTGGGCTCTGCTTGGGCACACGGGAAGAACAAATTGTTCTGAAGCCAGCGTTGGCTTCTGTGTGGCAGCAGCAGGGCACACTCACCCCTGCAGCCAGAAAACATTCCTGTGGAGCTCCCACTGCATCAGTGCCCTCACAAGTTGACTCAGCAACTGAACATTTTCTCAGGAGGGTTTTGTTCCGCCTGACATCAAATCACCGGCTTGACTTTCCCTATTGGAAAATGAAGCCCACTGCAAAGTGGAAGTGCTTCAGAAAAGGATACCTTGTTCCAAAACAATATATCAGAAAAGCTTCAAAATTTTCTTTTTTTCCCAGCTGGAATGACTGTCCAAGCTGTGATGACACTTCCCACCCCTCTCCACCGCCTCCTTTTGAAAATGACTTTTACTATTCACTAACAGCGTAATTTAGGGAGCTGGATGTGTGAAATGAGACTCACCCCTGTTCCTGTGGCTGACAAACAGGCTCATCTCTGAACCCTGTCCCTGGGTGGTGTGGTCCTTGCCATGGTCAGGAGCTTGCAGGAAAGTTGTGGAGAGGATGTCCAAGGAGAAATCAGGTCATGATGTTCATCCCTGGGGATCTGAGCTCCGCTGCTCCCAGACCCAGGGAGTGGATGCTTAGCAAGGGGAGGACCTGAGCTCTGCAGGGTGTGGGAGCTGGTTGGGGCACGTCCTGGTGGCTGAGTCAGCATTCCTGCCCTCCTAACACTCCCTTCCAGTGCCATGGTGGGAGTGCTGCCACTCACCTGTGATTCTCCCTCTGAGCACAGCAAAGCCTGACACCGGACCTGCTTTAACCCCAGCTTTATTTTTCCTGGCAGTTGTCCAGTTCACAGGGGACTGGGAGACTGGCTGGGTGCAGGCAAACACCTCCTACAAGTCCTTCAGCCCTGTCCAGGTGAACGCGGACATCGGGCTGCACATCGGCCTGGCAGGGGTGAACGTCACGCTCAGGGGTGAGTGCATGTCCCCACCTGCAACTCTGGAGTGGCCATGGCCCCAGGAGGTCTACAGCTGCTCTTGCTCCAGGGGCCCCTGGTCTGTCTGGAGGCTCCTGGGACCCTGCTGTGCCCGTGCTCCTGGCTGGCAGTGCCCAGGTGCTGGCACACCAGGACCTCTGCTTGTCCCTCCTGCAGGAAACCCAGTGAACCAGATCAACGAGACCATCGACTACAACGAGCACTTCCCCTGGGACTTTGGGGCGGATTATGACCACAGCTACAGCGAGGGGCTGCACAAGGGGCTGCCCAGCCCCATCCTCTACGTGGCAGAGAAGTTCAGCAGGCAGAGCCCCTGTGCTGTGCACAGGCAGTACCGCATCGCCGGCCACTACGCCTCAGCCATGCTCTGGTGAGCCCTCCTGTCCTGGTGAGCCCTCCTGTGCTGCTGCAGGCACGGGAGATGCAGGGGTGTGAAGAGCTTGGCTGCCTTTCCCCATGGCCTTTGGGATGGGGGGGATTACATCCTGCCAGGAGGGAAGCTGTGTGCATGGAGGGGTCCCTGCCAGGCACTGTAGACACTTTAGGATGAGCAGAGAGGAAGTCCTGGTTCTCCCTGCTGGACAAATCCACAGGGCTGGGCACAGGAGAGAGGAACGTGGTGCATGTCCTTGCTGTGATGTGGTGATGATAGCAGAAGTCCATCCCCATGGATGGAGTTGAAGCTGCTGTCCTTGGTGGCTCAGAGAGGCCCATGGACACATGAAGAACTCTCCCAACCCTACCTGTGAGTGTATTTGGTATCTAAGATTGGGATCAGGTGAGGAAAAGATGCTGCTGCTGTTATTGTGGGGTTGATCTTGACTCTTTGGTGAGGTCAGAGAGCCCACTTGGGCTGGGGGAGTGCTGGTCCCCAGCGGGCAGGAGATGGTCCCTTCCACCACAAGTTGGCCATCAAGAGCCACTGCAGTGGTGTTCTCCCTGCCTGTCCCTGTTTGACAGCAGGGACACAGAAATTAGGGAAGAAGCCTGGCAATGCCGTGGAACAAAAGTTCCTGGGCCATAGCTGAGGCCTTCCTCTGTAGCCCAACTCCTCAGCAAGTGCAGAGCTAGTGCAAATGACCTTTGCCTGCTCCTGCATTTGTCTCAGTCCTGGATGCTCTTCTCAGGGCCTGCGCTGCCCCACATGTGGAAGGGAAGGTAACTGGGATGGTCCAGATGCATGGAGTGGGCTGCCACAGCCTCCTTGAGGCTGGCACTGTCTGTGGGCTGAGCAAAGGGAAGAGAAAATCTGTGTTTCTGCCTTCTGGAGGTAGCAGTGTGAGCCTTGCACATGGGCTTGCTCATCATGGGGATTGGGGATCATTCCTGCCTGCCCACAGAGCTTCTCCACCTCATACAGTGCACCTGGAGCCCATCCACATGGAAATCCTCGCAACAGGGCATCCTAATCCATGGCACAGCACCCATCTGTTGGTCTTCTCTTGTCTCCAGGGTAGCCTTTTGCTCATGGATCATCTCCAACATTCTCTTCTCCATGCCTGTCATCATTTATGGAGGATACATGCTCCTGGTCACAGGGGCCTTCACGATCTTCTCCCTACTCTCCTTTTCCACCGTGAGGAACTCCCCGCTGTGCCCGATCCAGTTTGGGACCAGGAGCCTGCACGTAGCCTATGGGGGATCTTTCTGGCTCATGCTAGCAATTGGTAAGAGCATCAGGGTGCCCCAGGTCACATCACTGTGTCCCTCTGGATGTGCAAGAGTCCCAGGGCTTCCCTCCCAAGTGGGAAGTGCAGCTCCCCAGAGCCCCAGCCTGTGACTTGGCAAAGCAGATACTGGCTATGTGGAGAGGGATAGGAAAAGAGGAAACAAACACCATCCTCATCCCAAGGGCAATAGAGGCATTTATAGTTCCTCATTGGGATCACTTGCCTGGGTTTTCAGACCTGTGCCTGCGTTTTAAGGATGCTTAGAACAGCTCATACAATAGAAGGCCACCTCCCATAAGCAAAGGCATTGTCCTCTGGCAGGGGACAATCCAAGGAGAGCTGTGGGGTGGGGACACTGCTGGAGTGACAGGAACCCAATCAGAGAACATGTTTGTTTCCAGGCCTGCTCTGTTTTGTGTTTGGGATCACCATCGTGGCAATGCACCACCTCAATTTGGACCTGCTGAAAACTTTCTTTGATCTCCGTGAGGACAAAGCAGAGGAGTACCAGGAAATGCCTGAGGTGTTCATCAACCCTCATTTTGTGAACACGGGCCTGTCTGCTTCTCAGCCCTCTGAAACTAACAGCATCTAGAAGAAAGTCCTCACTCTTCCCCTGAAGATGGACCCAAAAGGGCAGAACAAATTCTTCTTGATGTCCCCAGAGATGCATTTCTCCATGCCTTTGAAGTCCACACTGGGACTCAGACTGTGTCTCCCTGATGGTGCCCTCTGGAAGGGGCAGGCTGCCATCAGAGCAGCTCACAGCTCCAGAGACTGGAGCTGCACACTCACCTGGGCATCCCTGTGCCAGGAGGAATGCCCTTCCTGCTCCATGCCCTGCCACAGTGCAGTGCAGGGATTCTCCAATGGTCTGCTCCTGCTGAAACGGAGAGACAGCTCATGGGTGACATTTCTCCCTGGAAGCACCTGCCACTCCAAAAGCCTGGGATTAGACCTGCTCATTTCTTTCCCAAACATGACATTTTGTAGTTTAGGTGTATCCAGGAAAGCCAGCCATGGATGCAGCTTCTGAAGACTGGATGCCGCAGGAGCTGGAATAAATAAAACTGCTCCAGAAACAAAGACTGAGTAAATGTACCGTGGAGTTTGCCATGGGGGATGTGGTGATGTGATTATTTTCACCTTCAAATTTGGCCTTTATTAGACAAAACTTGTAGCCTAGTGTGGGCCAAAAAGATGCCATGGGAAAGGAAGGAGAGTGAAGAATGAAGTTTTCCCTGTCCAGCTGGAGCACACTTAGACTGGCTGGGCAGCAGGGGAGGGACGGGAATCTGTCCCTCTGCCTCACTCAGGTGAGAGCCCACCTGCAGAACTGCCTCCAGGGAAGGACATGGAGCTGCTGGAGTGAGGCCAGAGGAGGCCACAGGATGATCTGAGGGCTGGAGCCCCTCTGCTCTGGAGCCAGGCTGGGAGAGCTGGGGGTGCTCAGAAGAGAAGGCTCCGGGAAGAGCTCAGAGCCCCTGGCAGGGCCTGAAGGGGATCCAGAAGAGCTGGAGAGAGACTGGGGACAAGGGGTGGAGGGACAAGACAAGGGGGAATGGCTTCCCACTGCCAGAGGGCAGAGTTAGATGGGATATTGGGAAGGAATTCATCTCTGTGAGAGTAGTAAGAGCCTGGCACGGGTTTCCCAGAGCAGCTGTGGCTGCTCCATCCCTGGAAGTGTTCCGGGTTGGATGGGGCTTGGAGTAACCCAGAATACTGAAGGTGTCCCTGCCTGTGGTGAGGGGTGGAACAAGATGAGCCTTAAGGTCCCTTCCAACCCAAACTATTCTGGGATTCTGAACGCTGGAAACCTGGGCACCATAATTTCAATTAGTTGTACAGTACCTAATTTCAATACTTTGACTTTTCTTTCTGAGATCCTTGCTGGCAAGTTACTTATTTCTGTCAGATGATACTTGTGTGTCACTAATGTGTTTTGTTCTGCGCAGGAATTATTTTCAATAAAACTTTACTAAAACCCTCTTCTTTGAAACTGTTTGGGTATTTAGGGGGCTGGTTTTCCTAAGAAGGGGCCATGGGGCACATCTGAAGGTCACTTCTGGCAAGCCCCCAGCAGCAGCATCCTTCCCATGGGGGCAAATGTCTTGTTGGCACATTTCAGGGTCACCCACTAAGAAACTTGGTCGTGAGGAGCTTTGAGAATGTAGGAGAGCCTCAAAAGGACTTTAACTAGCTGAGTGCTGGGGCTAAAGCTGGAAGATTAAACCAACCTCCCTTAGGAAAAGGAGGGTCGTTCCTTGAGAATTTCTTGCATGCAGACACATGAGGTTTGAAGGCACTGATGGGAAGATGGTACAGCAAAACACAAGTTATTGGGGCTGGAATGGGACAGATCCCATGACCTGAAGACGCAGGAGGCTGGGGGTTTCCCAGCCTTTTGGCCTCACATTTGGCTCTCTCCAGCCTCATCTCCTGCTTTAGGGCATGATTCCTGACCAAGAGCATCCTCACCTTGTATCAGGCATAGAGGAGCCCAATAAACCCAAATAAACAAACCTTAAATAAAATCTGATCTGTTTGAAGCACCAAGACCCCAGATCTGTGTGTGTCTTGTCTGCTCCCTAGCAAGCCTGGGATGGCAGGTCTTGCACGGGGCCAGCTGAGCTGTGACAGTGACAGGATGGGGGATGCCACTGCAGTGGCAGGTCAGGACAGATGGGGCTGGCTGTGTCACAGGGACTGGCCACCTGCAAGGACATGTGCAGGTGGCAGTGGCAGGGTCCTTCCCTTGGCACCACATGGAGGGGCACACCCAGGGCCACTGCTCAGGGGGATTATTTTGCCTCAGTAGGTCACAGCAGCTTCTTCACCTGCCCTGCAGAGCTGTGGTTGAGCAGCCCCTGCCTTGTGCTGCTGCAGCTCCACCTCCTCCCTCACCGCAGCTCCCAGCTCAGTTTCCTGGCTGGACTGAGGGTTGTTGGACAGCAAGAGGTAAAATAATCAGCACTAAATCCGTGGCTCTTGGCCCAGGTGGACTCTGGCCTCCCAGTGTCCAGGGAATCCAGCATCCAACTGGAATCAGTGCCAGCAATGGAACAAGCACTCTGAGCATCCCAGGGAGCACAGCCTGGGGCTCTGCAAGGACCATGGTCCCCTGCCCTGGTCACTGCAACCACCGTGGCACCTGCCAGGCAGCCACTGCCCTGCTCCCCTGGCAGGAACACACCAGGGAAAGGTTTATGGGGCCTGAATTTCAATTGACTAAACCAAAGGGGTTTGCTGCACCTTGGATCTAGTCCATCTGTAGGCTGAAGCCTCTCCTGATTTGTGTCATTGGGAATACCCTGGCTGAGATCTCCAAAGCCAAAGGAGTTCAGCTCCAAACCCTGTTGGGTCCTCTAGGTTCTCATTGAAGGCTCTTCCCACTGGAAAGGGATGGGAGAGAATGCCATGGCTGAGTTCCTCCTTCCCAGAGAGCCTGGCCCATGGTGGTTCCTCTGCAAACCCCTCTGCAGGGCTGGAGGGAGCTCCTGTCAAACCTCCCACATGCCAGGAACTGAAGTTCTCCCATATTCCCCCTGCTTGTTTGCTGGGGATATTCCAATACCCTATTTAGGGTGCACTGACTTGACTTCATTGCCCTGCACTGGCTGACCATGGTTAGGTGCCCCATTCAGGACCACAAAAAGGCTCTGCCTTTTCTTTATCCCTTCCCTGTGGCTGCCATGTCACAGCAACAGCCCTCAGAGGGTCACCTCTATCAACAGGCAAGTGAAAGGGCAAGTCAAACTTATTTTATTGAGATAGAGGGGAAAATAAGTGAGCACAAAACAGAAAGAAAAGGTTGTGAAACCCTCAGAGAGGTGAAGGGGTGCAAAGCTGCAGCGTGCACCCTCCCTGCCTGTGTGGGCAAGAGTGCTTGTCACCCTGAATTTCTACAGCCTTCTGAGAATTTTTTAAAGCCTTCTGAGAATCTCTGGAGTTTTCTGACTTTTCTAAAACTTTTCGAATGTTTACATGTGAAAGTAGAGTCTTTCAAGGACTTTGTAGGAAAAACAGTCTTCGTTTACATTCCTCTCTCAAGAAGAGACTTTTGATGGACTTTTGTCTCTGCCAGTGTGGATGGAGAGGTGACAACTTCTCCCTCCAATCCAGAGACAATCCCTGGAAAACTATAAAAACCCTAGTTGTAAATAAACTTTCTCTTTCCTGCCTCTGGAGCTCACTTTGTGTGCTGTGCCTTCATTCCTGTGTCCTGTTGTGACAGGTGCTGCTGGCTGCCAGCAGGCAGGAGTGGGTGGCTGCCCTGGGCATGCAGAATTGCAATGTCTCTTGCCCCTGACACGAGCATTTCCACACGAGCAGGAGGATCCCAGGCTGGAGGTGCTGCTCACCTCTCCCTAACTGGTTATAGCTGATCTCCAAGGCACTGCTGCATCTCCTTTCCCACCTCCTCCTCTCCTTCCCTCCCTCCTGCTCTGGTACCTCCAGCATCCTACTAAATTGTGTTCCTCTGCCATCCTGCTCCTCACCTCAGACTAAGAGGAGGTGTTGGGTACAGGGCACCCTGGGGAGCACAGCTCCATCTGCATTCCTGACTGCTGATGGAAGAGCATCCAAGGGCAAGGGGGCCTCAGGGTGAGGAGGCTGTTGTGGGCTATACTTCTCCTTTGGTTCATATCTATGAGTCTGCAGTTAGTTGTTTTCTCCCCAGTTTGTTCTGACTTAATCTCTGTATCCTGGGGAGGACTCAGGGTTTGTTGGGATGGACTGAGGGGGAGGGCAGTAACACAGAAAAAAATTTTAAAATAAAAATAATAATTAAAAAATATAAACTTGTATTTGAGACACTTTTTCAGATCTGGATATTCTCATCACTTGGTTCTTGTCATGTCTCTTCCCACCTGGGCTCCTGATGGATTTGGTGAACTCAGGAGCAGCATTTCCAGGCCTTGCCCTGCCTCAGAGCTGGGTGGCTGTCACATGGCAGAGCTCGCCAAGGGGGACCACGAGCCCATCCTTTGCAGAGCAGCTGGGCTCAGCTGGCAGGCAGGACTTGTCCCACATCTCCTCTTTGCTTCCCTTGTCCAGGCTAAAGATGAGCTTCAGCTTCTCTGGCTGCACGGAGTTGAGAATGACAATGCCCAGCCCCAGGAGCAGGCACAGCAGCCCTGCAATGCACAGAGAGACAGAGTGACACCACTGCAGGAGCCCTGCTGGGGCCCAGCTCCATCCAGCTGCACACCAGGGACATGTGGCATCTCCCAGGTCAGGCAAAGGCCTTGATTTCTCTTTCCCCATCTCGATTCTGGCATCGCTTTGGGCTCCCCAGTAGAAAAGAGAGGTCAAAGAACTGGGGCAGAGTTGGGGCTGGAGCCCACTGTGCACAGGGAAAGGCTGGGGGACCTGGGCTTGTTTAGCCTGAAAAAGAGGAGTGACCAGGGGCTATTAGTGACCATCTGCTACTGGAAAAGGGCTGGTCTCCTTGGAGGTTGTAACATGGAAAATTCTGGTTTGATCAAAGGAAACAATTGCTGCCCAGAAGTGGAGCAGGTCCTGAAAGGCAGAGGGAGTCTCTATCCAGCAGGGAACTTCAGACATTCAAATCTCTTGAATGCTCATCTCTTTTTCTCCCCAACCTGGATAATTCCAATCTAAAATCTTCTAACCTAAAACTCTCATTTTCTGTTGCCAGCCATGGAGAAAGAAGGGATGAGGCACTGTTGGGGCATCATCTCTATAGGGATGGAGAAGAAAAGCCCCAGAAGCAAGGTGAGCACTCACCTGCTGCTAATGTCAGCCAAAACGATTCACCATAGCCTGTTCTCAAGGACACTGAGCCAAACTGGATGGGGCACTTCAGGGTGTTTCTTGTGGTGCAGAAGAAGACCAGTGAGAAGAAGATCAGCATGGCTGTGAGCAGAAGCATGTGGCCACCATAGAGCAGGATGGACATGGAGAAGAGCAGGATGGAAATGAGCCATGTGCAAAAGGCCAGCCTGAAAAAGGACCACAAAACTGAGCAGAAAACATCAGGCTCGGAGTATCTGCTCAGGGTCTCATCTCCATATCCCAATGGAGAGATAAAGCCCTGGGCAACCTGGTCTAGCTGGCCTTGCTTCAGCAGACAGCTGGACAGCCTGATCTATGAGTCCCTTACAACCCAAACAACTGTGTAATGAATTGAGTGGTGCAGCCTGGGACTGATCCGTCAGCAGTGAAGAGGGATCTCCACACCTGGGAATGTTCAGTATTGAATTTCCTGAAGTCCCCAAGCACCTGGATATGGCTTTGGCACCAGCCCTGCTCTGGGTGTGGGACTGGAGTAGAAATCTCTGGAGGTTCCTGTGAGAGACTGAAATACTAATGTTTAATAGCTCAAACATTTGGCCATTTGCAGAGGCAGCAGGTGCTTTGTTGGGGCTGAGTTCCCTCCTACAAGGGGAGAAGGAGGGGTTTGGGGTGTGTGGTGGCAAACCCTCTGATGTCCGTAAGACAGCGGGTCCACCCCAGGAGCTCTGGGGTTTGAGCCAGATGAGGGAGAAGGCTGATAAGAAGCAGACCCTGGAGAAGCAGGGTGATGTTTTTTTATCATGCTAATGTCCTCTCCTATACAACTGGCTCAGCTGAAAAACTCCCCCTCCCTTCCCGGAAAGGTCCTGTTCACACGGGACATTGTTTCTGTTCACACCTCGGCCTGAGGGATTTCATCCCTTCTGAGGGGGCAAAACTGATTCAACACTGGCGTGAGAGGCAGGGCCATGCCAGAAGGGGTCATAAACCATCCAAGACCCCCAAAGCACCCCGAGACTCAGAGCCCTTCCACCCGAGAAACACACCTGATGCACAGTGCTGCAGTGTAAAATCCCCCTCTGCAGGGAAGGTGCCTGGGCATTCCCACCTAAACCTGAACTGGCACTGAACTCTGAGTTTTGTGGGACCCCCACCACTGTGACCAGAAGAGGATCAATGGGACACTGTGTGGTTCCATGGGCGGTCATACCTTTTTACTTAATCTGTCCCTCTCTCACTTTCCTCCCCCTTTCCTTTTCCATTTCTTTCTATCTTTGTCTACCTCATACTTACTGTGACAAAATCCATGCTACTGACTTCAGCATACAGTCTCCCTTGCACCTTAATTTGGGTGGAGGATGTCTCTAATAATCAGATTGTAACAGCCCTGCCAAGGTAACTTTTTTTCTGATTCTTGTGATTGTCCACAACGGGTCACCCCCTGGCAGTTCCCACGTGTTCAGAGGGACAATGGCATGGAGGGACACCTTTGTTTGGAGAACTGCACCATTAGCCATGCCCACACCTGATTCAGCACCTGGAGTGCACCCAGCTGCCAGCCCTACCCTGTGCTTGGGGCTTGGATTTAGCTCCTTGGGGAGGTCAGCCTAACAAATTTTTCTGATTCCAAAAAAACCCACAAAAAATAAGTTTTCTTGAATGGACATTTCTGCCTTGAAACACAGGAATGTTTGGGTGGGGACAATTATTCTTCCTGAAAATAAAAAAGTAGATGAGTACAGGGACCTGAACCTACATTCATGGGGGAATTGCAAGGCTCTGTCTTCCCTTCAGTGCCTTTCCCACCACCCCTGAGACTCGTGGGGGTGCTCTGAGACTCCACAATACACACAAGGGCTCTAAGTTTCATACCAAGAGATGAGCTCTGAGCACCCTCTTGATGGTCCCTCCTGCTCCTCCTGGGCAGGTCTGTGCCCACTTGGACATGCAAAATAAGGCCCTTCACAGTGGGTCTTATCCAGGACTCTTTGTCTTGGTCCTTGGGAGGGATCTCAAACCATGAGCCTCACAGTTGACTGCCAGATCCCTTCAATGAATTTTTCTCAGACTGCAGTTTTGTACATCAAGGCAGAGGACACATAAGAAGAGTCTGGGGACATGGATAAAAGATGCTCCAAGGGCTGGAGCCCCTCTGCTCTGGAGCCAGGCTGGGAGAGTTGGGGGTGTTCAGGGAGGAGAAAAGGCTCTGGGGAGACCTTAGAGGCCCTTCCCATGCCTGGAGGGACTCCAAGAGAGCTGGAGAGGGACTTTGGACAAGGGCCAGGAAGAATAGGATGAGGAAGAATAACTTCCCACTGCCAGAGGGCAGAGGTAAATGGGATATTAGGAGGGAATTGTTCCTTATGAGGGTGGTGAGGACCTGGCACAGGTTGCTCAGAGAAGCTGTGACTACCCCATCCCTGGAAGTGGTCCAGGCCAGGCTGAACAGCACTTGGAGCAACCTGGGATAGTGGAAGGTGTCCCTGCCCATGGCAGGGGGTTAGAGCAACATAAGTTTTAAGATCCCATCCAACCCAAATCACTCCATGATTCCACAGTTCTATGAATCTACCACAGGCCAGGAAGCATGAGAACCTCAGATTCTGCAGAGAGCAGAGGCTTTGGCATGGCCTTAGAGTGACAAGGGTGGCTCCATAAAGCTCCCTCTGCTGCCCCTGGTTCTTCCCAGCTCCCAAAGGCCATGGGGAAAGGCAGCCAAGCTCTTCACACCCCTGCATCTCCCGTGCCTGCAGCAGGACAGGAGGGCTCACCAGGACAGGAGGGCTCACCAGAGCATGGCTGAGGCGTAGTGGCCAGCGATGCGGTACTGCCTGTGCACAGCACAGGGGCTCTGCCTGCTGAACTTCTCTGCCACGTAGAGGATGGGGCTGGGCAGCCCNGTTCAGCTGGACAGGGCTGAAGGACTGGTAGGAGGTGGTGGCCTGCACCCAGCCAGTCTCCCAGTCTCTGGTGAACTGGACAGCTGGGAAGACTTCAGGGGTTAGTTAAGGCCTGGCAGCAAGGTGTCTGGTGCTGGAAGCACCCTCCAGGACAGTCACCGTGGTCTGAGCATCAGGACTGTGCTGTTAGCCCCAAGGCACAGAAGTTCTGTGTGTCCTCCTCAGTATCAACCCCAACCCACGACCCTGAGAGCCCCACTTGGGTTCTCCCCAGCCACAGTGCAGATCCCCACCCTGGTGGCAGTGGGGCTGATGTGTGGGCACTGTCTGGGCACTGCTTCTCATCTAAGCCCCTGCCAAATTGCCTGAATTCCCTGGAAGTTGCTGGTGAGCTTTTGGTGACTGCCCTGGATATGGCCACCAGTCTTCAGACTGGAGGCAGATGGATGCCTTCCACCAATTGCTGGAACCACCTCCCAGACACAAGACGTGTCCATCTCCCCCATGAAGTCATCCTAGGGCTGGACTTAGCCCTTGACTGATCTATCCACCCTCCCCGACCTTTTCCCTCCATTTCCTGGGCATCCATGAGCTTCCCCCTGGACCCCAGTACTCACTGAGGATCACTGCTCCCATGAAGAGCCCCAGCACCAGCCGCAGGAACCAGAAGAGTCTCTGTGAGGGGTGAGCAGGTTGGAGGGACAGGTGTCAGTCAGATTTTACCATGGGGACCTCAGCACCAAGCACATAATTTAGAAACATCAAATGGTGAGAAATAGACCTGTCCCTCCCCTGGGGAGTCACCCCACGTGCTTTGTGTGTAGGTGGCATGGGGTACACCTGTGGCTGGGGCGCCCCTGCTGTGGTGGGAGGGAGGCAAGGAGATCCAGACAGGAAGAAGATCAGAAGAACCCATTGGAGAAGGCTGTGACATCCCTTTTCTTGGGAAGGAGGATGGAGAAATTCCCTCTAACAGTCTTCAGCTGCAATTTCCGCACTTATCCAAACCTCATGTGTTTGGCTGTGTTGACAGCTGGCCACAGCTGTAGAAAAAAGGAGGGACCAGGCATGTGTAGAGTATGCTCTGGGGGACAGAAGCCCCTCAAGCAGCCCTGCTGAAAAACCAGGCACACAACAAGCACCTGACGTGGCTCTCATCAGGGTCTGTTGGGCACAGAGAGCCTGGCGAGCAGCGCTGGGACATGCCCGGTACACACCTCCTTCTTTTATTGAGGTTTCTGGGAAGGTGGGGTGAGGTCCTTGAGCCTCACCCTGCTATTCCACTGTGGTGAAATCATTTAGGCTTGTTCACAGAGAAATCCGGCCAAGATCGGATCTAGCCTCCTCAGAAATCTGGGGTGGTAGAGTTTGGTGTCTCTGGGATGAGTGTTCATGCTGGGATGGGCTGGAACTCAGCCCCGTGGCTGAGAGAGATCCCAGAGCTCTCACCACGAACCTGTGGGCAGGTTTGCTTGCCAAGTCTGTTGTGGAGGCTGGGAAGGAGGAGGAATGTGGGATGCATAGGCAGGACCAGACCTCTGAACCACCCCTCCACTTACCCCCCTGCCCCGGATCCCTGGCAGGATGATGATGGACGTGACCAGCATGGAGAGGAATATGGTGACGATGACAGCCCGGGTGGTGTCAAAGGGGAAGCAGGCATTGGCTCCAGGGTAGAAGGGGTAGGAGCCATTCCACAGTGTCATCTTGCTGCCTGGAAGGACTCAAAATTGGAACCCAGACAGACAGTGGTGAGAAAATCATCTCCAAGCACCCACTCTGCTTGTCCCTGTGTGTGCATCCCAGTGCCCGTGGACACTGCAATCCCACACTGAGCATGCACTTAGGTGTCTCCCAGGGGAACCCTTCATCTTCACAGCATACAGCCCACAGCAAAACTGGTTTGGAGCCACCAGGGCATCTGCTGCAATACTCAGGTTGTCCCCAAAGAGGGGCAGCAAGACATGCAAACACCACTGGGCCGCTCACTCCCCTCCTCTGTCCTCCGTTCCCGAAATCTTCCCCGTGCTCCCACCCTCCCTAGTTCAGCTCTTTATCCAACAGCCTGGCCCCCACTGCGCTCCCCGTTGCGCTCGGGGCTCTGGGTGAATCACTGCACAAACACATCGGGCCGAGTGCCCGCCTGTGGAGTTAACTCCTCATCGTCCAAGGAAACGGGAACAACCCGGAGGGGACAGAAACTGCCCGTCCCTGGCAGCGCTGTGACAACCACGCCGGAGCCAGCTGGGGATGACAGTGGGACGCTGCTCGGGAGGCTAAACGCTGTTTTTACCACAGCGCTTGACCAACTCACTTTCCTGCTGGAAAAGGGCTGCTCAGCATCCCCCGGGAATGGGGACTATCCCTGCAGCAGCAGCAGCAGAAACACCCACATCCCCTTCCCCAGCTCGAGCCTACCTCTGCTGTAGCCGGTCCCGGGCTGGGAGGTGCAGCGCGCACCGGGATGCTCGGGAAGCGCCGGGATGAGCCGCGATGCTGCTCGCACTGCTCGCACTCCCTGCCAAGGCTGCGGGCGAAGAGCCAGCCCGGCGTGGAGTCACGGCTGTGTTTCTCCCTGTGGTTTTTGGAGTGCCCGCCTCCAGAAATGGTTGGATCATCCGGCCTAACTCACAGCGGACCGGCCGCTCCAGCACCCCGCTAAGCCCCAGGGCACGCAGGGGAGCTACGGGCTGGCACAGCCCTGGGAAGGGTTTGCCTTCATCTCCTTGACTTTTCTTGCTGGACAGTAAAAAGTCCAGTTCCATATGGCATGAAGACCCTGGAGCTGCCAGGCCCCTCTTCAAAGCCCTGATCTGCACTGCCTGGTGCAGGGTCCCAGCTGAGATCATCGAGCTCGGGCTGTGGGCGCTCCCCGATGACCCTGCTCCTGACTCCATCCCTGGGGCAGTCTCCCTGAGAAGGTCCTGGCTGAGCTGTTGGTCACAAGGTGTCTAGAGGTGCTCCCAGCCCCACTGTGCAGAAGATGCTCAGGTTTGTAACCTGGCCGTGGCATGGACATCATGGAAATTCAAACTTCTGGGGGGTGCTCCTGTACTTTGGCATTTCAGTTGGCTGAAGAAGGTTGTATTGACAGTGAGAAGGACCAGCGTGGCACAAACACTCTCCTGACCCATGTTTGGGGTCTTCCCTCTGAAACTGGCACAGCCATCCCCTGGATATTTCTTTTTTGCATCCCAGTGAATGGGGTGGCTGGGTACCCACCCCCTTGGCAGAGGGAGGTAAAAATAAGTTTTCACTCATGCCCAACAGGAAGTAAGGGCATCTTTTGGGCAAAGACTTTGCCATTTCCCCTCAAATCCCCAACTGGTCTGATCCAATCTGAATCCTGAATCCCTCCCCAGGAGTTGTTTAAAAAAATTAAAGGGTGGCAAGGGTGATGTGGCTGGGAATGTGTGTGCAGACATGTGCTGTGCAGCTGTCTGGTGGGGACGTGGCACCAGCTCCAGCTCTGGCAGCCTCTGCAGAGCAGAGGGAGACGTGGACTTCACAGCAAATGGAGCAAATCCTTAGGGGAGTTCACATGGACATGTGGGGCTTTGGACCTGTTGGAAAAGTGAAACCACCTCTCCCTCCAGTGTGGGAGAGGATAACTGAGGAGGTGGCTGGTAACTGGTATGTTGAAAATAATCAAGATGGGGAAGATGCAGCCATGTGAAGTGATGTGTGGGATGAGGGTCTAAACAACCCCTTGTGGCACTCCCTGGAGCTGGGAGAGGCAGCAGAGGGATGAGCCCTGCACTGGCTTGGATAAACCAATGTGTGGAGTTTGCCTTTGGGAGGGATTGAGGCACAGCGGGTTTGGGGCTGGTCAGACAAGCACCACAAACTTGTCCTTTGGGGAGATACCCTATTCCCAAAAATGAAAACAAGGGGGTGGAGTTCCCCTTCTTCTCTAAAGAATGTGACCAGCAACACAAGGTTTGTGTGCAAGGACATCAGGAGAGCTACCAGGAATGCTCTGGTTCTCTCACCTGTCCCCAGCAGTGATGGAAATGGGGCAGGATTGTGGCTGTGGGATGCTCCTCTTCCCTGGAGTGCTGATGAGATCATATCCTGGGAAGCGCGAGAAAACTGCTTGATTTACCCCTCACCCAGCACTCTGCATATAGGAAGAGGCCATTATTACAACTGGCTGTTTGTTTTTTCCTCCTTTTTAAACTTTAAATTTTAAATTTTCTGAGTATTTCAGCAAGTAGTAAAGGTGTGTATTTCATCACGCAGTTTCCAGGGAACATTACATATTTTCCAGGGAGTTTCTTCTCCCACTGTCAGCACCCTGCCCTTGCTGGGGCAGCCCTCTTCCTCAGGCAGCTTCTTTGCTTCATTCCCTCCCCAGAGATGGATCCTCTGATTAGAGATGAGTCGTTTGATCCAGGTCACTGGAGGGAGGTGGGGGCAAGGGGGGAGGCAGCCGTCAGCTCTTGTGCAAGCGGACGCTGAGTGCTGGATCAGCCGCCTCTCTCAGCGCTGGGAGGTGCAGTGAGGAAAGAGTGGGGACACGCCTGGGCAGGGAGGTGATTCTGGGCATGGAAAATTTCTGCCTGAGCCATTGGAACCAGAAAGATGTGATGCTAGATCCAGGAGTCACTCTGCCCTGTAGCTGTCCCCATCGCCCCTCTGTCTTCTTCCCTGACAGGGACAATGCTGCAGCTGGGGTTGAGCTGGGACTCTGTTGTGATGAATTCCATCCTGTGGATCCTTGCCCAGGAATCATTGCCCCAGCTGAATGGCCCATGATGGAGCAGCTTGAAGGGAATGACAGGAAGAAGGAAGGAAGGAAGGAGGGAGGGACCCCTCTGATCAGTTCCACCCTGATGAGCAGAGAGGTTGCTGTGGCCTTGGTTTAGCTCTAGATATATTTGCAAGAAGGATCTATTTTTCCAGCTCTATTTGGAAGTTACACATTTTGAGAGGACGAGAAGGTGTTGCTACCCACTACACTGACCAGTGGGTTTCATATCTTATGATGGAGACATAAGGGTCAAGTGAAAGGACTGCCAGGAGATGGGGGCAGAGCTCAGCGGGAGCCACACATCATCCCAGTGGGAACTGAAACAGGAGGGGTTTCAGCCACACCTCGAGGAAACCCTCATTTAGAAATTGTGTTGAGTGTTCAGCCCTCTGCCTGAGGGCCAAGAGCCATCATGCAGGAGAGGAACAAGTCTCTGGACATGATCTATGCCTTCTGTGGCACATGATAGGAAGAGCATCTTGCTTTGGGTATTTGATTATCTCTCCTTCTAGTCCCAAACAGCTCCTTTCAGCTCCTGCCAGTGTTACAGGGGACAGAAACCCAGCTGTCCCACTGCCCTCCCAAATATCTCCATCCCACCCAGGGACTCTGTGTTTGACTCCATGGGCACTAAGACCCATGTCTGAGTGGGGAAGGGGCTGGGGCTGGTCCCATTCCTTCCCTTGCCCCTTCCTGGGATTACCCAGCTTGGATGAGGGGCTGCAGGTTCAGCCCTCGTCTACTGGTAACAGACCCCAAATGCCCCTTCCAGGCTGCCCTAATCCCAGCTCTGCAATATGGGGAGGGATCATGAGAGGGTCTAAGCTGATACCCTGGGAGGTGGGAGGGGAAGAATGTCACTTCCCATCTTGCACCTGTTACAGGTGTTTCCCCTCCATCAGAGAGCAAATGGGTTTGCCAGCTCCCAAACTGCCCCTCTGGAATCATCCCAGAGTGGCTCCCTCATCTAACAGAGCTCTTCTGCCCTGGTGTGAGTCTTGGGAAGTGCATGAGGTGTGGGATGCATTTTACTGCAGGGATTTTACTGTGCCAGCTTGGGGAACCTTGTCCCCACAGATAACAGCCCTTCCTGGCAGTTTAATATAACCATCAGGGAGTTAAACTTTTCCCAACTTTGCTGGGACTTGTTAATGATGCACTGCGTGGTAATTAGCCCTTTCATCCCTGGCTACAGCTTAGAGAGCTTTCTCTTGTAATCCCTGGCATTAGAGCCAATTTTAAGCAATAAACATTTTTCCATGGAAACTCCTCTGTCGTCTATCTCCCTGCCAGCCTTGGAATCCCTTCACACCATTCCTGAGGGGTGTGAGCTTCCAGATCTCAGATCATCAGAGTGAACATTGTGTTGGAAGATATCCAAGGCAGATTTGGGGTTGGCCAGGTCTCCTATGCATGTTCTCCAACCGCTCTGGGTGTCACAAAAGCTTTGATGGATGATGGTCTTGGTTTTGGAGACAAATTTCAGGAGGAAGTGCTCTGGAATGAGTGTTTCTTCTAAGGA
>VYXD01016151.1:145473-170302 GCA_013397195.1 Hylia prasina
GAAGGGAAGGGAAGGGAAGGGAAGGGAAGGGAAGGGAAGGGAAGGGCATAAACCAGACAGTTAGGGAATAAAACATCATTATAAAATCATCCCAAGACAAGGATGTTCAGAGCTCTTCCCTCCCAATGGCTCTGTCCCACCAAACACACCCTGGGACGATGTTTTGCAGTTGGTGACAGTCCTGCTGTGAGTGAGGGGTTGAACCAGAGGCCTCCAGCAGTCACCCACCAGAATTTACACGAGGCTGAAGGCCCTGTTTCTCCCACCATAATCTCACAGATCTCCCAGCAGAGCTGGTTCCCTAAAACCTTTCAGGGTATGTGTCTCCCATCCTTCAGGGAAAGGACACATGGCAGGGAGCTGGGAAGCTGGCCCTTCATGAAAGGACAGGGTCCTTTAGGGTCGAGGCCTGCAAATGTTCCCAGGCAAGAAAAACAGAGTCCCCCTTTTTCCAAGTCCCAGGTAAGTATTCCCACAAGTCCTCCTGCCCTGCAGGGAGTTCCTTTATGCCTTTTCATGGCACTTGGATCCAGGTTCTGGAGCAGGTTGCTGCCTCCCACCCCAGCAACCTGACCAGGCTGGAGCTGCTTCTTGAGTCTGTGCTGGAGACTGGTGGCTCCTTATCAGTGCCACCACCCTGGACCAGTTTTTGTTGGTTTTGGCTTGAAAACACTTGGAACAGGTACAAATTCACTCCAGAAGGCAAAGGTGTTCTTGGCACATGAGAGACTGGGAGATGTCAACAAGGCTGTGGGGACAGTGAGTGCAGGAAATGGAAAGAAAGGAGTGTCCTAAGTTCACTCCTGCTATATCCTACCTGGAGTAGAAAGGGGTCTTACTGCATCCACCTCTGCCTACTCCTTTAGGAAGGAGATTGTCCTGTGTTACTGCTTGGCTTGTCTTTCCACAGTAGAAAAACACCTCAGTTTGATGGTACTGACCTACACATATTTTATAAAATCCATCAATGCCATGGCAATTCTGCAGCTCTACAGTTCCTGGCATAGTCTCAACATTGTAAAAGGAGTCCAAAGGTTGGCTGGTGGACATTTTGGAGGTGGCTTATAGCACCTTCCTCTGCAGCACAGCAGGGCCATGAGCTGTAACTGGTGCAACTTCCCAGTGCTATGTCAGCTGTATCCTGCTCAGTGTATTTTACACTCCACGAGCCTGAAGAACCTCAAAATTTATTAATACCTTATCCCTGTTGGAGTCCTTGGATTATTCTCAGCCCCGTATGGAGGTTAAAACGAATAGAAATGAAAAGAAAACCACAGTGAGATTGTGCTGGACCCTGATGACTGTGGGAGTCCTGTGGGGAGGGTCCTGTGGCAGAAGGGCTCTCATCCAACCCCACAGCTGGTTTTGTCCCTGCTGCTCTAGAGCTGTTTTCAGCCCATAAAAATTTCATAAAAGAAGACTTTGTGGGTCTGTAGCTGGGATGATCCCTGTCTCTTGCTCCAAGGAGCAGCACTTGGTGCATACACCCTGCAAGAACATCTCCTGAACAGGGGCTTTGGGTCAGACCCTGAGACCTCCCAGACTGGGCAGGCAGGGAACTGTGATTCTGCCGGCACAGCCAAGCCCCTGTGCCTCTTTCCTGGGGTTATTCACAGCAGGAGCACAGTCAGGATTTCAAGGCTCCATGTTCTATGATGCCCATGCTGTAGCTGCTGAAGCACAGTCCAGCCCAGTCCAGAGCAGGGCACTTCCTTGGGGCCAGGGTGAACACATCCTTTGGGGGAAGATTTGGCTTGGGACCAGCAGCACTTGGAGTAATTTCATATCCCAGAAGGCTGGGATTTCTCCTTGGCTGAGAAAGAGGGTCAAGAGAAGGCTTTCCTCTAAAGACCAGAGCAGTGAGAACAGGCTGGTATCCAGGGAGTTTGGCCCTTTCTCGTTTCCAAGTGAAACTGGAGAACTGTTGTTCCCTTGTGAGATGGATTCCAAACTGCTGGGGCTCCCACAGAACTACCAGATCTCTGCCAGGCCTCTTGCTGTCTACCACTGCACATTCTCTGCTCATCTTCAGTTGAATCTCTTCTTGAGGCCTCAGCCAAGAGCCAAGGACATGATGCAAGGAAAGTCTTCATCACAAGAAAAAGAAAAAAGGATTCTGTGGGTTGAGATAAGTTTGATGACCGAAAGATCACAAAAATATAAAAATACTAATAATACTAGTGATACTTCATACTACTACTACTAATGGTAATAGCTGTAATTTAGGAAAAAATGTTAAAAGAACACCCAAGAGAAACAATGGATACACAGTTCATGCTCACCATCTGATGACCAATGCCCAGGCTGCCCCTGAGAGCTATCAGAGGCTCCTGGCCATCCCTCCCAGTTTATATACTGAATATGATGCTCTGTAGTATGGAATATCCCTCAGGTGTCCTGGCCATGCTTCCCCCAGCTTCCAGGGCAATTCCTCACTAGCAGAACGTGGGACACTGAAAAATCCTCGACTTAGAGTAAACTCAGCAACAGCCAGAACATCCCTGTGTTGTCAACATTATCCTCATCCCAAATGCAAACTTCAGCACTGGACCAGCTACTGAGAAAAGAATGAACTGTGTCCCAGTAAAACTAGGGCAGCAGCCACCCCTTACTCATGTCACTGATGGTATGCCATGTTCCACACTTCCCAAGAACCCATCACCTTTCCTGTGCTCTGATGGATACACACACACACAGGTCATGCCCTCAGTTGATGGGCTATGCCTGTAAAAGTCCACTGAGTTCATTTCAACCATGACATTGGGTTCCAGCTTTCAGGGCAGCAAAAGTTTGTTCCATGTTCAAGCCAGATCTTGTTCCCTCACCACTGCCTGGCTTGTCGGTCTCCTGTGGAAGAGAGATCTCCAAGCACCTCAGAGGAGGGAGCACCCCAGCCTGGGGCAGGAGGGTGTCCTCTGTCAGCGAGCACAACAGGGAGCACTTCCCTAATGGCAGTGGGGCAAGGACACCAAGTGCTGGCAGTGGACCTTCACTGACATCCCTCTGAGCCAGCGCCTGCTCTGAGCCAGTCCCAAAACAAAAGACACAAATGTCAATCGTGAAGGTGACTTGGGAGTATTTATCTCACTTTGTGTTCTTTGCCCATCCCTGGGGTCATGCCACGGCCTCAGGCTGTGGGGGAAGCCCAGGAATGGTCACAGGTCACAGCAATGGTCACAGCTGTCCATGAGCTCTCCGGGCTTCTGAAGAAACGCGTCACAGGTCTCAACACTCCTGGGAGGAGGAGAGGTGCTGAAAATGAGCCTGGCAAAGGGGAGGGGGGGTGCCTTCCCCAGGTGTGAAAATGCTCGGGGGGGGGTTGTTTTTTTCCAAAACCTGAATCAAATATTTAAATTAACTGACAATAAATTAACTTATTTAATTTATAAAGGCCAGCCTATTCTGCCCATGGCAGCAGTTAACAAATGACCTCACCCTTCTTTATCTCAACCCAAAGGAGAGTGATGAGGGGCTGGGATCAGAGAGGGAGCTGGACAGGTTCTGGCTGGGTCAGAGGGAGAATGAGGATGTCACCTGGGTACCTCATGGCCAGGAAGCTGGTCCCCCTCCTGTGACCTTGACAGGGTGGTCCCATGACACAGCAAGTCAGGAACCCCATTAGGCTGTCAGTCCCTCACACTGCTGGCTGAGGGGCATCTGGTTTCCTCCAGTGTCAAACACAATCCACAGCATCATTATTTTTCTTGCCAATAATTAGTTTTAAGTCAAGGCTTTACTCCAGCCAATGAAAAGGTGAGCTGGGGGTCACCCACATCCCAGAACACAGCAGTGAGTCTGGGCAAAAGAGTAGATGTTAGAGGAAGGATTCCTGCATGGATGACTGCAGGACAGTGGAAAACCTCTTGAGCAAAGCTGGTGGGTAGGAGACCATGAAGGACTCACAAAGGGAACAGCTGCAGGTGGTGCTGCAGGTGGGCTGTTCCCCAGCAGGAGGCAGAACCTGGGGGCCTCAAGGTGCTGCTCTTCCCAGGGGCTGCAGCCAAGCAACTGCTCCAGTGAGGAAGAGGAGGCTTCACAGGACCTGAACTATCCTTGAAGGGATAGGGGGCACACTGGGAAGGTCTCCTACCATGGCTTTGAGCCCCCTATTAGTTATCAGCATCTTCAGATGTTGGATCATCCCTTGGCTTGGTGTGATGTGGCTCTGAGGTTCATGTTCTTGGGCAAAGGGCTCTCCTCCTGTGGGAGCAAAGGATTAGGTTGAATTTATCTTCAGAATTGCAGGGAGCAGAGTGTGAAAGTTTATGGTTTCATTTATGGCATCACTCTGGGCTCTGCTGCCAGGTTTTGCTCGTTCTGGGGACACCTCCAGGGTGATGGAGATGCTTGGAGGAAAGGCTGACACAGTAGCAATTGCTCAGCTGGGAGGAGAGAAGGCTCAGGAGGGACCTCAGAGCCCCTGCCAGTGGCTAAAGGGGCTCCAGGACAGCTGGAGGGGGACTTGGGTCAAGGGTCTGGAGTGACAAGACAAGGAGAAATGGCTCCCCACTCTCAGAGGGCAGGGTTAGATAAGATATTGGGAAGAAATTGATCCCTGAGAAGATGGTTTGGCCCTGGCACAGGCTGCTGTGGCTGCCCCACCCCAGGAAATGTCCAAGGCCAGGCCGGACAAGGAGCAGCCTGGGGTAGTAGAAGTAGTCTCTGCCTCTGGAGTATGGCCACAAGGTGTGCCTTCTAACCCAACCCATTCCCTGATCCCACAACCCCCACAAGTGTCTGGCAGCCACAGGGTGCATCTGTGAGCAGCACTTTCAGAAGGTATAGAACCAGTCTGCTCATGGGACTGTTCCATCACCCATTTCAGCCAGGTCCCAGCTCTCTTCTTCAGCTGTCCTGCACAACAAAGCGCCCTGGGGTTGTACCTCTGCCCCTGTGAGTGTTGAACTGCATGTGTGAGGTGAGGGTGCACCGGGCCATCATCACAAAGCAGCCTCATAATCAGACTGAAGGTTCGATGGCCAAGGCCAACGAGCCTGTAGTTAACCCTGGGGTGCCACAAGGCCAGGCCTCTGAGTCAGAAATCAAAAGACAAGATTCTGCTGATAATATTTCCAGTAAAGATAATTACAAAGATGCTCCAGTGGTGAGTGGTGTGATTAGCTGTTTTACCACGTCAGAGTCTCTTCCAGTGAGCAGAGGCTGCAGGGGCTGAATCCAATCCCCCGGAGCTGTTGAGAGCCAGGAGCTTCCCTGTACCCCGCCCCAAGGTGCTCCCACTCCCCATTCTCCCTGCACAAGCCCTGGGGGTCTTCCCCCCTACGCCCACAGAAAAGTCTGTGCAAAGAGCCAGTTTTATTCACATGGGCACATCAGACGTCAAGGAAACACAAAACATACAGGAGCTATACAGGGAGGCTCTGCTTTTCACACACGCCACCACTATTAACAATATTTCAGAAAGAATAAATAAAAGTGATGTAGCTATAGAAACCCACAAGGACGATGCTCTCCTCCGACCTTGCAGACCTCATCCTCCCCAGCTGCACCTCTTCAGTTTGAAAAGTACTTCTCCAGCACCTTCGTTAAAAGCCCTGTCTCCTGCAAAACAAGACACGCTGGTGAGACATGGGGTCATGCACACAACCACCACCACCCATGCTGGGAACCGTGGGGCAGATCAGACAAACACCCCATGCTGGAGCAGGATGGCACTTTCAGGGGTGGCTTGGGATGGCACATGAGAAGGACAGAGCCACAAGTCTCCCATCTGCTCCAACGGCAGAACCGCGACTCCGATGTCAGAGGGAAACTTCATCCCAGTGGGGCAACAGCACTGGGCTGAGCCTCAGCAGAGAATGTGAGAAGGCAAAAAGAGACAACAAACACAGCAGGGTAGAGTCACAGAGGGGTTTGTGGGATTGGCACCAGCCACAGGTCCCAGAGCTATGCAGGGCAGCACCTGCCTTCAGGCAGAAGGGCTCTCCCCATACTCCTGGAGTGTTCCATTCCACACACATGGTCTCTGCATCCTGGGGAATCAAAGCCACACACCCAAGGAGGTGACAAAGGATGGGAAGGATCCTCGTCTGCCAGCCCAATCTTTGTCACACAGAGCAACACAGCAGCACTGTGAAGCCCCAGCATGCTGAGAGCCAAGCCCTATCTGCCACACATGGCTGGAAAGTTGAGATGGAAGCGACAGATCCTGAGCAGGGCACGGGCTGGGAGTTTCACAGGGCAGAGCTATGAAAAAGCCTGTGAGGAAGGTGGGAACATGGCACACAGCTCAGTTCAGGCTGGGTGCTGACACCTGGTGTCCAACAGCAGTCATGCTGACGGGGAAGGCTGTCAGGGTGGCAGGAATTTGGACTGGCATTGTGACAACCACAAGAGCAAGAAAAATAAGGTCACACAGAACAGTATAAAGTGTTATATTAGAGTCACTGGGGAGAAGCAGTTCTGTAATATCCACAACAGGACAGATGTGAGGATTCCCTGGGGATGGGTGGGAGAAAGGAGCAGGAGGGCAGGAGCTGGGGAAGTGAGGTGCCCAGAGGTGTCCAAGGCAGAAAATCAGAATTTCACCAGCAAGGTGACCAAGAGGACCGGGGCACTGGCCAAGGGGAGGCTTCAGGCTTTGGGAAGAGAAAGTGAGGGACAGGAGCCAGTTGCACATCGAGCAGCTCAGCTGTGATGCCACAGGTGGGCACAGCATCCCACCTTGTCCCAGAGAGGCACTGGGCACTGAGGCAGGCACTGGCCAGCACCCGCATGGCCACGGACAAATCACCCTCCAGCAGCAGAGCTTTGGCACCCAACGCCACACCTGGCCAGTACCTGTCCCTGAGCACTGGGAATGAGCACTGGGAATGAGCACTGGCAGGGCTGGCAGGGCTCTGGCACCCAGCTGGAACCTGTGGCACAGCACCAGCGCTCGGGGCAGCCTTTGCACATCCGCAACATGAGCAGCCATCTACACAGGGGAGAGCCCCAGGGAGCACCTCTACCAAATTCACACCACACGCTCAGAAACAAGGCAGGGCAGCACATCTACCAGCTCTCCCATCCTCCCAACAAGTGCCCTCCTGCTTAAAGGTTCCTTGAGGGGCATGGGGAAGGGTCCAGAACTCCACAGCCCTCATCTCCATTCCAGCTGCATCCGAGCAGCAAACACTACAGCAGCCCAGCACAACACACTGCACAGGGAGTGGGGTGGGCTGGTGCCTGCAGCCATGCCCAGCTGTATCTTCACTGTGGAAAACCCTCTACCCAGTGGGAACAGCTCGCTGGGATGCATCAGTTTACCTTAATCTGCTGAAAGTGAGTCCAAGAGGGGCTTGACCAGTCCTGCAACTCTGCTCCAGCGGTGCCAAAGAGGAGCAAGCCCTGCCCAAGCCTGCATAGCTTTATCTGCATGCAGTGCTACTGGATAGCTCCTCAGGCATCTGGCTCAGTGGAACAGCACAGGCAGGACTGACCTAAGAGGATTTCATCCTTTTTAGACTCCCAGTTACTTCCTGCAGTGATTTGAAAGGGTGAGACACCAGGGAACTGTGCAGGAGGCAACAGACAAGCAGAGCCACACAGACTAATTCCATCTGTGGATGCAGAAATTCCATCCCTGGACCGAGCAATTTGATCTCTACATCCTGCCTGAGGATCTGTGCCTGTGCATTGCTCCCAGGGGCAGGTTTTCCACTAGGAGCTAAATGAGCTCCAAGGTAAAAAAAAGCCAGTTAGGCTGAGGATCTGCTGATAGACAGTGGGACCAGTGGAGCTCCTGCCCTCTCCCTGCTCCCCAAAATCCGCTCTGCAGCAGCAGGACCAATGCACACCTACCCTCTGCAAGGCATTGTGCCCTAAGCACTGAGGGATCCCAACTACAGCTCTTTGCTTGACAGATGCCTTTTCCTGTACATACTGTGCCCCTCTTAGTCTCCCACTGTGGAAATAAGAGGGAGAAAGGATTTCCCTGTCCTTGGAAAAGGGGACACCATCCTCTTCTGCATTTGGCTGAGGAAGATCCAGATGCTTATTAACAACCCCTGGGGACCATCACTGTCACAGCTCCATCGCAGTGTTACTGGCTCATCCTCACACCCTTCCCAAGCACCTGGGACTATTTTGTCACTGCCCAGCTAGACACAAGCCTCAGGACACTTCTCCTGTCTCCCTTTATGATTGGTCTTAAGAAGTGGTTTAAGGAGGGTTAAAAGGAGGGTAAAGAGGGGAATGCACCTCTAGGAGCTGTGCAGGTGCTCCCATCTCCAGCACAGCTCCTCCACCTTTCTGCTCTGACCATCTCCCTCCATCTAAGTGAATATTCACCTGGTCAGTGAGGTCATATTTCCCTTGGTTCTCATCCAATAGCCTTTCTTGCAAGAGGATTTTCAGGAGCTCCCGGGTCAGCAGTTCCATCATGTCCTCCAGCAAGGCTCGCAGAGAGGGACCGAAGACCACTGGCACGGCAGGCTCCTCTGGAGTTTCCAGGTGTGGGGAGCCTGTTACACTCTTCTTCCCCATGAAGTGTCCTGCAACACCACACACGGTGTGTCCGGGGGGACCAGGGCTCCAGCTGGGCTCTCACCGGCCCCCTGCGCCCACACCAACCACCGAGTGACCTAACGCCCAAACCAGCTGAGTCAAGAGAAACCCAGAAATCCCGGGTCCACACGGGATTTTTGGGAAACTTCCCTCTCTGTTCCTGCTGACAAGAGCTCTGGGGTTACAGAGATGCCACCCAGGGATGCTGAGCCTCATATCCAGGGATGCCGGACTGGTCAGTCTGCTGGGGATGTTGGACCCGCTGCCCAGGGACGCAGGTGGAGGCGACTTCACGCCTGCCCTGGCTTCCCCCTGCCCATCGTGGCACTGCCAGCATCCCCCTCCCCTCGTGGGAGCAGGGGGCTCCGCACAGGCAGCCCCAGGACAGTGCGGGAGGTCGCCGTGCCCCGCACATCCCGCGTGTCCCGGTGCCCCTCCCCGGTACCTGTGGCCCAGAGGTTGCCGCGGGGGTTGACCTTGATCTTGGCGGCCTGGCTGCGGTGCTCGGCGAAGTCGAGGTGGACGGCGGGTCCCAGCGCGGCTCCGCAGAGCAGCAGCAGGAGGCANCTCCATGCTGTGTTTTTGCACTGGAGCTCAGCCAGGAGCTTCATTTCCAGTTTAGCTCAAACGCATCTCCCAATACACGTACCTGTACACCTGATCATGGGGATGGGTAATCAGAGGATCCTGCCCTCAGGGACCTGCCGGCTCTGCCCAGCTCCTTCACTTTCCAGAGCAGCCTCCCAGAGGATCCCACTTACTGCAGAGCATGAGCACCAGAGCCTGCGTATCACTTCTCACCTTTTCCACTCCCTTTGAGATTTTGCAGACCACTATTTCCTGATTACTACACCCAAAACCTTCCATAGATAATCATGTTCCCCATGAGTTCCTCCTTTTCCATTAATTGGATGGAGCTGTGTCCAGCCATGCCAGGGACACAGTGGGGGTCTGGAACACAGACTGTGTGTGTCCAGGGTTCAAGTGAAGTGAATTCCAGGTGAAACTGGAAGCATTTGATCAGAGGGCTCCAAGGCACAGGTTGTGCTCTGTTTTTTCTTGTCCCTTGCCTGCAGCCAACAGGGATTCCTCCAGGTCCCATATTTACACAGGGATACTCTCAGGTTCTGGACCACAGTAGGCTGGGGTAAAGTCTGGTCACCAGGGCCAGACATAGTCCTGGCACGTCCATAGTGAGGAGGAGAGCCTGGGGCCAGGTCAAGCCAGTCAGGCAGGCACTGCTGAGCTCCCACAACAGATCAATGACAGACTACAAGCCCAGGGCTGAGCTCAGTCCCAAAAGTGTTCCTGTGTTACCAGGCATCCTCCCAAACTGAGTGTCCCCTTGAGTGCCCAGACCAGCATGGGCTCCCTTACTGTTCCAGAGATGTGCCACAGTGATGGACAGGGCCTTCTCCTCCCTCACCCAGCAGGTGTGACACCTCTGCCAGCCTTGTGTCCAGGTGTGCTGGAGGTCCTGGGCTCAAAAGGGGGGTCTCACTCCTCTCTCTCACCCTGCTCCTTCCCTGTGTTCAGCAGAATGGCTGAGCAGGCAGTGCTGGGCTTGCCACCCGAGGAGGTGACCCTTTAGGGGGCCACGGGGTGCATGAATACAGTGCTCACCCCAGATGTGGCATTTGCAGCACCACAGCCCCAACTCTCACACTCACATCATGGCAGCCTTGTCTCCCCCACTGAGTCAGCAGAGAGGAGACCTGAGGCCCCTGGTCCCAGTGGTGCTGGTGACTGGGAGCACCACTTGGGCTCTGGTGTCCCCTCCCAGTGCCCACATGCCAGTGCTGCATCTGGACAGACAGAAACAGCCCCGTCCTTTCTCTGTTTCCTCTCTCCCCCAGCGTCCTGCACTGCCATTGCACTGACAAAACACAGTTCAAAATGGATGGACATTATTCCAAGCCTTTTCTTCAAGACAGTTTTAAATTCACTGGTGGTGGCCAAGCAATGGAAATCGAGGTGTTTGCAGAAGGTTGGGGATGTAGGAAGGGCAAGAGGAGGATGTGAGGTCCAAAGAAGGTGCTGGATGTGAAGGAAGATCCTGGTGCTGCCCAGCACTGGCATAGCAGAGTCTGGCCTCTCCTTACCTTGGGGAAGGGGTGTTTTTTGGAAAGCTGGGCAGCAATCCTCCACTGTGGGGAACAGCAAGCTGAAGGGCGACCTGTAGGATTAGGGAGGATGAAGCCAGGGATAAAGTGATCCCAATTAGAGAGGGCAGATAAAGAGCCCCGGGCAATTATGGCACCAACTGAAGCGTGACAGGGTTAAGTCCCACTCCTTCAGTGCTCCTCACAGGCAGCCCCAGGGGACAAGGGATGAGCAGTGGGAAGCTGCAGGGTTTCAAACAGGATGAAGGCTTTTGCACTGCTCTAATTAAATACACAACCAAATGCAGCCAGATCTTCCTTCTTTTTCGGCTGGTGTTACCTCAGCCAAGGTGGGAGCAGAGGAACAGGTATTTTCCGTCCCAGTGGCACTGCTAAGCAAGCTTGGGAAAGGCTGGGAAAAAGCAGTCAAGGAGCTCCACCCCTTTTGCAGTGCCACCATAAACCCTCAAAAACTGAAGGGACGTCAGATTAATTGGTGAGTACTAAGGCTTGACCTCATGATGTGTGTGTGGGAGATGTGAGCCTACAACCCTGATTTCAAGTCTGGAAAGAGCATCAGAAGAACTACTCAGAGATGTGTTGGAGGCTGGAAGTGGGAGCACAGTTCAGGGCAGCCAGTGGGGCTTTATTGGGAAACAACTGGTGAAAGGAGCTCAGCACCCACTGAGCAGCAGCAGCACCAGTGCTGTGATCCAGGCAGGGCTCCAGGAACAGCAGTTCCTTCCTCCATGGCAGCCCTGGTAAAATACCAGCCCCAGACACCAACAGAGAGACCAGATTTTTTTCTGGATTTTCCAGTCTTCACAAAGAAGTTGTTCCTAATTTTAGGGAAAATAACTGGCACCCAGGATCAGCTTTGGAAGGGCACCAGGACCTGACCTCCAGAACCTGCTCACCAGCCTGACGGGGTCTGTGGTGGATTTTCTGCCTCTCTCTTTGTCTCACTTTGGTGGGTCAGAGCAAAGCACCCAGCCTGGAGCCTGCTGGGACTTCCAGCATTCCAGGTAGGAATTGACACTGCAGTGCTTCTCCACCACTTGCTCTCTCCAGCTCAGCAGAGATTCACCTTCCCAGAAGCTACCAGCCTCCAAGGGAATCTTCCCAGGTTATATATCAAAAAAAGCTGTAGAAATCCTACTTTATAAATCAGCTGTGCTGGCAGAGGTCAGCACACCAACTTTCACAGGTGAAGCAGGAGATGGGGCTGCCCCAGAGGTGACTCCTTGGAAAATGGCAGGCTGCCAGTGGTTATGTCCTCGAGGCAGAGGAGGGTCTGCAGAGAGCTCCCCCTCCCCTCTCTGTAGGATTTACCCTCTGGGGCTGGGTGAGAGCAGCCCTGCACAGCGCCACACCTTCCAGCAATGTCCCTTCCCACCCAAAACACCTCAAAGCTTCCCCAGATGCCTGCAGCCAGAGGGAGCAGGGGTTGTTTTGTTCTGTTTTCCCCCAGCAATTGACACACACCGTTTGCTCTGGATGGCTGCTGACCACAGAATTGATATTTTCACAGCACAATCTGTAACAACCCCGACGTTTCAGACAGTAACACTTAACTTGGAACCCGTTGTTTTATAAATAGAGTTAAAATTGGTTTTTCTCCCTGTGCACCATTTTGTATTTATGTACATTTAAATTTCATCTTTTTTATCACCCAGTCTCTTCCCTCTTCCCTTCTCCCTTTTGTTCTTTACCTTTTAGTAAACAATTTCCCCTGTAAGGATCTCACCACCTGTTCCAGGGCTGCTTCCTTCCTCCAGGAGCCTTTGCTGAAACCTTGTCAAATACCTTTGGGAAATCCAGGTGGATGATCCCTGTGGGTTCACCTTGCCTCCAAATTCCTTCAACAAATACCAAGTCTACTTTTAGGGTGTTCTGTTCCTTACCAAACTCCTGTCCAAGCAGGGATAAGATGAGCAATAATAGACCTGTGAAACAGGCACTAGTAGAAAATCCTCTAAATGCACCTAAAGATGAAGCAGGATTTCACCCAGTAAAGAAAGGAAAACTCAACTAAGCAAAATAAATGGATGCAAAAACTCTGCAGCCAAAAGGGCCTTGCTAACAAATGTAACAGACCAACCTGAAAAGACCCTGGTTCAAAGGCTTTAAAGCAAGGTCTATTTTGTTTTTTCTCTGTTTTGCACCCAGGTCTGCAGTCCTCAGCACAAGAAAGACATGGACCAGCTGGAGCAAGTCCAGATATGGCCACAGAGATGCTCGGAGGGCTCCCCTGCTCTGGAGCCAGGCTGGGAGAGCTGGGGGTGCTCACCTGGAGAAGAGAAGGACCCAGGGAGAGCTCAGAGCCCCTGGAAGTGCCTGGATGGGCTCCAAGAGAGCTGGAGAGGGACTGGGGACAAGGGATAGAGGGACGGGACAAAGGGAAATAACTTCCCACTGCCAGAGGACAGGGTTAGATGGGATATTGGGAAGATACTCTTCCCTGTGAGGTTGGTTTGGCCCTGGCACAGGTTTCCCAGAGCAGCTGTGGCTGCCCCATCCCAGGAAATGTCCAAGGCCAGGTTGGAGCAACCTGGGCTAGTGGAAGGTGTCCCTGCCCATGGCAGGAAGTGGGACTGGCTGGGCTTTGAGGTCCCTTCCAGCCCAAATAACTGCAATTCTGTGCTTTAGTACCTTTGGCACTGGCTCTGCAGCCCCAAGAGAAGTGGCCAGCCTGGCAAGGGAGACTCCATGCTGTGGAGTTCAGGCTTCCCAGGCCCTGCAAATATCCACCTGGGCAGGCAAATATGTGCTCAAACTGATGGCTCTAATAAAAAACAAATACAAAGAGCAAAGGCCTCAAATGCCCCTATTTGTCTCCTTCACAGAGCTCCTGGTGCCAATAAAACTCTTAGTAGCAGTTAGGTTGCTTCAGCCTCTTCTTCACCATTTTTCCAAAGCCAGGTCCTGCCACATGCCTGAGGGTCTATTTTGATGCATTTTTCTCTTGTTTACAAAGATTAAATCCCTCTGTTACATCCATTCGTCCATAGGCAATAACTGTTGTTTATAAAAGATAAAATTTGAAATCTTGCACATCTTGTTTTCAACTCATTTTCAATTTTCATTTAAGCTGTAAATGAGTTGTGGTTTTCCCTGAGGTCTCCCTTTTACTCCACACTGCTGGACATATACAAATAACTGCTCTGCAAGAAGTCTTAGAGAAGAAAATCGTGTTTTCTTCCAGGCAAATCCAGGCCCAGCTGAGAAGTGTCCCAGCCAGAATTATACAGCAGAAATCCAACATCCCAGTTTGAGTGAATCAAGGCTCAGAGAAGTTCATTTCCTCCATATTGTTTTTCCTTCAGGTCTGTTTCTCTGGGAAAAGGGGAGGCTGGAAAACAAAGGTGATACCAAGATGTTCAGCAGAGAGAGATGCAGGAAGGGTTTTTGAATTGCTAAACGAAAGGAGCACAAACAGTCAAAAGATGAGGAGCTTCGCAGAGGGAGCAAGAGACTGAGAGCATCTGCTCTGTCCTGGATCACAGAGGTTCTGAATCACAAAGGATGAATTTCTAGTCCATCCCTATTTAGACTGTTCTTCTCTGTGAAGATGTTTATTTCCCCTGAGGTTTAGGGAACCCTGCTAGATCAGGCATTCACAGGACTTGCTAGAACTGAACAAGTGTATGAATTTCCCCACGAGCTGGAGTAGGTTTAACACACAATGTGCTCAACCAGCAGGCCACCACAAAGAGGCAGGTCCTGCTTCATGGTGGGTTTTTACAAAAACTGAGGCATAAGCAGGGATGAGCAAATGTGAAGAGGGACTCTCACAGCCAGGCAGACTAGGAACCCACAGCAAAGCCACCCAGATAGGGCAAAATAGAGCCACCAAGGCAGATTTCTCAGGAAAGCTCCTGTGTTCCATAACAATCCAACAAGCTCAGGCCGGTGGATCTCCTCCAGCAGAGACCTGTGACTCCTGACAGCTGAGAATCTGGGTGCAGATAACAAAGGGACAGAAGTGTTACGAGGCTGGGGAGAGGTAAAAGGGGCAGGAGGCAGTTAAGCTGGCTCAAAGCACTGTGTGGTTGCTGTTTCTCCTCTCCCAGCAGTGAAAATCAGATCAGTCACCCACCACACATCAATTCCCACCCTGAGCTGCTGACACTGTGAGAATGGTGCAGGCTGAGCCCTTCTGGCATCATCCCAGTGCACCTTCCTGGAGGATGGAACCAGGACATTCCTCATCTGATTCATCCACAGAGTCACTGGCACCGTGTGGGTCACACAAACAGCTGCTTTGCACTCCCCCTGCTCTGGCACAGGAGCCATCCCCAAGGCATGTGCTCTAAGCACCTCCTCTCTTCCTTCTCTGTCTCCTCTCCTTCTGGCCAACTTTTGGGCCATCCTGGGAGCTGCACACTTTGTTTGCACTGTGCATTTATCCAGCAGAGTGGTCTTCATGCATGAAACAGGTTTCATCTTCAAGATGCTCCTTGGAAAAAAATATAGTTGATCTGTTCTGATTTTAAGGGCACGAAAATCACCATGAACTTACCCAATCTTATTAAAGACAGTGGGGAACTGACCATCTGACAAAACCTGAGCTCTGTGAACCCCTGCAAAGTAATAAGCAGCAACAGATCTGGATGAACCACCGTGATGCTCATTGCTGTTCAACCAATGACCATTAAAGCATCATAAATACACAAAAACAGCCTCTGTCTCACAGAGCTCCAGCTTGCAGCACATCACCCCTCACAGCTCACTTCCCAACCATCACGCTCTTGCTTATGCTTATTTAGCTTTGATACAAAAAAAATCACCCACCAGAAATCCAGCAGCCATCAGACACAGCCCAGCATGGCTTTGCTACATGAAACAGCTCCTTCCCGTGAAGGAATCCGTGCCCTGAACTGCAGATGTGACTGAACCATAATTAAGCACTGGAATTGCTACCAGAAAACCCGCCCTGTTTGGCTGTAACCAACCCCAACAGAGACAGGAACAATCAGCCCTGGCAGATTTTCTCCTTTATAAACCAGACCTTTCAACACCCACATACTTTACAAGCAAATCCCATTCCTGTGGCGACACAAAGATCTCCATCCATTTCCAAAGCCTCCAGTGTCCCTGCCTTTGCTAGAGCTGCCCAGACAGTTTCATCTTAAAAAAAAGTAGCATAAAACTGAAATAAAACATGAACACATCAAGTTCTGCCATCAACCACCCTGAGCTCTGTGAGAGCTCAGCATTGCTCCCAAACACCTCAGCATCAGCACCCAGCCAGTCAGAGATCCTGCTCACTCCGTGGCTTTTCTGCTCAGCAAAGCAGAATAAATCTTGTGGGGACAGAGCCAGCAATAATGCTCTGTCATCCAGCCCCCATATCCCCCAGTTTCCAGCCTGTGCAGGCTCATCCCCAACACTCCCTCATCCCACTGTGGCAGGAAAGGTGCTGCTGGAAGGCAGGAGGTGATGTGGGAGGTGGCACAGGAGGTGGTGGCTGTTGGAGCTGTGATGAATTATTCTCGCCCTAATTGGAGTCAACTCCCCATTTCACAACTGCAGGTAACAGAACCACGGACCTGAAAACACAGAACAGGGGCTGCAGAGATGAATTCCCAAGTGCCACATAACAGCCCCTGCTTTAGGGCCATTATTCCTGTTCTTCAAGCACCTGCAGACCTTGGAGAGAAGCCTCTGAAGCTGGGCTGCAGCAGGGGCCCCAGTCACCCCTCACCCCAACCACCCTGCATTTTTTAAGCACTTCCTATTCAATTCCTTCACACTAGGTGAGAGCAGGGCACATCCTCCTGCAAGAGCTCACGTTGGCCCTGTGTGCCCCAGCCCAGGGACTCCTGACAGCAGCTGCCACCCTCTGGACACGTCATCCTGCCAAAGAACTGCAGTCTCAGCAGCTAAACCTTGCTCTGTAATCCTGTGTTTTAGCCCTTTTTTTGGTTAAATTAACTCAAGTGACAGGAACACAAATGCTTTTGCATGCTCAGAATTTTGGAGGAGGTCTGAAAGGGAGAGGACTTGGAGAGCAGCAGCAGCAGCACTCCCAGCAAGTGCTTATGGGGAGGTGTTGATTAGCAGCTTTCAGACAAGCTCAACTCAGCTCTTTGTGTGAGGCCAGGTCTAAAACTCATTTATGCAGAAAAGCTGTTTAGGCTCAAAGCAAAGCAGGGACAGACTCAGGCTCCACATGAGCTGCAAAGGCAGAAAGGCCCCAGGAAGGTGCTCTACAGTGACAGCAGCTCTCAAAGATTCTTTGTTCTCTCAGTGCTGCCTGGGTTTGACTTTTGACAGAACATCCCATCCTTAACTCAAGAATTACAGAGAAGCTTTATCCACGTTTTCCTCTCAAGGGCACTAACACTGGAGGCAAGAGATGCAGATTTTATTACCATTTTTATTATGAAGTTATGATTACTCAGAGCCACGGGCCCGAGGCTCAGTGCTGGGGGTTGGACCTGTTTGTAAACTCTTTGCAGTGCCCTACAGGTGATGTTTGCTTTATCCTACACAGGGAACAAAGCACCTGGCAACATCAAAACCAGCAAAACGGCACAATTCACCTCCACAGATGGGAAAGGCCTGGCAAACCCAATGAAAGACATATGCAAGAAACTGCAAACAGCCATGAACACCCCATTGGGTTTTGTCCTCGCTTTTCCTGACTGCTTTTGCTTTATACAAGCTGTTTGTGGCTGCAGCAAACATCTGCAATGATTCCTGTTGCTCTGGGATCCTGGAGCAGTCATGGAGAAGAGCTGATAAACTGCAGTGTCGTTGCCTTGCACCTCTTCCCGGGGCTCTTTCTCCAACACCTCCACCAGCAGGACCACAAGCCTGAATGAGAAGCTCAGGAAAAATCAGCTGCTGCACGTGGCGACAAGTGGGTTGTTTTATTTCAGACCCCAGGGCAGTCTGCAGCTTTCAGGTGAGCTGTGAGATGTGGCCAGCTTTTCCCTTTTCCAAAACTAAGCAATTTGTATTACTGCATCCTGCTAAACCATCCCTGTCAAAGAGCTGTGGGTATTTCCCACCTCAATTCCTTTGTTACCTAGTGCCACAATGCACAAAGAAATCCTTTGCCATCTTCTACCCCAAAGACTTTGCAGTCTTTAGGCAGATTATTTCAGTGTGATTTACAGAAATGTCACCCTGGTTTTGAGGATTTTTCTAGGCCTTCTGATTTGTCTTTCATATTGGAGTCAGAGTTTTTACTTTCCCACACTTTTACTATAAACAACAGCTTTGTTTTCCTAACATTCCTTCGTTGTTTACACATTTTTAGGTAGGAAGAAAAAGTTGATTGACAGTTGTCTTGACCAATGTGGTTTGGGAGGGGGGATTTCATCCTCCAACCCACAGGCACCTTTGGAAATGTATAAAATTGAGTTTTGTAAATAAACTCGGGCTTTTCCTGCTTTGCCCATCACCGTGTCCTCGTGAAGTTCTTTCGTGTCGTGTTGTGGCACAGAAACACAGGAATACTGAATGATCTACAACTCAGGACAGATTATTCTCCAGAACAGAGGTGAGAGGAGCAGCTGCTACTGCTCTGTGAAGAGAGAATAAATTGGTGGCTCTAGGAGTGAGCGTGCAACAGCAAAGCCCAGGCATCCCCCAGAACCTGGGCAAGGAGGCTGCTCTCATCAGGGCAAGAACAAAAAACGTGGCAAGAGGCAAAATCTTTATTCCAGTTCTGAATTGGGAAAAAAACCGTCATGGCCACAACTCACCACTGGACAGTTCAGTAAGCACAAGGGAGGGGGCACCTGGCCCGGCCAGGCACAGACTGAGGACACGGTCCCAGAGGCACTTGGAGAGGAAGCTCAGCTTCAAAGTACAAGCACTAAACATTTTGGCTCAAATTTTTAATATAAAAATTCACTAAAAAGGCTAAAATGTGACAAACCATTGGAAATACTGTGACAAACATTTGCCCTTACGCAGTAAAAACCAAAACAAAACCCAAACTGGCAAGAAGCTTTGAAATGCATGCTTTCTTCTTCCTCCTGGTACACTGGACCATCAGCTACTTTAAACGTTCATCTAGAAAAATCCACAGCACCTTCACCTCGTAGTTCAATGCAAGGGACTACTCTCGATGGACCAGCACAAATAAACCCAGTAAAAAGAGGACTGCATACTGAAAGAGAGAGCAGAGGAGATACAGGAGTGCACACTGACATCTACAGCATCAAACGTGCAGGGCACAGGGATCTGCCCATGTTCTCATGAAGGAATTATAGCTGGGGTGGGAAAAGCAGGCAGGAAATAGAGCTCTTACCTTAAATTTTGGATAATCGTTCATTAAGATAGTCACTATTCCAATATAGGGCACAAATCTACAAGAATAAAGGTTTTCTTAAAACACTGTTCCAGTGTGCAGAGGGAGAGTCACTCAAGCATCCTGAGGGCTGCAGTCAATGGGCTGGTGACTTCCTCCTCCCTGTCACAGTGGGCCTGAGTGACAACCAGCCCCAGAGTGTGTTTTGGCCTATGCCTGTGTCAGATTTGACTTGCCTGCAAACGCTGAGCCTCCCAGGACAAATCTGATGACAATTCTGATCAAGTCTGAGCCCATGCTACCCTTACATCTGCGTCCATCCAGCATCAACATCTCAGGACGCAGCTCACAACTTGATGCCTTTGCTTAAGCCAAACTAAGAGCTGAACTCTCCACACTCTCAGGCAGGTTACAAAACCCAGCAAGGACAGCTCAGCACAAGGGGGGGAATTTATTTACCAGATAGCTTTTGGGGACAGCAGTGTGAAAAGCCCCATCACTTTCAACCTCACTTACCCTCTTGCTCGTCCTACTACGTCCTTCTTCTCCAGCCAGTGCTGCCCCTGTTTGTAGAGCCCTCTGTCATCCACAGCATTGTTGTCTCCCTTTGTCAGGAATTTGATGTCTCCATTTTGCCTGGTAAAGACAAGACAGCCAGGTAAGGCAGGACAGAAACTTGTTAAAAGCTGTTCTACAACAAGCATGGAGAGACCAACACAAGGGCACTAGAAGCAACCATATCCTACAATTCAAGGAGGATAAAAGAAGGAAACTCTGTCAAATGCAGCAGAAAGCAGATGGTTTGGAAAAAACTGCCACGGGAAGAATGAATTCTGGGCCCAGCCAAGCTTTCCAGCAGAGTTTCAGAACAGAACCAGCACAAGCCATTTCTAGCGCAGGTGCAGCTATTGCCTCCTGGGTTTTGACCCATCTTGTGCTGATGCTTCTCTTGCTTCACACAAATGTTGGATTCTGATCTCCCTACTACCATACAAAAGGAGAGGTTGGGATTGAAGCACACAGCTCTACTCAGCAGTGGGCAGAAGCAAGCTGAAATTTAGAACTGGTTAGGAAAGGGGGACAGAAAAACAAACAAACAAATAATACCATGATGACACTGCATGAACTCACGATGTGCCTACATCTGGAATGCTCTGGGCAGTGCTGAGCCCCCCAGATCCTTTTCTGCAATGGAGAAAAAAACTGGCAAAGGTTGAGAAATGGTTAACAAGGTCTGGAACCACTTCCATACAAGAAACTACAGACCAGGACTCTTCAGCCTGGAAAAGACAGAACTGATGGGAAATATGACACAGTCCACCACAAATGACAGCAACAATCAAATAGCTTTTCACTGTCTCTTCCAATGCAAGAGCCAGAGGCTACCAAACGGAGTTCAGAAGCAATGGGTTAAAACCAAGCAGAGGAGGTGATATGCAGAAATAGCCACGGTGCAAACTAAACCGTGTCCCTCTGCAAAGGTATTTTGGTTAGCAAAAAATTATATTTGCTCAGAACTTGACCCGATATTCCGTGTAAAAGAGGGAATTAGGCTATTCATAAAGAGCTAGGACTTTGTGCTTGAAATTGTAACCTGCAGAAAGCAGGGAAATTATCACTACATACTCTCTCTGGTCTTTAATTAATCCTGAGATGAATTAATTAGCTTGCCAGAAATGGGATTGTGAAGAAGATGAATCTCTGTTTTGACCAGGAAAAAGCTTTATACATTCTTTCTCAGCCATTCCTGTTCAGGTGCTGGACAGCAGCCCGTAGCACTGCTCAGGGATTTGCCACTGTCACCTTCCTGTGGCACCTGCAGGCAGGTGCTGAGCAGGAGAGTCCTCAGTGCTTGAATCTCAGCTCTCACAGGAATGACAGATGGAAGGCAGAAGAGGAAAGCAGGCAGTTCTTCAGCGCTCAGGCTGTTTTCATCATGCCTGAACACTAACCAGTTCCTTGACAGGAGAAGCTCAGAAAGGAAAAAGGGAAAAAACCCACAGCTCTTTCTCCAAAGCACATCTCGCTTTTTGTGTGGGAACAACAAACACTCCAGGAGCTAAGAGACACTGTCTGGGAAAAGATAAAGATCCCCAAAGGTGCAGATAATGTAGTTTAGCTCTGGAGAGTGATGGTGTGGGAGTACAGCACCTTATTGAGCAGAGTCAAGGCTCTGTCACGACGAGAAGCCCATGGTGCAGCCCATGGTGCACTTCTCTGTTGTCTGAGGTGAGTGAAGCCTGGTCTGGTTGTCCTGCTCCAAAACCACTAAGTAAATTTTGACTGCAGCCTCTGTGTTAGTAATAAAGAATGAATTCAATTTTGGGCTGAAAACAAGAACAAAAGGCCAGCAAGTAAAAGACATTTTCTCACTGACACAATATTGATGTGAACTGGGGCCTGACTTGCCCCCAAAGCAGAGAACACTGTTTCTGTTTTCCTGCATTTTGACACTTGTGTAAGCTTCTGCAGAGACTTTTCACTTCCAAGCTGGCAATAGGAAATTATTCTTTAAGTAGTGAAAGAAGCAACTGACACCCAAATCCTGCCTTCAGCTCCGAGGTTCAGGCTGCAGTATGGGTTTTTCAGTTTATCTCTCCTAATAAAAAGATGAGGTTTGTGTTTGATTATTTCAGTTAAATAAAACCTGAAATACTGCAAAATGGTTTCACCTTCCCAGGACTAGCATTATGGCCCTGTTACATTTAAACAAAATATAGTGCTGGATACCCTAACATTTAAAGATAGAGCCAGGCAAAAAAAGAAGGGTGGGAAACATCTGAAGAGAAAATACTGCACAGAACAGGGGAGGAGGAAATTTGCATTTCACTTGAAAGAGTTCCCACAACATCACAAAAAATGCTCGTGCAACATTAGGTGTCAAATTCAGCCTGTAAACTGACCTTATTTTTAAATCAGTGATAACAAAGAACAGCTCTTTGAAAACTGACACTGCTCAAAGCTCTGGGTACAGAATAAATCTGAACAGCAAAGAATGTCCTTTGCCTATTGGGAGAGGTATGGTCTCGTTACCTGAGAGCCAGGATTTCAGCTGTTTATTTATGTGCACAAGGCTGGTCACCCTTGAGCTGGACCAGACAACTGGTCTGGATATTCCAACAGCTTTGGGAAAGGGTCTCTCTCCATCCCATCGATGTCTCAACTAGAGGAATCCTCAGATGTCACCTGGTACAGCTCCAGCTCATGCCAGAAATATTTACTCAGCAGAAACAGAGGCTGGGACCCCAACCAGCTGTTGCCCTTCAGAGGAGCCTTGAAGAATCAGGAATTCGGTTCAAGATTCAGTTTTCACTCAGCTCACATGGTTGGCTCATATCCCCACAGACTGGCCTGGAGAGGCCACAGTTCCATCCAGCAAAACAGGAAAGCTCACGACTGCAGTGGAAGCCTTGGCTGGAAAACTAAGCCCTGTTCAGCCATGAAACCAATGTCTGTTCCAATGCTTCAGACACACAAGCTCCCCAGTGCTGAGAGTGAAAAGTACACAGAGACTGCGAGGGTAACAACACTCTAGAGAGACAAAAGGCCCTGAGTCTGCATGACAGCAAAGACAGGACCACAGAGACAAGCTCTGAAATAACACATGCTAACACAAAACACCCTTCTGCCACAGCTGTGCCCCACAAACAAGACTCACTCCACACACAAACACAGCCACGCTACAACAGACAGCACAGCAGCTCGGGACAGAGAGGATGGCACAGGAGACCGTCAGTGGTGTCAGCCCTCCAGTGCCTAAAGGGGCTCCAAGAGATGGAGACAGACTTCAAACAAGGGCCCTAAAGTAACAGGGCAAGGGGAAATGGCTTCCCACTGCCAGGTTAGATGGGATATTAGGGTTAGGTTCTTCCCTGTGAGGGTGGTGAGGCCCTGGCACAGGCTGCCCAGAGCAGCTGTGGCTGCCCTGGGATCTCTGGAAGTGTCCGAGGCCAGGCTGGAGGGGGCTGGGATAGTGGGAGGTGTCCCTGCCCATGGCAGGGGGTGGAATGAGACTGGCTTTAAGGTCCCTTCCAACCCTAATAATTCCATTATTCTACAGTTTGGAGTGTCCAGGGCACTGGCACAGGCTCTCAGCTTGTGCCTTCTGCTGGATGATCTTTACAAGTTAACCAAGTAGGACAGATTTTGTCTGTCTGAAACTTCTGTGTTACCTCCTACAGCACCTGGATCTCTATGACTGACATCCCACTCGTTTACCCAAGCAGATGAAGAACACCAGTTAAGGAAACATCAGCAGTAGAACCCCCAGATTCTTCACATACTTCTCATGGATTTTCAGGACACGATGGACTATAGGAATTTCCCTTCCTTCTATCCTGAAGACGACTATTTCTCCCACTCTGATTGGATCTTCAATTCTGTTCGTGAGGAACAGGAGATCTCCTCTGTGGAAAGCAGGCTCCATACTCCCACTGAAAAACAGGAGAGGAACAATTGAACAACATTTAAACACTCAGTACCAGGTTTTGGAGTTCATGGCCCTCTAAGAAAAATCTCACAAGAACCTCATGAGAAGAAGCTGTGGATACCCCATTCCTGGAAGTGTTCAAAACCAGGCTGAAACCTTGATGAAGAGCTTCTGAGAAAACCACCTTGGAGACTGGGCAACTGTGCAACCTCTATTGCAATCAGCTTTTCAATCATCATATTGCCAGCAGTTTGGATCTGTTGGGAAAAGAGCACTGCCAATACCTGGTGTTACAAGCACATCCAAAAGGAAAAGCTTTTTTAATAAGCAAAAAGCTGATAAGAAACACTGTCTTTTGATTTCTGAGCTCACCATTGGCAGGGCAATGCTGGCAGCTCTGTAATGATGGGAAGCTTTTTTTAGTTTAATTTATTTTTTAGAGATAGATAGATAGATAGATAGATAGATAGACAGACAGACAGACAGATAATCCTCAGGAACAAAGCACTGAAAACATCAGGCTCTTGCTTCCCCTCTGAAACACACAAAGGGACTTGCCAAAAATTTGTTACTGTGATTCATTGCTTTGCTTAATTATCTCATTTCAGGCATCACGACTCAAGTTATTTTTCTTCTGTCTTGTAAATGGCAATTGTTACCAACTACTTATCCTTCCTAATTCCACATAAATAATGCAAAACAGAACAATGAACTTTAAGTACCGCGTGCATTCGTGTTTTATCTTCACAGATGCAGTTCAGAACAGCAGATCACATCACTGAAGAGGGGATGTGACCCTGTCTTCTTACTCACTGGAAGGAGCAGCGGGAAACATCTGCCCTGTACTTCTCATCAGGAGGGAGTTCTGGTAAGTGGCACCTGGTCATGGCATTACAGCATTTCTACATCATGAACACTGACACAGAAACACAAAGAAAAGGCCAATGTGGCCATGGAGCAGGTGCAATATCCATGCCAGCAAACAGTGGCAGCCCAGGGAATTGGTCCCAGGCAGCAGGAAGGTGGGAGTAACACTGGTGGTACCCAGTGCAGAGAACTACTGTAAGGGCAACATGTGACACCCAAAACATACAGTGACAGAGCCACAACTCTTCAGCTCAGAACCACCTCTGTAAGGACAATCATTAAATCATCACAGATAGGTTGGAAGGGACCTTAAAGATCATCCCGTTCCACCCCTTGCCATGGGCAGGGACACCTTCCACTAGACCAGGTTGCTCCAAGCCCGGTTTAACCTGGCCTGGAACACTTCCAGTAATGGGGAGCCACAGCTTCTCTGGGCAATCTATGCCAGGGCCTCGTTGCCATCAGAGGGAAGGATTTCTTCACACTGACCCATCTAACCCTGCCCCCTGGCAGTAGGAAACGGGACACCCCATTGTCCCGTCACTACCTGCCCGGGTATAAAGTCCAGTTTCCTCTTTTTTAGCAGCCCTCTACCCAGCCGGCTGACAGAGCGAGGTGAGATGCTTTCTACCCACTCCCTTTCCCGCCGCTATTCCT
>VYXD01016151.1:170618-206434 GCA_013397195.1 Hylia prasina
CATCAACTGCTGAGTTCATTGTAATGGTGGGGTGAGGAAGGATACCTTGGATACCTGTGGAATTCCAGATCCTCAGCCTTTCCTTAGGCACCTACTCCATCTCCTTGCAGGGGTCGTGGTACCCCTCCAAGTCTGTCCGCTATTTAACACTCACCCAGGAATTCAGGTTTCCCTCCTCTGCCCAAAAGGGCAGAAAAGTGCTTCAACAGCATGGCACAGGTGTGTGGGGTGAGGTGATTTTGGTTGAAGCTGTTGCACAGCACACAGAATCACAGGCTCATCGTATCATAGAATGGCCTGGGTTGGAAGGGACCTTAAAGATCATCCCGTTCCACCCCTTGCCATGGGCAGGGACACCTTCCACTAGACCAGGTTGCTCCAAGCCCGGTTTAACCTGGCCTGGAACACTTCCAGTAATGGGGAGCCACAGCTTCTCTGGGCAATCTATGCCAGGGCCTCGTTGCCATCAGAGGGAAGGATTTCTTCACACTGACCCATCTAACCCTGCCCCCGGCAGTAGGAAACGGGACACCCCATTGTCCCGTCACTACCTGCCCGGGTATAAAGTCCATTTTCCTCTTTTTTAGCAGCCCTCTACCCAGACGGCTGACAGAGCGAGGTGAGATGCTTTCTACCCACTCCCTTTCCCGCCGCTATTCCTGAGCCTGGATTCCTAAGGAGCCTCTCGCCCGCTGGGGCTGTGGCAGGAGCCTCCGGCTGACCCATCCCTGTGGGGATACCCTCGGGGGCCCTGGCGATTCCCCAGCCCGGTTAAACCCCCTGGGAGTTTAAGCCCCGCATCCCGGGACTGACCTCAGTACCACCACGATGGGACTCTCGCTGCCCGTCACCACCATGAGCCCCTTCCAGATCATGAGGGCGGAGGACACGATCATGCCGAAGTTCAACACCTGGTAGTACAGCTAGGAAGGAAGGGGGTCGGTCAGGCCCCGCCGCCAGCGCACGGCGAGGCGGACCGGCCCCGTCCGCCCGCTCGGCTTTCCCCCNNNNTCCAGCTCAACACCCCACCCAACGTACACCCACCTCCAACAAAACGCCCCCTTCCAACCAACAGCCCACAACCAAGAGAACCCCCATCCGGCTGAAACGCCACATCCAGGCGGTGCCGCGCTCAGTCAAAAGCCATCCAACCAATGCCCAATTCCATCCATCCCTCTTCCAGTCAGTCCCATCCATTCAGCCAACACCCACGGAACCAAATCCCTATCCAACCAACACCTGACACCCATTCATCTGACACCCCTTACCCTTCACACCCCCTTCAGCCAACATCTCAGCTAATCTACACGCCCATGACACCCCACCCAACCAACCCCCCAGCCCACAGACACACCACATCCAGCCAACACCCCACATCCAACTTTTACTCATCCAACCAACACACCATCCAACATCCAGACAGCTCCAAAGGGCCGTATCCGAGCATCACGAGACCAGATGGTGATGAGCCCAAGCAAGGAGATAAATAGTTCTTAAATTATTTAAACATTGTCAGAGTAAACAATAACAAGCGGAATTCTGGCTCAATAGAATGAAAAAAATAATGGTATAGAAGGTAATTGTATTACACAAAGCGTGGGTGAGACAAGGAATGAGGGAGGAGAGAGTCAATGTGACTACATGGAAAGAAACATCTCCTAAAAAATGGGTGATGCTGAGCCACAGCAGGAGAGGAGTTACAGAGCTACTGACCAAGCACCAGCCCCTGCCACGCTGCAGGACGGTGGCTCCCACTGGTTCCAGCACCTCTGTGGCCTGTGCTCTGCTCCTCTCCCCTCAAAATGAGCTGTCAGGGAGCCCTGGCACAGGTCCATTGGGAGCTCCAGCAGAGTTTCACTCCAGTTGACCCCACTGACAGGATGGGGGATGTTATCCCCTTCTGGCAATGATGCCAGTCTGAGCTCCCCACTGGGATGAGCCACTGAGCACCAGCCCTGGCAACACCCACCCCAGGATGGCTTCCAGCAGCGCAACTCCACAAACGGCCAACACCAACCCGAGGGGACCAGGTCCTCCTAAATACTGTACTCACCCGGGAGGACTGGGGCTACAAAATCCTCTTTCAAGGATGATTCAGGTCCAAGACATCTCATTAAACTGCGTTTTGCAAAAGAATGTTGTTATTTGGGCAACTAAAGAATAATCAGCACAGCTTACAGCTCGAACCCATCCCATGTGATGCAGATCACAGATCGGCCAGCATGGTCCTGACAAGGGCATTTGGCTGAGCTATGAGTTAAAATGAGCAACACAAAGCCAGGATGGGGAGAGAAAAAAGAAGCCATAAATAGAAGGAGAAAGAAAGGGAGATTGGGAAGGCAAGGCTGGGGCTCTGGGCAGAGGCTGAGGTGGTGGCGGTGCACACTCAAAGGAGGAGAGCTCGTGTGAAGGAAATTGCAGCTGCAAAGTGCTCCTGGATCCTCAGGAGTTGGCCAAGCCCCACTGAGGATTCTGGCCCTGCTTTCCCTTTTCACCTCTCTGGGCTGGCAGAGAGTTAGTGCTTCAGATGCAATGGCAGGGTTGGTTTTGTTTTTTTCTGTTTTAAATCTCCCTTACAAATAGGAGTTAACGGAAAGCAACGTCCATCCCAAGAAATCAACAGAATACTTCAAAGATTTGCCCCATCCCCACCCTGTATTTTGAGTAGAAACCCCCCAACAAAAAAACCCCAATCAACCAAAAGGGCATTTTTTTGCTTTTAAGTCTTAACAGACTTTGAATGATTGTTCTGTGAGGTGCTGTTGGGGCCTTCTGCGCCACACGTCTGACTGTGCTCACAAAGAGCTGAGTCACTTTTGCACTCTTTGTATTTGTTTTCCTCTTCCACCGTAGTGTTCAACTCGCCATTGTAGTCCTCGTGTCCATTCTTACCCATCTCTGTTTGTAACTTCTGCCTTTCATCTTCCTCCTCCTCCTCTTCCTCCTCCTCCTCCTCCTCATCTTTGACTTTATGAACAATGAAGAGGTGTCTGTTCAGAGAGATGTGGGAGGTGTAGCACAGGCCGCAGAACAAGCACTGGAAGGTGGAGCTGTCTGTCTTGTGCCGAGGTATGTGTTCCTGGAACTCAGTCCGGACGTCCGTCTCGAAGCCGCACTTAGCGCATTTCCAAGGCGCTTTCAGTTTTTTGGCTGGCGGCGCATCCAAACCCGCAGTGCTCTCTGCCTGACCCAGCTCATCCGGTGCCATCCTCTTTGGAGATTTGGCCTTTAAAAAATAAGATTAAAAAGTTACTTTATCATTTGAACCCACGGAAGAGTAAGGGCTAATATCCACAAGCGTCTCAAGATGGCTGAGGGTGAAGTCATGCCTAGGGATTCCTGGGGTATTCCTTTCCCTACCCATACTCAAACACCTCACCCAGTGCACAGGATTTCAACTGCTGTCCTGTGATGTGAGATGGGAACGCTGGGAGAGGCTGGCTGGGCAGGAACATGATGGGGAAATAATTTAGAATCAAGCAATCATGGAATGGTTTGGGTTGGCATGGACTTTAAAGCTCATTCAATTCAACCCCCTGCCATAGACAGAGACACCTTCCACTATCCCTGGTTGCTCCAAGCCCTGTCCAGCCCTTGGACACTTCCAGGTATGGGGCAGCCATGACCTCTCTGGGTAAAAATTTGGTTTGGTGTGGGAACAACTTAGACTTTGGTGTGGGAAGGAGGAACCCACAGAAGAGGGACAGCTAAGGGACACAGGGGTGGTCATTAGCCCAGACAACGCTTCTCAGATTGAACATTCTCCCCTCCACTCAGATTTTGTCTTAGTGGCATCTCTCAGTAACTCATCCCTTCTACCTTAGAATCCTGCAGCTTCTTCTCCCATGAGAATAACTTGCTTAAATATGTCCCTGCAGTGATATCCAAAATGTGTATTTTTAAGATAAATGGAGCAAAGAAGCCAAGTAGCCAACCCTCCACTCCAAACCAATCCAAAACAAAACCAGCAGAACAATTACATTTGTATACAAAATCACACATTCCTATTTAAGACGAATGCAGTTCTCATAGGTAATGGATTTAGCAAGTATTTTAAAAGAGAAAATAAATCTTTTATAACTAGCAGAAAAAATAAGGGAGAAAGAAGAAAAATATGCCATGCTCATGAATGGGGCACCAGGGGAAAACAAGGGTGGTAACAAACTTAAATTATGAAACAGACTGAATAAATGCCAGTAAAACAGAACAAGAAAATCTTGAGAAATGCAAGATGCAAATGCATGTTGTCCTGGTGCTGGCTGCAATCGCACTGCTGACCCTCTCCCCACCAGAGGGAACCAGGCTGGATGGAACTGAGGGAGGGAAGGAAATCTACCCTATGGATGGGAGGGTTTGACTGGCACAGCTCGATGTAACACCCTGAATGAACAGCTACTCGCCAAATACATTCAATTGTACATTTAATTTTCCATGAAAATAGGTATCAGTTACTTCTGCTCTGTCTCGCTCTGGAGCTTTTGCTTTGGCCATCTGGGATAAGTCTGGGTTTTTGATGCCGTGCATGAGGCTGATGTGGTTCTCCAGCATGAATGGATGCGGAAATGTCTGATTTTCATCTGTGCAGTACCTTGGAAATAAAAAAAGGAAGAAAATTTATTAGAGGATATGCTCTCTGTATTGTGCCAAACCAAGAGGTGTCATTGGAGACAAACTCTGGTGAGTAATGTACCATTGGATTACAAAATACACACCAAAGCATTGTTGTAATAATAAAACATTACCCTGAGAGAAATCTATAACAGTTTGGAGTTTGTCACAGTGCTCATGAATGACAGTAGGGTATGTCTTCTTTACAGTGTTAAATATAGGGACTAGTGGGGGTCAGGCACCCTGTGACAAGTGTCAAAGAGGATAAATGATCAGGATGGAAAATATATGGGAGAACAACAAAAACGGACTCTGAGATGAGAGAACTACACAGAGAGAGCTGGTGACTCGTGTGACACCTAGGAGGCCTGTGGCACAACCCAGTCCTGCACCCAGCACTCCCAAGTACCAGGGAGAACCAGCACTACATCCACCAGACTGTACCACAATACAGTTAAAGTTCTTACCAAACTGCTGAAATTCCAACTTTGACACCAACAGTCTAGGCAGAAACACTCATGAACATGTCACTTATATGTAACTTCATGTTTGAACCTGGCAGGACTCCAGAGCTGCTACAGAGCTGGCTGACATCTCAAAAAGGAGCTGTGAAGGGCATGTGCCGTCTGTGGCTTCACCCCTGGATGACTGAGATCTACTAGAATAAGTGCCAGGCCTTGCAGACATATAAACCAGCCCCCCTGAAGTGCACAGAGGGCTCTGTTAGCAACTGAGAAAGCCAAAATTGAGTATCTGTGCTGTCCTGGTGCTTGACAGCACAACATGGTGAAGGTCAATCAGCTACATATGGACCTGAGCAAGGGCAAGTGACAGCAGAGTCCTCTGAAGTGCCCTAATTGCATCTGAGACAAAGGCAGCATGGGACTAAGGGCAGAGAGGAGATGAAGTGTCCCTGGGTAATAAAGACATCTTCTAAAAGGATAGAAAAAGATTCCTACTGATCTTCCAGTAACTAGAGGGAAATTAAATAACAGTCAGCAATGATGTGGAAATGCAGACATGCTCATTGAATACTTCTGGGTTTTAATAGGAATTGCTCAGAGGACAAATCAATATTTTATGATGATAGAACTTTTCTTCTTCATGGAGGAAAGCCGAGAGGTTATTAAGTGCTATTTATCAAAAATAAACATGTTGAAAATCAAGTGTTTCAGACACTTTGTACTTATGACTTGGAAAAGAAGAGTAATGTCTTATAACAATAACCAAGTGAAGTATGAAAGAAAATATGCAACACATCACAGTATTTTGCAATTTACCCTGATTTAGAATTCTTTTCATGTGAGCAGGGAAAGATGCTTGCCTAACCTGAATTACTCCAGTGACAAGCATGGCAGGAGGGTGTTCAAATAAGTCCTCCATCACTGGTTTCTCCCTACGAATTTATCCAAAGCCAGAGACCTAAGCAGGGCAGGGGGAGAAAAGGGAAATCACAGCTGGGCATGTTAGAAGCCAGAGGATGGTCCCCTTTTCCAAGCTAAATGTGCTTTAATCCTGTTTCAAAAGGATATCTCAGAATGAGACAGGGAGGAATTTTGCATGGTCACTCAGCATACAACTTTCTCCGCAGCAGTTACAGAGGTAAATTCATAAACACTGGGCTTTGTCCTGAACTGAGATTGTCTCCACAGTGAAAGTATGTTGACCAGCAATGATTTTCATTCACCACTGAGTTCCATAGCTCGTCTGAAGCCTCCAGATCCATTTTCCAACTTTGAGGTGTGACTTCCCAAGCAATTCCAGCAAGATTAATTCTCCATTGCCCTGCAGCCTGTGCAGTCAGCTCTGCCCTTCTAAAGCAGTGGCAAGATCTGATTCATTATTAGGACTTTACACACCTTTTGCACCCAAAGAGAAGGCACAAGAGTGATGCACGACCACACCAACCACACAGCAGTGAAAGACTGGCCCAATATTTTATTGGCCGTTTCACAACGATGCAAAACGTAAACCTCATTTACCACCTGCAGATATCAAATCACACCTTACATTTGCAAAAGACATTCACAGCACAGTCAAAAGCAAGGTTTTATTTTAGCCACTGCGTCTCTTGTGTTTAACACATCCTTCTCCTCACTTTCCTTCAATAACTTACAGTCTGGAGTAGACAGGAGCAGCGGACATGAGTTATTACAACTTCCAAAGTAGAAGGATTAGAAAAGCAGTTTGCAAAGTGGCACTGGGTACGTACCAGCAAGTGTAGACTTTCTTTGCTGTGTCGTGGTTATTGCGGATGTGTCTGCGCAGGCTGTTGGAGGCGTTGAACGAGCGCTCGCACTGGCGACAGGGGTATCTCTTCATGGACTGGCAGGAAAAGAGAAACAGCTTTCAACAGCAGGGACAGGGAAGGCACTGACTGGATTCTAATTCCCCTGCTCTTCACCTGGATATCACCTCTCAGATGCAAAAAAATCCCTTAGCTAGTATGTAATTCTACTGATAGAGATCACTGAGATTTTGAGATCCCACTTAGATTTGGCCCAACAGCTGGGTAATATCAGCACTGATCTTACAAAACCAGGACTACTTAAAGCACATCCTTGATTTTATTGATGTTTTTATTAGGAATTACATATATGCATTTCCTGTGGGTTCATTTCACTACCGGACCCCTTGCAGAATTCACTCAGTGGAGGGTCCCTTTGGTCCCAGAAGGCAGCAGGACCCCAGTTAAGTACAAGTCCACTTACCCTTCTTGCCTCTCATAATTCAGCATGAGAAAAGGGCAAGATGTTAAAAAGCATCACACAGACCCTTCTGTTATCCATGTATGATATCCACATCCCCCCTAAGAAAGTCTCCCCTGTAACCAGCCTACTCCAAAATTTTCTTACAGCCCTTTACTGTAACCTGCATGCATGTTCCAGTTAACATCTTCTTAGACTTGTTTAATGAACACATATATGTATTAAACTGAAATATTTGGCCAATTTCCTACTTCTGTGACATTCAAATGGGAAAATCCAGCACTCAGCCTGCCCTCATCTTCTTCTCTTGCAGCGAGGACATCATCAAGTGGGACAACTCAGCCCTCCCCAAAGCAAGAAGGACTCAAACACCACGATCCAGATTCCTATTCATGGCTGGGTGACTCAAGATATCGAAAAAAGAAGTCCTGATGCCCAAGTGCTGAGAAATCTGGCTGCACACAGCATCTTGGCCCATGTTCTGCCAGCGACAAGGATTAGCTTGACAAAAGTAGGTCAAGGCAATGCAAAGCTTGAGCTGGATGAAACACACAAAAAATTGAGATTTGCAGTTCTTGTAATGACAGCCCTGCAAAGGGGCCTGGAACGCAGGAGACTGGTGTTCTTCCCCAGTTTGTTAGCTCAAGTATTTCATCCAAGTCCTTACCCTTCCATGATTTCTCTTCATGTGGGATACATAGGTTTCCCGATCAGGGACCCACTGTGAACATTCCTTACAAGTCCAACCAGTTCTTCTCAGTCTGGACTTGGATTCAGGATTATGTCCTTCCACCCTCATGTCTTTCCTCATCAGAGGAGAGGGGGAAGTCCCGTTGGCTACCAAAAGCTCCTTTGGTGAGGTATGAACCTGGTTCCTTGAAGCCTTCTCAGACTTCTGCCGGAAGTTTGAGAGCTCTTCAGGATTACGGGGGACTCCATGAACACCCTGTATAACAGTAAAAGTGGAAATGCATGTAACATTTGCATGTAATTCATATTTCACACCTTTATTTATAAAGTGATACCATCTACTATTTAAATACATGATTTAAATCCTCATTGGCCAAACAATGCGTTGTTGTTTTGCTCCTGTATGTTTTCCCATTTCTCCTAGAAGCTGCTGCAGTGCTTTCCCCAACAAAGGATCTTCCCAAGAAACACGAAGCTCCTATTTCTGCTTCCTGCATAACAACAGCCACTCCTTGGTGCTGCCTGTTTAGCATTTTGGATGAGCCTGGGAACTCTGTTTAAACAAGGAAGATGTAATGGAAGAGAAATTTCAATTGTCATTATTTCAAGACTCTGAGCTCTAAAAACACAGAGTTTTGGTAAGCTCTGAATGAAATGTTTCCTGGTATCCTAGGGCCTCCAAAGCTGCTTCATCTTTGCTCAAGCGATAGGAAGAGAAAGTGTTTAAGTTTCTCCAAGTCTATTTCCTTCAATTCCACTCCATCTATTGATATTTACATTTTTCATGGTTCAAAACATTGCTCCTGACATGTAAGATCAAGCATAAAGCCAGGAACCAGCCTTTTAAGGAATATGGCTCTAGGCTCTTTAGCTATCCAAGAGGCCAAAATCCAGAAGTCCCCCCAAAAAGTTATTTTAACAAAGAAAATCGAACGTAAGGAAAATAATCTAAAAATGAAGAGCTGTGGGAAAGCAAAGCAAGTAAAACAGCAACATACCAAAGAAACCTCAAGAAACTCCCGCAGGAACAACAGTTCATCCACACAAAAGGCTAATTTAGAGGTTTAACTGTGCACAGTAATTAATAACGGGTAAAGTTTCAACACATGAAAGCCCCAGGCATTTGGAAGTCTTTCTGTGGGTTAAACACCAAACAAACCTCCAAACACAAGGTCTCAGCTATGAAGTCTGTGTGTTTTGCACCTGGCCCCGCTGCTGACCACAGAACCCACAGCACTGCCAGCTCCTCAAGAACACAGACACATCACCTTTCTCCCCATCTGGAAATCTCTGGAGGCTTTCAGTGCCCATTACTCCACTGTTATGCCACTGGGGTAAAACAAATGAGGAGCATAGAAAAATGAAGTGATTTCTCTGCAGAATCAATACCAGGAAGCAGAGCTAACTCCTGCTCTGTGGCGCCCTAAACCTGAGGAAGATGAGGAGGCACACAGATCCTTTATTTTGCATGTAGACACACACTAGACAGCACCTCCCAAAAACTCTACAGCATGAAGGTGATCTCAGAGGAGATGGGGGAGTGCAATTACTACCCTGCCACAGCCAAAAAGCCTTCAATTACCTCAGAGGTTAAAAGACAAAGTTTTGTGGTAAAGATCTCGGGGTGCTGATGCACAAACTGCTGCAGGCAGGTCCCTGAGCTGGGATCTGACAACGAACCACAAGGTGAGTATCTCAGCACCAGTTTTTTAGCACTGGGGGTGAACACCTCTTTGAAGGTCCTAGCCTTAATCTCAACTCTATTTTCCTAGCTATAATGCACCAAGATTAGCAATCATCAGCTTCACAGGAGGGCTTCAAATTGTAATTCATTACTGCATGCAAAGCATTTTTCCAGATTTGCAAGTTAAAGGCATGGGGGAGAGAGCAAAGAAGGAATTTTGAATGGGTTTTGCTTTCAGGAATGAGCTAACAAATCTTCTGGCTTTTTCAGTGTTAGTATAAACAAAATAAAGTCACTGATTAAAAAGAAAAAAAGGTCTTTATTTTTCCTTATCAAAGGGAATGAAGACTGAAAGCTCTTTCTTCAGAATGCCACTGAGAAATCTTCTGAGAGGGTTTTTGTGGAGTGTTGTTAAGACACTGAACATAAAAACATCCTGAGTAAGATAACAGAAAAATGTAGCCCTTTTACATTTATGAGATAATCAGACCTGTAAGGCTGGGCAGGGCAATCACTTCTGCCTCTCTCAGTCTCCTCTTGCAGCCTGGTATAATTCAGAGCAGCAGGGAATCAGGCTGTTAAATGTCACGAAACCTCCCTCTGAGGCAGCTGCAAAGGGGCCAAAGCTCTCCAGGTGAGCACCCAGAACAGTAGGTTCAGCTTTCACGATATAACTCAGTAACACTGTGGGCAGAGAATAATTGTTCCTGTCTCCCAACCAAAAGAAAAGCTGCCACATGAATTTAATTACTTTCTTTGAGTTTAAGAGGCTGGGGACTCCCCATTCCTGGGGGTGTTCAAGGCCACACTGAACACTGGCAGTGCCCCGAGCAACCTGGGCTAGTGGAAGGTGTCCCTGCAGGGGGTAGAATGAGATGGGCTTTAAGGTCCTTTCCAACCCAAACCAGTCTGTGATTCTATGGTTCTATGAAAACAGAAGAGTTAAAAAGTCAAAGAGATTTACCTGTAAAAACAAGTTTTTATCATACAGCTAAAATGCATATAGATGAGAGGAACTGCCTGCATTAAGACCAACTAACACAAACCACTCCACTGACATTTCCAGATCCTGTAAAGCACTGTAGTCTATATTTTCCACTAAGATATTCCTCAAGAATCTTCCTCTTGAACCACTTGCCTCACATGGTTGATGTAAATTCTCTGTGAACTCAAAAAACAAGATCTTGCACCAGTAAGGGAGAGAGTTACCTACCTTAACATGCTGCATTAGCTGCTGCTTCTGCATATACACCAGCTGACACTGTGGGCACTTAAACACTCCCACTAACAACTTGCTGGTGTTCTGCTGGAAGTGCTCTTGGAGCAGCTTCTTCTTGTTAAAGACCATCTCGCAAGAGCATTTGTAGATCACCCTTAAAGAATTAAAGAAAGTCAATTCAGTCTCTCTGCTTCAAGAAGACAACGTAAAAAGTTATCTCAGCAACTGCAGAAAGGGATGGACTTCTGAGGAGGGCTGTGCTCTCCATGTATTGTCAACACACACCCACGTGGGCAACTGAACCAGTAACTCAACTGGGAAGAACATCAAAATGCCTCAGGCACATACCACAGCTTGCTAAAAATAAGTTTACTTCTATGCATATGCATAACACTGTGTGTGAGCACAGACAGATGGGAGCAAACAGAAAGCATACCAGCCAGCTACACGCTGCTTTCAATCCCACCTTTCCATAGTTCCTCCCTTAAAGCACAGATTTTTGGCACTAGCTCAAGCCTTGGAGGAAAAAGCTACAGAGTGGAAAAATCAGGAGGCTTCTCTCTAGTGATTTTTGGGGGCAACACTGCCTGGGATAACTCTCTTCTTCCCTTCGAGTGCCAGATGCAGCAGTTGCCCTGGAGCCATCTACTAAGAGGTGCCACTGGGGGTCCTGCTGGACAAAGAGGTGACAATTAAGTTCCTTTTATGGATGTTTAGCTCTTGCCTGACCAAAGTCCTCTCCTCCTACACAGGAGACTGTGCTTGTACCAAGGTATGCTCTGGTTTGGAACAGACTCCTGCTGGCAGCCAAAGCAGCAGATCATCTTATACAAGGACAGAAACCAAAAACAGAAAAAAAACTGTGAGGGAAAGGGGGAATCCTGGAGCCACCCAGTGAAGGAGAAGAAGAGATAAAGCCAAAACACTCACTGAGTAGTCTTGTGAGGCTCTGCTGGGTGCTGGCTGGCCACGTGAGCCAGGGTGCTGTCGGCAGACTTGAAGGCCTTCGGGCAAAAAGAACACTTGTGGAAGACTTCGCAGTGTTTCTCGTGGATGTGCACTTTGAGCATGGCGAGGGTCATGAAGACAACTCCACAATGGATGCACCTGGGGACACAAAGAGCTCAGTTACAGCCACAGCACCACTTCCATCACACCCCTGGATTGGCACAGATGGAAGGACCAGGCTGTGGTGGGTCCTTGATTCAAGCAGTTCAATCTCTTCCATATTAATGTGGAGGAGTCAATGAGGAATATGATACTGGAATTTGGTAATATGATACATTAATTCACAGCTAAATGTTAGCAATAAGCAAACAAGATCTTATAAAAGAAATCTTCAGGGACTAAAACAACCGCAAAAAGAATAAAGATGAGGTTCAACAGAATGCCAGCCCTGTACCTGTGAAAACAAATTCCAGCACAGGCACAAGTGAAAGACTAAAGTAAAAGTACCTGATGAGATCTCCCTGTGGCAAAAAGCAGCACAAATACCAGTTAGTCCCCAGTACAAAATAAAGAGAAAGAATATCCAGTCGGAAATCTTCAGCAACTACTACTCCACTGAGCTCCAGAAAATCACAACAGCAACAGCAAAGATACTGAAAATAGCAACAGAAACATCCAAGGAACTAATAAAGCCCATTAAAATCATTAAGATACAGGTGCTGCCTAGAAAGTGCTTGTCTGGAAGGGCTGTCTGGGTGCTCAGGGAAGAGAGAGGGTGAAGCAGAAAAGGATTCTTCTAAGCAGCTGAAAACAAGGCCAAGAGGGGAGCAGGGCCACCCTGCTGTTCCCTGCCTGCCTCTCCTCCGCATACACACCTGTGACAGGTCTCACCTAATATTCCCACAAGATGGCAACAATCAGCAGCCTTACTTCATTTAACTTTAGCACTCCTCCCCAGATCTGCCTGCTGTGCTCAGAGATGCCACACTCCAGCTCACAAGGCCATGTGAGGATGCAGCCATGTGTCCTCACCTGCCTCGAGCACACCAACTGCCAGGTTTGCCATCCCATAGGTTCACTTCTGCTGATCTGGGACCAGAACAGCCTCTCCCAAAAGACAACTTCTGTCATTCCATCAAAATGACACCAGTGGAACTCCACTTAAGCCAGAATGTACAGATGTTAGAGCAGGGGAGCCCAGCCTGGCAATGCAAGGGCCAACTTTACGTTTGTGGGACGTGAGAGATGCACAAGGGATAACCTCCTCACCTTATAAACAGGTTTTCCCTTCATTTCCCTCCTTTCCCTGAGGGCTGTATCTGCCCTCAGGGGCCATGTGCTCAGTGCTGCCATGGCCCTGCTGGCACAGATGGACCCCAGCTATCGTGCACTGGAACAACTCCAAGCCTGTATCAAAAACAAACAAGCTGCTGGAATATCCTTCCCTCCGAACCAGCCTCCCAACAGCGTTTAGGAAACAAGCCCAGGCTTTGAAGTTGCACTTCAAAAGATCATTAGGCAGCAGCCAGCCTGAAGGAGCCAAACCCTCTCCCTCACACTTTTAAGAAAACACAGAATTGCTGTAGCCTTAAATTTCAAGAGGGAAGCAGTGACAGAAGCTGGTGTCACCTCTGGGGAAGCATGAAGACATTCTGCTGGGGTATTTCTGCCTTCGAGTCTGATCCTCAACCACATGAGACAGGGGCAGAGAGACTTTCTAGTACAGTAACACCAGGAACCATGTTATTATGGAAGAATAAATTCCCCAAGTATAAATGGATAACAAATACCAATCCTGGCAGTAACAAATGGCTGGTACATCCAGGAATATCCAATGGGCTTCCTCCACAAGTACTCCCTGAAATAAAAAGAGATGGTTCTGCCTCATGCTTGATTTTGGGAAGTACTTAATTAAGAATGAGGAATTAAACAAGCACTAACTCAGGGTCAAACGATCACAGGTTAATTTAATTTACAGTAAATGGAAGTTTAAACAACAGCCACGTTGTAATTAAGAATCCCAGTGCCAGAAGGACAAGGTCTGATAAACCAATTAGCTGAACAAAGTGGATGGAGGATGTCAAGGGGCTTGCCATGTAATTCCTGCAAATTGCAAATCCTGCTATCATCTCCACCACTGTTGGATCCCTCAGGGCAAGGAGGGTTGGCTAGGAGTCTTGGAAAGCATCCTGTGAGAGGAGATAACAGCTACAAGATGTCTTAACCCTCTGAACGCTTCCTACGCCATCATCTTCCAGCCTCTCAATTCTCCAAATGGCACCAAGCAGAAAAATGAGTCCCAAATTTCTGGGGACAGCTGAAAGGGGCTTGGAAAAAGTGGAGGAGGTGACCCTTGGAGCCAAGAAGAAAGGAGCATTAAGGACAATCTTGTTGAGTTTCATTTTTAATTGTAGAAGATCATTCTCATTTTTAGTGCAATCACTAGCTATGACTCAACTCCAAATAAAACAACCATATCTCATATTTAATTGAAAGCATAGGGGTATGAGCAGAAAAGGAGACAGAATAAGGACTTATCACAAAACCAAACCCAAACCCATGCTCCAGAAATTCAAGAAAAACAGAGATGTGAAGAGAAGCAGTGAAAGTCAACCTGATCCTTGGAGGGACTTAAAGAATTCCTCAGTTTTTCAGCTCTGCCAGTAACAAATGTGAAAGAAAAGAGTGACTACAGGGCAGATGCCACAGATTATCTAGATACGGTTCTGCAACCAAAATTTCTCTCTTCTGTTTTCAACAATGTCAGTGACATTGGCCTTGCAGCAGAGCCAGGCAGGATAACAAGGATGGCACAGCCAGACGTTGACCTGTCTAGTGGACTCAGCTTCCACAGATGAGCTTCAGTAGATGTGAATTAGAGGAGAAGTTAACGAAATTCAGCTTTTAGAGAAGGTGGGTAAAGATAAAAAAATCCCTAAATATAATTTGTGAGCTTTGCCTTCATTTAGATCTTTATCAATGTCCCTGGCAGAGAGAGTAGGTATCTGCTAATGACATCTGTAGTCAGATGGAAGCTCTTGTTGCTGGATTCCCAGGTGCCACTGAAGTCCTGAGAACTGCACCAAACTCCAGTTAATTTTCTCCTCCATTCCCATTTTTCCATCTCTGGGAAAACATTTTTTCCTCCAGCTTTCCTACTTCCCAGATTAACTCATTTTCAAACAATCCCAGCGTCACAGCAATTTAATATGTGATGGAAATAATTCTTTGTTGTGGGCTGGGTCTCCTCAAATCAGATCCCACATTAAAAAACCTTATCTGTATATAATTAAACTCAGAATCAGTTTGTTATGTGCCTCTTGTCTTCACAGTTGAAAGAAAAAGCCCTTGAAAACCTCAGTGTGATTCAGACCAAACCACTCTGCAGAGCTTCCTGAATTTGCAGACATCTTAAAAGAACATGTCCAAGAGCAGAAATTGCCCTGTTTGTTTGAAATCTCAGAGTATTTAATGGCAACCAAGAGAAAAACCAGAACTTTAAGGAAACTCAAAAGATCACTCAGTCTTATCTCCCAAGCAAATCATCATGTGTTAAGAGCTGTGCTACAGCTCGGGTTACCTGAACTTGCCAAGGAGGGAAGGCTTGTAGGAAAAGCAACATCATCAGAGTAAGCAGTTTAGTTGGAGAAAAGATACTGTACCACATCCAGGACCTTGGGAGCCTTCTCCACCTGTCTCAGCTCATGAGAAATGTTTGGAGAGTTGCAGGGGCATAGAAGGAAATAATCTATGCCCTTCTCATAAAGGCACACATCCTCAGCCCATTAACAACTGACATAAATATAAATTCAAGCCTTAAGGAGATTTACAGGATTAAGATCCGCAATCTTTTTGCTGTAAATATCAATCCTGAGACACCCAGCTGCAACATCAATTCAATACAAGAGCTTTTCAGCTCAAAGACACCACAAAATAATGTCCGCTCTCAGAAACCTCCCTTAAATCCAGTTAGTAATTATTTCCCGTTTCAAATGTGTTTTGTCATGCAGAAAACCATGCCAGGCTCCAGCTACATCCACTTTCATTTCTGCTGTAAGACACAGTTCACAGTCACAGAATGTTTTGGGTTAAAAGGGACCTTAAAACTCATCCCATCCACTCCCTGACATGGGCAGGGACACCTTCCATTATACCAGGTTGCTCCAAGCCCTATTCAACCTGGCCCTGAACACTTCCAGGGATGGGTGTCCTGGTTTCGGATGGGACAGAGTTAATTTCTTCTCAGTACCTGCAGCAGTGCTGTGTTTCGGATTCAGAATGAGAATAACATTGATAACACACTGATGTTTTGGCTTTTGCTACGTTGTGTTTATCTTAAGTCAAGGACCTGTTTTTATGTGTGTCTCTGCTCTGCCACTGAGAAGGCACACAAAACAAATTGGCAGGGAGCACAGCCAGGACAGGGACAGCCCCAACCTCACAAGCACACCCAAATTGCAGAGCAGTAAATCCCAGCTTCCCAGGGAGCCCGAGCTGCACACACCTGAAGCCAACTTTGCGGGAGTAGTGCAGGCAGTTCTCCTTGACGTGGGTCTGGAAGTAGGCGGAGCGGCACACGGCTCCGCACTCCGGGCAGCAGTACGGGGACTTGTGAGCGTGGATCCTCTGGTGGGCACAGTAACTGCACTGGTTGGGCAGCATCATCTGGCACACCTGACACGTCTGATGGAAGAAAGGTTACATTAGTTAGTTATTCTCTACGTGGGGGTTTTTCCCCCCAAATTCTCACTAGAAAACTTCCAGGTTTAAAGGAAGCACAGGCATGTTCCTCTAGCAGCAGCATCAACTCCACAAAGCTCTTTAACTAGTCTCATAATCTTTTCCCAACATCTTCCACAGTTAACCATAAAATAAAAGTTCCATATTTAAACCATATCGTCTATGGTTTATTTCCTTTTTTCCCCATAAAAAAGGAAAGCAAACTCTTTCACCCCTTAGCTCTGATGATGTTCTGAATGCTCAGCACTTTCATTTCCTGACTTGAGGAGAGCACTTTTCTCAACAAGCCCCAACCCCACACCAAAACATCACAAAAAAGGAGGAAAATTACAGCCCAACTTCAAACACCTGCTGCTGAAGGCAGTGCAGTCCTGAAGTGCAACTTTCCCATCAAAACCACTCTGTGTGTCTTGCAAAATTTCTCTGTATCAGATGAAATTAACTTTCCAAGACCACAAGCTATGTGTTTCCCTTAAAGAAACTTCCTGATGACTAGAAATAATGCAAAGCTTCTTTCTCGCCCTGTTTCATCCTTAATGAAATCCATTTTCACATACATGCTTACTATAAAAACCTCTTCACAAAAGCATCATTTCCTTGACATGTCAAGTTTTTATGTGAATGTATCATACCATTTTCAACAGCTGTCAAACCTCAGCTCCCTTTCACAGGTGTCTCAACTCTCTGTACTCCTTCAAAGCCCAGGAGCAGCTATTCATCCTATGTAGGATGCACATTACTGGATGCCTGAGCAGTAGAGCTGGAGCAAATCCCAGCCCACTCTGAGCCCTCCAGGAGCAAAAACTCTCTTCCGACATTTATAATCCCATGCAAAATCACTCCTCTAACTTAAGAATGAACAACAGCACACAGCTAATTATAGATTATCAAATCAAGTAATTTAACTAAATAATTTCTGTGGACTTCACTGCTGGCAGCCAGGGTAGAAAGATGGGACAGAAGCCCCTGAATCTGACAAAAAAATAGAATAAAATTAATGGCCAACTCCCTTTTCTGTATCACTGCTATTTCATGCAGCACCTCTGTGATGTTCCACTACATAACATCCATCAGGGAACTGTAAAAACTCCTGCAGTTAAGAGAAAGTATCACTTAAAATAAAACGCAAAGCTATGACAAACCTGAAAGGGTAGATGGGAATAAAAAATTAGGCACTCAAAAGTGAAAACTGCAGAAATTGCCAAATACATGAAAAGCTTCAGACGTGATCTGAGATATGTTGCAACTTAAGTTTAGAGGAGAAACGGTTTCTCCAGGAAGGAGAGAAATGAGTGGAAAAACCACGTGGTAGGACCCCCATGTACACACCCATAGGGAATTAAAGGAAACTCAAGAGCATTTCAAATGCTGCAGAAGTCCCCTAATTTCAGCAAAGGAAAACAGTGTAAATGGGCCATGGGAATAGGAAAAAGAGAAACAGAAAAGCTCCCAGGATCTCTCTACAAGGAGCTGAGCAGGACCTAATTCTCCAATGCACTCTCAAATCCCCAAGTAAGAGCTACAAGAAGTAAGTAATAAGCAATAAATTCATAGTAAATAAGAGCAGTAGGTAATAAGCAAGTAATAAGTAAAAGCAGTTGTATCGTGGTTAAGACATTTTTTTCTAACTGACTTGAGATTTGCAATGGAAAATTTATCTCCCTGGCATTGTTAAAATGGGGTTCTTCTTGCTGTGATCTTAACAAGTATGTAAGGCAGACTCAAGCACAACCACAAGCTGAAAGCACCTCTGCCGCAGTAACTCAGTGAGAAACACTCTCTCCAGATCCTGCCTTGTCAAAGCCAATTTAGTTTTGATTTTAAGTCAGTTTGAGGCTCACCTCTTCCTCCTCCACATGTCATACCCACTGCTCCCAAAATCAATCAGCACATGTTTGAAAACGTGAATTTTCACCACTCTGTTTCTTGTGCTGGATCTAAAATATGCCACAACCACTCAGTATTTGATGAGCTCCACACCTGGGCACTGCTGCCTGAGGATGTCACAGGAGCAGCTAGCTCCCGTCACCTCCTGCATTATGTGAAGGACTCCACAGGGACCAAAACCATGCTAACATACTGCAGAAAAGTCTGGGGACTGTGAGCAAGAGGCACCAAAATTGTGGTTATCTACTTTAGGCCTGGCAGAAAGCGTGCCAGAAAGTGTGGACACATGATACAGGAATAAAAAGCAAGACTCAGTGAGGATAAGGCTAAATTAATTCATTGCTCCTGCAGACACCACTGAAGGAGCTGGAAGGATTCCCACACTGACATCACACACCACAGGGGGGACATAAACCAGCCCAAGCCTCCAAATTCGGATTGTCTTGTAGAAGAGTCAAGACACTGGGCAGTAAATAGACAAAGAAGTGAGAGGAGACACAAGGATAAACGAGTAAGAATAAGGAAACTCTCATGCTTAAGCAGCATTTCTTCTGGACTTGGGAAGAGTCAATGCAGCTTCTCCCTTCTGGCCACATGGAACAATCCGGGCTCTCCAGAGGAGTCAAAAACCACATGGGTAAGGAAGACCTGAGCTGCAATGGGTCAGGCTACCTGGATTTCCCAAACAGCTTTGCAACATCCTTCACTACAGGATTTTGAGCAAACTAAGGTGCCACCACATAAGAGAAGGAGTTTGCTTGGATAAGTAAGTGGTTAGAAGAAAAGAACAGGCAGTCCTTTGACAGGGCAGGGTCCCCAGGAAGTTCTGCTGGCATTTGGGCTCTTCAAAATAACCTCAAAGTATCTGGGAAAGTTAAACAGCAAAGATGGATGATCATAACCCAGTAACTCAGCATGTTACAGATAAAGGCTGACCATGAGAGCTGGCTGCAAAAAGAACATGAAGGGCTGAGGGAAATGAAATGAACCAAGCAAGGAACATACTAGAGCTGAGGAAGGTTCCAGCAAGAGAAAGAAAAAAACATAACTGGTATCTTCCTGCTCACACTCATCCTTTTCTCAACACCTGTAGAAGACATGAGGCCAGACATCCTGCCCAGGAGAACTACAGGAGGTTCTGCTCATCCCTTTTGCACCAGGAGCTGCTGCACCTTGTCAGGAGCCAATGTGTGGCCACGCTGGGCTCCCCACCAAACACTTCGTTTTGCACATGGAGTGGTTCTTCCTTTTGCAACTCTTCTGCTTCATATGAGAAATTATAACTTGGTTCCAGATGTCACATTTTTATCTCTCTCCTAGTTTTCCATGACTTTTCAAAGAAGTCTGGCAGCAATTTGAGACATTCATTAGTCAGTTATTTCTAAAACATGTTACCAGGACAGGATTGAGTTGTGTAATGTCTGTGTTTTTCATATACTCCCATAGCCTACGCTTTAATCAAGAGTTATTTATTACAAATTTTCTTTAATTCTGGTTTGCCTGCCACATTTCATTTGGGCTTTTCTTCCACAAGTCACATTCACACACAGACAAATGCTCAGAAGCTCAGCCGTTTTGGAATACTTGAGCTGATTCCCATTTTTACTTATTAGCTTCTTCAAAAGGGGAAAAAAATAAATAGTCACTGAGATACCGTACAGATTGAAAAAATACACTACTCAAAAGAAGTTTGTCTATTAAACCAAACCCTGCAGTCACAGAGGTGTTTGCAAATCAGGGCATTTATAGTAACACACAGTTTTGCCCCAGACAATGCCTGTGGAAAGGGAACTGGCATGAGCAAAGAAACATTCCAGCAGTTTTAGTCTCTTTGCTGGTCCAGAGTTAAGTGATGGTGATGAAACCCACATCTACTTAAGAGCTGCCCCCAGACTACAAGGGTCCACCTTGACATGATCATCATGGAGCTTCAGTTAAAAACAGTTAGGCACCAACCCTATGGCATGGAACCAGGGCTAGGAAAAAGATTCACAAGCCAAATTCTCTCTCTCTCTAAAAAAAAAAAAAAATTACTAAGGACTCAAAGTCAAACAGTCATAGGGGAACAGAAATTGTATTTGCAGTCTGTTAATGTTTTAACGAATGCTTGCCCCTAACATATTCAAACCAAAAGTCTCCTAACAGTGGTTCCCTAAAGCCCCAGTTCTTCCCAAATCCAGCCTTTTGCAAGCTATCATTTTTCTGCTTCAGGCAGAGCTGCAGGGGCAGCCAAGGGATCACAAACAGAGATTAGCAGCATCCTCTTGCTATTAAAAAAAATAGTGACCAATTACTACTTAAAGTTAACCTTTAACTTCTCAGTAGCTGTCCCTCAGTGCCTGGCTGGGATCCATGCCAACAACCTGTATCCCTCAGCAGGGATGCTTTGACTGTGGTGGTGCCACGTGCTGGCTCTGCCAGCACAGCTGGCACACCTTCATCTCTGCCCCCCTGTGCTCCCCTTCCCACATCCCTCTGGGATGATGTTTGTGGACCACACCACAGTCAAGCTCCAAATGCCTGGAGGGCTGTTTTTGACTTATTTCAACCATCCGGGTTACAGCACTGCTACACAACATTTTACCAGTGTGAGGAGAAGGAGAGGGCAGAGGACTGAATCTGCTGTCGCTGTGATAACTGAAGTGTACTCCTGCCCAGGTTCTCTCTAAATGAACACGCATCATCGCATTAACATATTCAATTCATGGGTGAAAAACACCCCTTCAACAAAAACTCAAGATTATTCATTTGACGAAGAAAAGCCTAGAACACTCATGTAGAGATTTTATCCTAATTAACCATATCCAAGCACAACAGCTATTGTTATTTCCCTAGATTACAGCTGCCTATTTTGTCAAGCAAAGGAGCCAATGCCACTGAGGGAGCCTGCCTGACCTTCAGCAAAGGACAGGATCACAAGACACCCTTTAATCCCAAACTTCTCCCATCCATTCTCTCTTCTACCTTCAGCTCACTCCCCCCTCACATCAATTCATCCTCAGCCTCATTGTTGCATCCCACCTCCTGTCACTCACCTTTTTTATTTGTATCCTTGAACCTCACTAACTCTTCAACACTCCCAAATCCAGAGTCGTCCTCAGACCTGCACCAAGACCAACTCCTACACATGCATCTCAGTCAACCCAGCACACCAGAATACTTAAGCTTCAGTAAGGTGCTCCAATAAAAACTTATCTCTGGAAACTAAGGCTGTTAAATAAACACAAATGCATTTTTTGTAGATGGAAAAATCTCTGGTTAAAGCATCAGTGTAAATCCAGAAACTCGACAGCTTAGAGAAACAAAGTGGATTGCAGTGGAAAAATCCACTAGCATCACAGATCTTAGACAATATTGCATCAAATCAGCTTACTTCTGCATCTGTGAAATCTGTAGCTCTTTTCTATATGTGATCTCAGCTGTAATTTCAAGAATTTCAGTTTCCACATATTTTCTTTTGACCCGCTGTACCAGGTTGACGTGGCAATGCTTTGGTTGGGAGGGGCTGCAGGGGTGGCCTCTGTGAGAAGTCACCAAAAGCTGCCCCCATGTCAGACAGAGCTCTGTGGTGGACCTGTCACTGGCCACGACTTGAGCCTGTGAGCAGCACCTCTGGGATAAAAGATTAGGAAAAAGTAAAAGATGTTGTGCAGCACCTGGGAAAAAGGAGTGAGAAGATGTGAAAGAAACAGCCCAGATGCCAGAGCAGGTTCCCCTGCACACTGTCATGAATCCACAGTGGTGCAGGTTGTCCCCCTCTAATCCACGGAGGACCACAGTGCATGTGCCCTGGAGGACACTGCAGCCCATGGAGAGAGCTCTTGCTGGAGCAGGTTTTCTGGCAGGACCTGCAACTCCATGGCAGGCCCATGCCCTTCCAGCCTGTTCCTGAAGGACTGCACCCCAGGGAAAGGATTCACCCCAGAGCAGATCCTGAAGAACTGCAGCTCGTGGAAAGGACTCATGACAAAGCTGTTCATGACAGACTGTCGCCCATGGGAAGGATTCCATGATGGAGCTGGGGATGAGTGTAAGGAGGAAGGCTGGGTGGGCACTTGGTTCCAACTAGAAATCTGAACTCCCACTTGCTAAAATGATCACATAGTGGATTAAATGAGTTTTCACATCCACACTTTCAATTCACCAGTGTGATCCCATATGCTACATGGGACACATTCCCTCTTTTCTTACAGTGGTGACGTTAAAGGCCTCTGCTCTTTCCTCCACCCTGCAGGGTTGATTCCTGCCCATCCATCAGGATCATCCTGCAGCCTCCCAGCTCTGCCTTTTTCTTCTCACCTTGCACCCCAATTTCTTGTCCTCCTGGCCTGTCCTTCCCAGAGAGCCTGCATCCCTCCATCACAACACTCCAGTCATGCAATACATCTCTTTCCTGTGATGCCAACACAACCAGAGTCCTACACACAGATCACAGAACACAGAATGGTCTGGGCTGAATGGGACCTTGAAGCCCATCTCAATCGACCCCTTGCCATAGGCAGGGACACTTTCCACTAGACCAGGCTGCTCCAAGCCCTGTCCAATCTGGCCTTGAACACTTCCAGGGATGCAGCAGCCACAGCTTCTCTGGATTGGAGATTCTGTTTATTGCCTGTGGTGTCTGCAGCAGCATTAGACACTTCAGAGGGCACCTTCTCCTCACAGCAGGATTGAGCAGACTATCACCACCACCTGGGCTCTCACTCCTCTGCCTGTCACCCACAGAGCTCTCCAGACACAACTCCAGGTTGCCTGGGGCAGCATCCTAGGTGCCCAGCTGGAAAGAAGAATGCAGGAGCAAGATGAAAGCATATTGTGGAACTTTCTTTTATTGCCAGCAGACACCACCTTCCAGCCCCACTTCCATCCTGCCCAGGACAACCCCCCAGGCTCCAGTTGTCCCCTCCTCCTCACTCTCAGCCATGTCCTGGCCCCCAGTTGACAGCCCTGCTCCTTATCCTCTTCCCTCCAGCTGTTCTCAGTCCTCTGAGGGCTGCAGGACCACCAAGGCCAGGCATGGGTGGGGAAGGACGAGAGGGTGGGATTGTTGCCTCCTGGCAACAGATCACACACACTGATTTAGGCAGACTATGGAGCCACACCCTGGCTTTTCTTCCTCACCAGCCTCTCCTCCTCACCCTGATGCTCTGGTTTGGCCTTGGGTGCAGGCTCTGCTACCCTGCCACTTTGTCTTCACTCACAGGGATCCCTGCCTGGAGCTCCACTTCCTCAATATGCTTTCATCATGACATCTCCCATCCCTTTGCTTCTACCAAATCCACAGGGAAAATTTCCATATAAAAGAAAATCCATCCCCACTAGTACCTAAGGACTGCATTAATCACTCTTGTTTTGGGACAGGGAGCAAACAGTGCTTTACAGAGCCAAGGGAATTCTTTGCTGATTTTCAGCCCTCTTGTTTTCTAAATTAAAACATGAACTTGGAGGGGGGAAGGAAGAGAAAAATAGAAAAGATACAGCTGCTGTCTTTCTTATTTTGCTGCTGGGAAATTATCAGGGCGGCATGTGGTTTTACTAGCTCCTGGCAAGTTTTATCCAATAAATTATAATGCATTGATTTAAGACGGGGAAGGAAGAAGAAAAAGAAAAGGCAGCAATAAAATTGCTTTTAAATTACTTGTGTAGGTGGTATATAAACAGGACACGTCACAACTCACTGAAAAATTCCTATTGGACAAAAAAAAAAACAAAAGAAAAAAGTAAGGAGAACAAAAGGTTCAAGAAAATTCACAGGTCCCAAGTTTACATTTCCTACTTTATTCAAGTTGTTAGCTACCTTGGTGGATTTTGGGTGGTCAAGTCAAAGAAGAAAGGAAAAGAAAAAAGATTAAATATCTGTGGTTACCAGTAGATGGACAATTATGCCCAAGAGGGTCAGGAAGTACTTTTAATTCTTGCATATGTTATTGTGCACTGGTCTGTCTTTATCAAGAAAACAAGAAAGCTCTGTCTCAAAACCAGTTTGTGTCTTTTGCTCCGTTACTTCTGCTGCAAAGCTCTTCCAGAATTCATTCCCCTGATGATTACAGACTGTCCTCTGATTTCCTATGTAAATCTATTTCAGTCCATTCTTCCATCATTATTGCCCCTAAATTTAAAAGCTCCTTTCTACAAAGATCACACCAGATACAGGGTGCGAGTGGACAGAGGACACCCTGTAATGAAAAGCACACCCTAAATGCAGGCACCAGGAGCTGCATGGGCTTTGTTCCTCTCCTGTAACTTGAGCCCTGAAAACTGTCTGATGCTGATGTATTGCCCAGAGCCATTCCTGTGAGTACAGGAAGTACTTCTTGTGGGCAGATTTAGTTTCTGGTGCGGGAAAAAGTGCCACTATACTCACCTTAATCCTTTGTCTGCTTCAGTGCTGAAGGAGACCCACCCTCATTTACCAGGCCTTTTCCAAGCTAAACTCATAAAGTGGTTTTAATTTCCCTTTAAGAGATCATATTTCCATTTCTGGTCATTCTTCCCTCACTTATTCCAGTCTATCCTGATAAACAAAACAATACACTCATCTCCAGCTCAGTTATTTCTAGCAAAAGGGAGCATTAGCACAGCCCTGACTGGTGCTGCAGACTTACATAGGTCTCCTTCTCAGCTGTGTCACGTCAGTCATTCAAAGACTTCTCAAGACCAAAAATCCTGCCTTTGGTTGCTTTTCATACCATTCCTAGTCACTCTTCAAGATCATCTAGATCCTCCTGTAAAATACTCCCCACTCTCCATGACTTCTTACTTTGTTAGTTTGGTTCAGCAAATTTTTAACACAGTCATCTTCCAAAGTCTCCTTAACACAATTATTAACTCCACAGATATCCAAAACCATCCCTCAGGAGATCTCATAAAAATTTGATCCCAGTTGCAACTATTTCTGAAGTTTACCTGATTCTGCTCCAACCTCATAATCCAACTTCTCCAGTATAACCATTCTTCATGCTGTAGTCTAACAACCATCTCACTGAACATCAAGGAAATGAGTATAAACTCATTTCTCTATTCCAAAAATACAGATTAATTTGGCATAAACTACATCCACTTAAATATCCTTTCCCCCCGTCACACCCCAAAAATCTTGCTCTAGAACACACCACTGTATCAGACCAAACAGACCTGAAGTTACATGAAACATCTGGTACCACCCCTTCAACATCTGGACAAGTATAATGCCCACATAGAGAACAGCTTCTGATTTGAACAAATCCAACCTACTAGTTATTCAAATTCCCATACTGCTTCCTTCTTGCAGTTCAGCAATGGAAAAGCAGTACATAGGTCCCACTGAGCAACTTGATTCACAGGCTTGTAAAACTTGCAGAATTGGCCTCACTAGTTGCCAAAAAAAGACAAAGTCACTCTGATCCATTAAGATGATCCATTCAAAATATACATCTAAAAAATCCAGTTCTTTATGCTTCTGAAGTGGATTATTCAAGCCTGTATCCTCCCTGCAAGCCAAGGAGATCCCATCCCACCCTGGTATTCGGCTGGGAGGAACTGCCTTCATCCTACACATATTCTGTACCAAAATAAACCCTGCCTACTCTGAGCAACTGCAATCATGTACATGTTTAAAAATACAACATTAAGGTCAAGCTCTCCATCATTTTTTTAAAGGTCTTTCCTTTAGAAAACCACAGCACCTTCTGAACCACATCATCATCACCCTCTCTTCCTACCACTTGCTCCTCCTTTCCCTGCTGTTCACACCACATCCCTGTCTTCCTTCCTTCCTGCAACAGAACTGTGACCTAGCCATGTCATTCACATTTTGGCCACACCTAGGAAAGTCATTTACCCATTACCCATCCTATTTATGTGGGATTTACCCACAGCCATGTAGGAATGTAACACCAGGTATTTCCCAAGCCATCATCTGGAAGAAAGAGAAAACCCAACAATCCCCTTTCAAGCAGCTCTAGGAAACCTGAAAATGTCAGAGTAATTCACAAAGTCATGGTAAGAAATTCCAATTCAAGTGAAAAATCTTAAGTATCAACACAGGTTAAGTTTTGTCATGGAGCAGAGCCAGCTTAAGCTCTTACCCCATCCAATCCAATCATTCCTGCCTCTTATCACAGGGTGCTCGTCCTTCAGCTTCTGGGTAACTGAAAACATCATACTGAAAAATAAGTCTCTTTCCTGCTATTTCTTTTCTCCATCAACCCTGTTGGATCAGCCCTTCCTTCTTAGCAAGGTGCCACACCAAAGCCATGTCCAAAGCAGTTTTTGAGCTAAAAGCGCCATAACTGAGCACTTCAAAGCCCATTTGGTTTTGCAAGTTACGGTCACACTGGATGTGCATCCAGATTTGGTGTCATTTAAAAGAAAAGCTTCCAAGAACACGGATCAAAAATCACCTGGCATATTTTCCACAGGTCTCCACCTTCCAGTATGAACCCAGGTGCTGCAGATAAATTGCTTTTACCCCTTCCCTTCAGCTGAAGTTGCTCTTTCCATTATACATTTCATCTACCCTTTCCAAGCCTCCTCATTTTTTAAGGACAATCTGGTACCAAGCATCTGAATAGTCACAGATTAAAAACTTTTGGCCATAATATAAAGGGGACCTACCCTGCTACTTCTTGAAGCTTCTCAGAAGGCATAAATCAAGCCATGTCTATGTGGAAAGCATCAGTACTTCCTAGTTTCTCAGTGAGGCATGGCAAAGAGTTTGTGCCTGAGATTGAATATGAAATTTAAAAATGCAAAAAAATTCCAAATTATCAGAGTGCAGTTTTTTGCTGTCTTGAATAAAGACAACTGCACCCCATATCACCAGCTGTAAACCAGCATTTCAACACAGTGAGACAGACATCAGGTATGGAGGAAGAAATACACAGCTTTTGTTCAAAATGCACAAAGTTATGATGAAACTCTAGACAATTAGTCTCTTGAAATCTAGGGATGTGGTCCATAGCCAAGTTTGCCCACAACAATTAATACTACTTCTGCATCCTGACAGACTGTCCCACCACCACACTGCAGCGTGCTGTGGATCAAGCACAACAACTGGTCTGGATTGTGGTTTTAATTAGATGCACCAGTATGTAAATCAACACCTTCTTGCCTGTGGACACAGTCGTTTTGAACCACTGTTGGGGCACTAAAATATGTTCACTACAGGTGTTACATCAATGCCTTTCTCAGCAACACGATTTCAGAGAGTCAGAGAATCCCAGACTGGGTTGGGTTGGAAAAGACCTTGAAGACCATCTTGTTCCACCCCTTGCCATGGGCAGGGACACTTCCCACTTGACCTGGTTGCTCCAAGCCCCATCCAACCTTACCTTGAACATTTATGGGGATGGGGCAGCCACAGCTTCTGTGGGCAGACCATGCCAGGGCATCACCCCATCACAGGGAAGAATTTCTCTACACCCAATTTCTAGCACTGCACCAAAAAACAAGTGTCCTGGCACAACTCTGCAGATGGAAAACAGAGTTTTTAACCACTTCTACCATGTAAGAAAGTGTTTGTAAAATCAGTCACTTGATCCTCTCCTACCTATACCAAAATTTCTCTTTTTCTGACCAAAACAACCCAAGGAATTAACTTAATGCAGTCAGGGTATTGTCTCAGAGAGGTGTGGCCATGTTCTCCTATTCCAGGAGTTTATGACCCACATTTCAACAGCTTCACCTATGACCTTCTCACACCATGATTAATAGTATTACATTCATTAATATCCTAAATACAAAACCTTCAGCTTCTCAGACCTTGCTGCTGCTGGTAGCCACACTGTGTTATCCACATGGGACACATCATGTGAAGGTCATCCATAACTTTTCCCTTGGACAGCTCAGAGAATCAGGGACCCCTATGAGACCACTGAATTTCACCCATCCTTTTACCTCTCAGCTCAGAGATACCAAACACCTGGGATCTGGTAAAAGGCAGTGGGATGGTTTCCATCAGCTACTGCTAAATCCAGACACAATTACAGGCATGGGGCACAAATGCTTATTTCCTTTAGAAATGTAACAACTTTATTGAAACAGATGTTCTGGGAACAGCATGGAGCACCACCGGGCAGCCTGGAGGACAGCAGATACAGTGGGAAAGGACTCGAAGAGCAGCGCATGCATCCTGTGGAGTGTAAGCATGGGAAGAGCTAACAGGGAGGAACTGGTTTTAGAAGCTCAAAAGTAGCCTCTTTTTCCTGTGCTTCTCTTCAGAAAAAACACCACAAAAATAATCTCACATCTAGCAGAATTACTTGAAGTGAGAGGCGTAAACTCTATTCTTGGTTAAGTCACAGAATACATTATTTGATTACAAGCTAAAAATACTTACTATCACACATTCTTTTCCTCTTTAAGGAGCCCTTGAATTGATAATCCCACAACAGAAATAGGAAGTACATTTTTAATGCCAATGATTAACATTTCAGCTCACTTTGGAGCACTCACTGTATCCCTTCTCCTGGAAGTTTTAATGCCAGACTGCTGACATTTCCTAAAAAAAGCATTATAGTTGACAAATAAATTCAGGTGTTGACAGGGCAGTGCTCGCTGGCCTCCTCAGGCAAGAAACCTGATTACGTGGCCACACTGATCCCTTCTGGCCTCGCCATTTTTTACAACATCAAAACCATTCAGCCATAATCTATTTTTTGGTGGCTGATTAGTTTAAGATAACAAAGCCTCTAAATGGGACCACAGCAACCTCAGTACTCCTGCAAAGCCATGCAAGTGGCACAGGGAGGCTCTGGAGAGTGCAGGTACTCTGACAGCCACGGCAGACATGCGGTCATCCTCCAAATGATGGCATGGAGTCCTGGTTTTTGCAGCCCTTGCACTGGGAGCCAGCTCTTCTGGCAGCCACACTGACCTGGAAAACTTTCACCTCATCCAAAGAGATAAGGAGAAAGGAGTCCTCCTCCTCTTTAACTGCAGGTTAGTTAACACTTAAACAAGACTGACCATGTCTTCCGAAATAAAAGCCATAAACAAAGTGTATGGTCCTGGTACACAACAATAATCATCTTATCTTCATCAGGAGAAACCTAAGCTGGAGTTTAATTTAAGGGGATTCCAACCAAGCCCATAAAGGTGGTGGAGACCTGAGCAGGGCAGCACAGGAGGAAGGCAGGAAGCCACTAACAAGACTCTTGCACCCTGCTATGCAATTATGGCACCCACTTGCCCTGCACCACCCAAAGGGCAGAAGTAGCCAGAAGGAGCCTTCCCCCTGCCACATACCACAGCAGGCCTGTCCAAGACACAGCTGACTACACCAACAAAAACAATAACAGCCAAGGTGCAAGGCCTTACAACTCAAGGTTCTGGCACCAGTTCCAGGAAAGGCAACATTAAACTGTGCCAGATCTCCTCCAGCCACGCTTACAGCACAAAAACCTGTTTCAGGTAACGCTCCACTGATCCTCCCCTACAGCTTTTTTGCACACCTCATCCAAGCAATCTTTCATCTCCATCACCTTTCTTTGATACTCGAGGATCTCCATAGTCTCCTTACCATGCTCTTTTTACTGGCAAAGGGTAGAAAGAAGGCAAGCAAACAACATTAAACACCTCTTCACACGCACCCATCTGGGCTCATGTGCATTCCAAATCCTCCCCACAAGCACTTTTTTAGGCAAAGCGACTCATCTGCCACCACGATGCCTACTCTTCCCCTTGAGGACAATCTCTTTAAACTCGGAGTGATTTAACTAATAACATTAAAATGATGACTTACCAGTCTCTCATTATCTTCTGAGGTCCTCTGGTAATGAGCTGCTAAAGAAGTGTAATCCTGCTCCTGCTTGTTACACTCCAAACACTTAAGTCCATGACGGATTAGCCTCTGTGGGTCCTTGTAGAGAGGCATGGCTGGCTGAGTGTTCGCAGAAATCCCTACCCCACCTCCACAAGCAGCACTGGACTTAGGTGGAGGAGAGGACGAGAGCAAACTCTGAGGAGCTGGAGAGACTGAAGAGCTTGTAGGAGAAGGTGAAAACATTTGGTCTACGGAAATTGGTTTCATGAGCAGCTGAGAACACTGCATGATAAATCCTTTGCTCTTATGATCTCGTGCATGTTTAAGCAAGCTACACTTATTAAAAAAAAGGAGCATAGTTGAACACTGAGTGCACATGACTTCAATGTGAACGCTTCGCCTACTATAGTGTTGAGTCAGGCTTTTCTCTAAGGCAAATGAGTCCCCACATTCCAGGCAACAGTACCCAGAGGCAGGTAAACTAATACTAGCGTCAGGCGGGGGGCTAAGGTTTGGAGTATATATCGGCACTGGATTGGCACTGTGTAGCACTTTATGGAATGCCTCCATGACGAGGGGAGCAGCTTTCTTGACTTGGTGCACCAGTGGCACTGACATCTGTGTCACCTGAGGCTGGTTTCGCCTCTGCGCCGATGTCTTCGCTGTGACAGAAGCAGCAACACTGTGGGGGACCAAGTTGAGATTTGCCAAGTGCACAGCTTTGGGAAGAAGGCTGGAGGTGGTCGTGTTGGATGGCTGCGTCACAGTACCCTGCTGCTGCCTCTTGACCCCCACTTTTATGGCACCGCCGCCACAGTTTGGCAGTGGAGATAAGGACACGGTACATGTGCTGTTTGCAATATCCATTTTCATACTGTCTGAGTAAGGACTCATTACATTTGACAGCTGGATAGCCACAGCAGCCCCGTTTTTGGTTGAATTCCTGCCAGCCTCACTTTCTGTAACTGCACTAGTGTCAGGGGATGGGAAAGATTTGATAAACTCTTCGGCAGAAGAGGTTTCCGCAGGTGACTCTTCTGAAGATTTGCCCAACTCATCATTTTCTGGCAAAATTCTAGTTACAGTCCTTTTAATTTCACCGGAAGATGTCTTGATAGTCTTTATTCTAACTTTAGGAATAGCTGGCGGGGAGCCAGCTGCCATGGAAGGAGAGCCCTTCCCACTGCTGTCGCTGCACACACTCCGAGGACTCTCAGGCTGCTTGCCAGCCTTCCTCACCACCTCCAAGGGGCTTCGGGGACTCTTTGGCGACTTGGGCATTTTTGGACTTCCCTTCGTCCCGTCTTTAAAAGGACCAGGTTCCTTGGTAAAATTTGGCTGATCGCTTTTTGGAATACACACAACCTTTTTGGCCTGAAGAGCTACTAACGCTGCCACACAGGATGACAACTTGGAATGAGCTGGCTTTAGCCTCTGCCGAGGTGGTATCGACGAAGACACGTTTAGCTCGGGCACAGACCCCTTGCTGTCTCCTAAACTATTGTGAGGGAGGTCTCCAAACACCAAGCCTTCTCCAAGAAAGCTGTTGGTATCTAACAAGTCCTTGCTTGACTCCGCAAACCTATCCACTGTTCTGTCTTGTTCTCTCCTGCTCATTTCCAGCCGATTCTCTGGCTGGCAGTGCATTTCCATCTTCTGTTCCTTTTTACAGTACTGATCAAACATGCTTAATTCAGGCTCTGGCACCTTCCTAAGATGATCTAGGACTGAAGCCCCTGTTGGTACATATACTGAAGGTGGTGGAAAATAGGGAGTTTGGGCATGTTTGGGTTTATCCCCAATACTGTTCTCTTTGAATGTATCCTCCGGCTCAGGGCTGGAAATGGGGCTAAACTGACTAAATGTTGGCAAAGGCTCTGACTTGGACTCGTCCAGTTTATCAGAGTAACCCCTCGAGCTGTCACCATTAATAAAAGTTGACTCAAACTTGCCATAATTATGGACTAAAGCATGAGCCTCAGCTGGTAGATCAGAGCCACGAAACCCATTGTGTAATAGACTGGTTCCAAGGTGATTCCCCTCCTTTTCTGCCTCAAAAGACTCCTGGCGACTTGTGTTCTTCACTATCACACTCACAACAGGTGCATCAGACGGAGGCAGAGAGTGGGATAAAGACACATTCTCATCAATGCACATTCCCGATGACTTCAGGTGATTCTCACTCTCCTCCCCAGCTGATGGAATGGTCTCCTTAGCATCGAGACTAGTTGGATCAGGGATGTCAAAAGCAGCCAAGAGGTCATCGAAGTCGGGGGTTTTCATGTCCCCCATGATGAAAGCTACAATTGAAAGCACAAAAAAATACTTTGTCAAGTACATTTCCCCCATGGACAAACTTTGTATGACTCATGTGCATCAACATCTTCTGTGACAAAAATCACAGCTGCCCAAAGCCAGAGATGTGGGCAGAGCTGCTCCTCAGAGGTGCTTCAAGCAGCATGGTGAGAGACAGCAAGCGTGCCCTTATCCCAGGATCCCCGAGAACAGAGCTGGTACAAGCAGGACCTTTGAAACTACACCAAGCTCCTGCAGGAGACCTCTTTTCAACCTGTCAGGTGCATCACTAATCCAAAGCCAGCCATCATCATGAGCCTCAACAGAAGGTTCTGAAGTATATTAGCAGAGGGGTTTTGTTGGGCTGGGGTTTCTGTAGAGCCAATAGGCAGCAATCACTGCTGATTTCCCAAGTCACATTTGAAGAACTCAGTCCCTCCTCGAGGAAGAAAGGCAGGGGCAAACAGGTGGCCCAAGAGACAGAGATCTGGAAAGTGAGATGACTCCCTACCCTGAGCAATTTAAATAATAGAAGTCTTCCGTAAATATTTCAATACAACAGTTCCAAGAAGGGTTATTTGAAACAGGGGCAATCCTTAATTAGGATGTGAAGCAAAAACCACACAAAGATAAAGAACTACATCCAAATCGTAAGAAGAAATTGTGTTCCCAGCCAGCTCTTTCTTTCTAAGCTCTTCAGAAAGGAAGTGGGGACTTGGAACACCCAACACAGCAACCTACAACAGGAATAATCAAGCTCTGATAAGATGCATGAAAACTGACAGCACAGAATTACTGGAACATTTGTGTTCACTACTGTCAGGGATACTAGATACCAAAATACTTCCAAGTTGGTACAATATAGAGACTTCACAAACATTCAATGAGTCATTCTTTGAATATATTTTATTTAAACCCCAAATTTATGTGAACTGGTGCATGCTGTACATAGGGGAGAGGGAAAAAACCAACAAAATGTGTCAACAGAACTAGCAGGGCACCAGTTCCTGCTTGGCAAGGAGCATCCACAGGCAAGGTAAGTCCTGTCACACTTGATTTGGGCTGCAACAACACTGTCAAAGCCAGCAGCAGGCGAGACTGAGGGGGGTGGCAGGATTCCAGGACAACGGGGAAAAACTGGGAGCAGAGGTGCAGGCAGAGAGGAGGACCATGGGACAAGGCAGAGGGGGAGAGAAGCCATCTGATGCCTTCCCAAAAGGGGCCTGATTTAAGGCTGCTGTTGTTATTGACAATTCAGTTTAGAAGTTTGTCAAGCATCACATTCAAACCAAACAAAGCTCAACCCTTCTGGCCAGGCTGCTGGAATGGGGAACAACTCCTGGGCCAAGAGAAATCACTTCAGAGTGGAGTACAGGGACACAGTGGTCTCTGAGCTCTAGCTCAGCCACTCCTCCAGACAAGTCCCAGAGGTGCTGCTTTGGTTAATCTACTGCAAAACACTCTGCAGAGATTTACTTGGCTTAAAAGTGGCTGGCTGTGGCTGAACTTGAAATTCATTCTTAAATTAAACCACAAATATGAAGGTCCAAAGAGGGCTATGCAATAATTTACAACCATGTCCCTCAAGGAATCACAGCTGGGCATGAAATCCCTGGAAGCCCAAATTATCCACACACCACATCCCCAGCACCTGATAAGGACTTTGGAAACAGCAGATTACTGCAGTTAGCAAAGGCATGCACCTGAAACTTCCCATTCCTTTGGGTGGGAAAACTTGTACCACCTGGAAGAGAGCTAGGCACCATGCAGCTCCCAAAATTTCTGCCACAGAAATCCTTCCACAAGGAAGACACTTCATTCCATAACCTGGCATGCTTAAGATTTGTACAGAGAAAAATGAGCCTGCCAATCACTCTTGACCTTCGCCTTCCCACTCTGGAACACCTCTCTGCATCTGTGTTTTAAAATGCAAGACAAAATAAATCCCACATATCTGCAGAATCTCAAAATATGCTTTTCTTGGATAAAACCTTGATTTTTCAGAAGCATTTGTGTTCCTCTTTGAGTCTTATAAAACACTGTTTTACTGTCTTTGCTGTCATGAGGGCACAAGTCTCTACCTAAGTATTTCTCCACAAAACTGCATCTTAAACCTGTCATACACAAAGTTACACTTTCTCAGAATAAAGCAACTTTTGACCCAGATTCTAGACAAGTATCTTATTGACAGAAGTGATTTTTAAATAACACAAATTTAAATTTCTGATTTAACACTGTTTACCTCTGATCACAGATAACAGAAAAAGGCTAATAAAGGAAATTATGTAAACTAGCTTGTGAGGAAAGCTGAAAATGAAGACCTTTGTCCTTACTCCATGATTCTTGTGCAAAGGACTGAGAACCCAAGCTTGGGATCCAATGAAAACATGGAGGTTGAGATTTGCAAAGCTGTAGAAGAGGTGAATAAAATGAGCAAAGAAGAAGGACTTTGGAGTAAATGTGTGTTTCAGTGTGCAAACTCAACCTCACTACAGCATATTTCTCCAGTAATCAGGAAATCTAGAGGGCTTCACGCCATCCAAAAAAACTCTGGGGAAGGATGTGAAATCCCAGGGCTGTGTGCTACAGATAAACTTCAAAGTCAAGGAGAGGCACCACAGGACCCGCATCCTGCACTCACTCCATACAAACCTTTTGGTAGCAGTGCTATTCCCAGGGACTTCTGGAGATTGGAAGTAGATGCTCTGCAGCTTTCAAACTAGGTTTCATGGATGAAACCCCAGTTACACCAAGGAAATTAATCACAGAATGGCTTGGGTTGGAAGGGACCTTGATGATCACCTAGTTCCAATCCCCTGCTGTAGGGGATTATCTACCATGTACATTGCTATTACTAAACATTGGTAATTCTGCAAAATAACAGCATTCAAGGGAAAGACATCTGCCAAGGGCTGCTCAAAGCGGGCTGCTGTCTCCGGGAGGGGATGCAGAGATTGCATGACACTGGAATCCCATGGGAAGGCAGGGATAGCAGGAGCCGAGAAGCGCGGGGAAGGCAGGGGATGGGGGAAGCGGTCGCGCAGCGGCTGTCAGGGCTGTGGAGAAGGCACGGGGCAGCCGCAGCTGGAGGAGGGCTAAACCGGAGGGCGGCGGGCGGGACCCGGGGCTGTAACACCCGTGAAAGTTTCATGAGCCCGGTGCGGGTCTCGGTGCGAACGGGGCCGCTGGGCCGGGGACTCGTCCGGCCCGTGGCACTCCTACACACACAGAGACACACACCCATAGACACATCCACACACACACCACCCCCAGCCCACGCCGTCCCCACCCGAG
>VYXD01016151.1:206760-245526 GCA_013397195.1 Hylia prasina
GAGCCTCCTGACAAGAGCCGTCCACGGGCCCGGCCCGGTCCCACCGCCCTCTCACGCCGCCGAGGTCCCGCGGCCCCGCTGTTCTAAGGTTTCCTCAGCAAAACCTGCCCAGAGAACGGCTCCCGCTACAGTCCCCGCTCCGTGCCTTCAACTCCTTCCTCGCTGTGTCCCACACCCACCCTGATACGGTTTGCTCACAATTACACCGATGGACCCACTGATCTCGCATAAAGGCGAGAGCGAAGATGTGTGGAACTCCAGGCAGGTGAGCCTGACCCTGGTCCCTGGGAAGGCGACGAAGCCAATAACCTCTGCAGCCGTTTCCAAACACAGCGAGGAGATGTCTGGGATCTGTCAGCAGGGGTTACAAAGGGCCTCCATCCCTGATAACCTGATGCCTTCTGCATCGAAATTACTAGAATGGTAGATTTAGCTTCGAGGTACGAGAAACGTTCTTTCCTGTGAGGGTAGTGAGGCCTTCTTGGTTGTCCAGAGAAGCTGTGCCTGCCCCATCCCTGGAAGTGTCCAAGGCCAGGTTGGATGGGGCTCGGAGCAACCTGGTCTAGTGGAAGGTGTCCCTGCCCAGGGTCTGGAACAGGATGAACTTTAGGGCCCTTTTCAAGCCAAAGCGATTCTATTCTTCAGGAGATGAAGAGAGGGTGGTAGATTTTGTTTGTTCTCCGCCCATGTCCAGTTCCTCAGCACAAGAGAGACATGGACATACTGGAGAGAGTCCAGCCAGGTGCCACGGAGATGATGAGTTGTTGAAGCACCTCTCCTGTAAGGAAAAGCTGAGAGAGCCAGGGCTGTTCATCCTGTGGAAGATCAGACTCAGGGAGGGCTCATCAATGTCTACAAGTACCTGCAGGGAGGGTGCAAAGAGGAAGGAGCCAGGTTCTTCCCAGTGGTGCCCAATGCCAGGACAGGAGGCCATGGACACACACTGATCCACAGCAGGAAATATTTTTTCCCTGTGATGGTAGCCACAGGCTGGCACAGGTTGCCCAGGGAGGCTGTGAAGTCTCCATCCTTGAAGGTGTTCAAAAGCAGTCGGGATTTTCTGAGCAGCCAGCATTATCTGCCTTGAGGTCTGGACCAGACAACCTCAGGAGTTCTTTTCCAATGTCAAGTACTCTGGGATGCTGTGAAGCATTTTGTATCGAGGTGTGGATATGCACACTACTATCATAATAAATAAACAGTATTTCTTGGGGTTGTTTTCTCATGAACTACCATTTTAACCATCTACCCCCAGTACCAGGCATACAGCATTACTCATACTACATTTGTTTCTCATCTAGTTAAAGAACTATTTTTTCTTTGTCATCATGGGGGAAAACAAACAAACAAACAAACAAACAAACAAACCCAACAACAACAAAAAAAAACACCCAAACCACCACACCACACTTTTTTTCCAGCTGACACATGTAGCTTCACATCCTTGATTTCTGAATCAGTGTCATCACTTTTCTCCTTCAGGAAGCAATAGCCAGTTTCCCAAAATGAGCAAAATTACTAAGGAAGACACAAAAAGAAAACATTTTCAAAATTGCAACTGTTACCTGTAATTTTAGCACATGTCTAGGAAAAACTCTATATTGTATCTAGAAGAGAGATGACATTTGTTACACAATTTACTGAGAGCTGTCACAGTCCTGAACAAGTTGTAGCTTGCCGGAAAGCTGTGGTAATTTGAAGGATTGTGATAATTAAGAAATGTAATGCCAGTGGGAATTTAGCTCCATCCCTCAGATGGGTGAGGAGGAGAGACAGCCCTGGAGTGGCCGGGGTCCCTTCTTCAAGACAGCAGATACACAAAAGGCTCTAAGGAGAGTCTATGACCTAAAAATCACATTTCCTTTTCTTATTTTTAGTCCAGTGTGGTAATTTGACAAATCTGGAAGCAAAACATATTCCTCCTCTTTGTTTTCCTTTTAAAAGTTTAACTTTGTCCCTTTAGGCTTGTTTTGTAAAGGCTGTTGAATCCCCACCCCAGGAAGTATCCAAGGCCGGACAGGTCCTGGAGCACCCTGATCTAGTAGAAGGTGTCCCTGTCCATGGCAGGGGTGTGGAACAAGATGAGCTTTAAGGTCTCTTCCAACCCAAACTGGGATTGGGATTCTATGATTTGATGTGGAAAAGACAAAAGCTGTTGATCTAAGGAGAAAATGTACAGAGCAACCCTCTGAACTTGGGAGGTGCTGAGGCCTGAGCAGGGAGCAACACTGGTGGGACCCACTGGTGGCACCTCAGAGAGGGAAGCCCCTGGATGAAATACTCTTAAGCTACTACGTCCAGCTGCATGTGGAACCTTAACTTTTAATTCTTAACCTGCTTGGGGTTGTTGGTGCTTGTTTTTAGCTGGGGGAAGTGGCTCTTCCCAGGTGCTAGTGTGTTGAAAGGTGTATGGAGGCAGACAGGCTGGCAAGGACAGTGAGACCCATTTTATATTTAATAACAAACATCACAAAGTCTTGAGCATTCATGTCTAAGCAACTGTCAGTTTTCACATCAGCAATTCGTTTGTTTCTGCCAGAGGTCTATGTTGCAGTGAATTACCTTGAGGTGGTTGCAAAACTTGCATATTACAAAACTATAATTAATGTTTCAGAAACTCCAGGGAAGATTTCTTATTGGCAGGGTGAGTATGAATCCCCAGACACAAACATTCCTCTAAGATAACAACATAGCCCTTGGTGTTACCTACACACACACACAAAAAAAGAGGTGTAACTTAAACCAGCGTAATTAATTACACAGATATCTTCTGTGTACATTTAAAACCGTTTACACCTATCACTTTGGCTTTCTGGTCTCCCTCACTCCCAGGGCCTGCCCTCTTCATTGCCCCAAACTGGGTTTTTTCCCTCTTTTTCCTTATTGACACAAATATTGATGAGCCGATGCATCTCTTGAATGAGGATCCCTCTGTACAACCACTGATCCACTATAACCACAGGAAAACCTGCCTCTACTCCACATCCGTGCTCACTCAGTACAACTTGTAGTGGCTGTGATACTCTCTTGCAGTGATGGAGCCCTGACCTTAAATTCCTGAGTCAAATCTAAGAGAACAAAGCCATGTATCCCAATGAGTTTGGAAACAGGAATAAGAACCATAATGTGGCAAAATCCCAATAGAGAAGGAGAAGGAAGATCCTATACCCTGACATGCTTCTGCATCCCATTTGTTGGACTTCGGTGGATTCCCAGTTGGGGACATGATGAGATAGATGGATTTCTTGCAGGGAGGTTGTAGTCAGACCCTGCTGAAATGCCAAGGATATACGTTGCCCATATCAGCTTTTTCTGGTGCAATACTAAACCCGTTCTACTACTCAACCAGAAGACTGGGAGAATAACTTCCAGACAGCCAGTCTTCTTCACCCATGAGAACTGCAGGCTCCAGTGCAGTACGGACACACGCCAAGGGCTGGGCAAGCAAGGACCCTTTGTGCAATCCTCTGTGCTGACAGCAGAGCCCTGGGCTCCGTGTTGCTCTGCCCAAGTAGAGCTGATGGGACCAATTGAGGGGCTCCTCCTGGCTGCTGAACACGAGTGGGATTCACAGTGACCCCTCTCCTTCTCCAGCTGCCTCCGAACGGACTCACTCCCACGCCCAGCCTTTGGCAAGAAAACCTTCTCCAGATTCTCTTCTGATGAAGCAATGTCTCCTGTGGCTGCAGTGTTGGGCCTGGCCCTGGGTCTGCAGTGGCTGGGAACACCATGGTTTCCCCATGCATTTCCCATGAAGGGTGACAAGGGCTTCAGCTGCTCTTGCCTTTGTGCCTCCACTTGCCCCATGCGATGGCAGTGGGACAGCTCTGTGAACCAGAGAGAACTGATCCAGGCTTGTAAACCTCTTCAGGGAAGAAATTAAACTTTGAATCATCCCTCATCATAGAATCATAAACTCATTTTGGCTGGAAAAGCCCTCTAAGATCCTTCAGTCCAACCATTAATGCAGCACTGCTGTGGTCACCACTAAACCATGTCCCCAGTTGCCACATAAACTTGTGTTTTAAATCCCTCCAGGGGTGGGGACTCCATCACTGCCCTGGGCTGCTGTGCCAGTGCCGGAACATCCTTTCAGCAAAGAAAATTTCCTTAATACCCAACCTAAACCTTCCCTAATGCAACTCGAAGCCATTTCCTCGTGTCGGTGTGGGAGCAGAGCCCCACCCAGCTGCCCCCTCCTGTCAGGGAGTTGTGCAGAGCCAGAAGGTCCCCCCTGAGCCTCCTTTTCTCCAGGCTGAGCCTCCCCAGCTCCCTCAGCTGCTCCTCGTGCTGCAGCCCCTTCTTCAGCTCCATTCCCTCTGGACCTCCTCCAGCCCCTCAACATCTTTCTTGTCATGAGGGGCCCAGAACTGCCCCCAGGATTCAAGTTCAACTGACACAGTCTGACAAGTGGTTGTGTGGGCAAAAATGAAGACAGAGGTACTTGACACCCAGGTGGGATCCAGCTGGAGGGAAAGCTGTCGGCATAGAGGGACCAGCAGCATCAAGCCACAGCCCACATTGTTCCCAGAAATTCTCCAGAACTCTGGTAAAAAGTTTAAACAAAGCCTGGAAAAAATTGCAGGAAAAATAATTCCATAAGGGTTCTCTGTCTTAAACTGCCAGTAGCACACTCCAAGCAATATCAGTGCAGTTGTATCTTGAAAAACTTCCCCAAGAATGCTCAAGGAATTGCTTTGCATACTCACAAAAAGAGGGATAGGACTGTAGATGCTGGCACAAGGTCAGTACATGGCACAGGTGTGGCTGAGGAGTGAGTGGAATGTTTTTCCCAACAGGAAGAACAGGCAGCCAATGTGATCATGTTTAAGGTAAGGAAGGATAGAAGAGGTCAGTAGATTAAATTCTTCTGCTTCAAATTATCTCACAGAACTAGCAGAGGCATTTAGGAAAACATATTAATATATTTCCAGATGTTAAGCAAGGATTAAGGGCAACTCAGCCCCAGAACAAGGGGCTAATGTACAGAAGCTAATTTCACTACTCAAGTAAGGAAAAAACACCTCAGAAATGAGTTTCTGGTGCACAGGCCCCACCCCCGGACCGCGCCACCTCTGCCCTGGCCCTTACACACTTAAATACCCTTCTTCATGCTTCTGGTTGTTGAAATGACCTCTGGCACTTTCCCAGGTGCTCACAAGGAGCCCTCCTGATCCTCCCCGTGGCGTAGTGAAAAGGTCATGAAGGACTGTGAGGCATCTGAGCAATTTAATATGCAGCTGGGTGCGAGCAGGGTGGGACCAGCCCCAGGCAGGGTGGCACATGCTGAGGCTTTATCCCACAAGCTGTGCTGAGGGGCTGGATTTTAAATTGTTCCAAATCTGGGACAGAGACTTTTCTTCATAACCGGGGAGAAGAGGATAACTAGGAAACAGAGGATTTTCTTCTTGCTCTCCAAATCTTCAAGTTTCTAGGAATCCCACAGGTGAGGCAAAAAAATCTTCTCTGTTTGACTTCCACCCTGTCATATTAACCTCATACTAACGGCATACTAATGCATTTGGATCAGGAGCTGGGATCCACCTGCTCCACCTCTGAGTAAATCAGGGTGTGCTCCAGGGCACTCTGCTGCTCTTACTCCCTGGGTAATCCTTCCACCAAGCTCTCAGTCAAAGGAAAGATCAGCACCTTGGAAAAACTGCTGAATTTTCAATTTGGTGTCGATTTTGTTAACACAAAATGTTAAACAAAAACATTAACAAATGCTTTTCCTTCAACTTTGTGTCTTGCATTGTTTCACACATGAGGGCAGAGCCCCCATATCTACTGCAGGGGAATAAATGTAGACAAGTTGGTGCATCCTCAGCCTCCTACATGCCCTGTGCCTCCTGCATCACCTCTGCCTCTATCTATTTCACCTGCACCTCCTCTTCCTCCTACATCTCCTGTACCTCCTGCATCTTCTCTCTCTCCTGTGCTGCCTCTCATTCCTGCCTTGCCTTTGGCTCTTTTATCACTTTTAATTCTGTATCCTCTGCCCAATGGGGCAACCCATACTGATACCATACAGGACATAGTTCCATGCTCTTGTGAAAGACTTACTGGAGACTAGCTGGAATTAATCAGCAGGAATTACTCCCCTGGAGAGGTCACAGCTGTCAGCCACATGTTGCAGGGCTGCAGCTCCTGAGAAGCAGTATTAGATGCAATATCAATTTCCTAAAAGTTAGAAAGTCATAGAATCCCAGAATGGTTTGGGTTAAAAGGACCTTAAAGCTCATTTTGCTCCACTTGCTGTCACAGGCAGGGACACCTTCCACAAAAACAGGTTGCTCCAAGCCCCATCAGTGCACAGGGTATCATAAGAAGTGCAGGCTTCTGAATACTTTTTGTTCAAACCAAGCTCTGAGAGAAAGGAAAAAAGATAAGAAACTATAAGGGGATGTGACAAATGGGCTTTTCAGGAAAGAAAAAAAAAAAGAAAACAACTGTAAGATTTGTTACGAAGACAATTCTTTTTATGCCTTAAAAACATGATGGACTGTCTGAGAAAGCACTGTAATAGCACAGTCAAAAGTCATCTGAAAATTAAGTTTTCCATTGTGGGCCTCCTTTGACCCCATTAACTGTGGACATTAGAGCATTTTCATGTCCTTTTTTATCCTGTTAGGCATCCATGGGGCCTCAGTTGAGCAGGGCTGTCACTCAGGACACTGAGCGATGGGCTGCGGTGGCTCTGATGTGTCAGCGAAAGATGTTTAACTGTAGGACAAACAAATGTCTTTGGCCTTCAAGAAACAATTTTCCAAAGGTTGAACTCGTATTGACTCATGCCAGCGCAGCAGAGAAATGCACTCGGCACTCTCATTGCAGCCTACCGGGAAACAGCAGCATTTCCTGTGAGGGAAAATAGTGGAGAGGAGCCAGGAATGAATAAGCAGCCTTATTGCATTGTGGATCATAAAACCTCTTCCTATGAAAGGGCTAAGTAGGGCTTGTTAAAACATTGATGAAGTCAAAGCATAAAATTACAATGAGGTATACAGGACAAAAGTATAACCTCTAGGTAGGTAAGTAGGTTGAGGTAGGAAGGAAACAGGTAATAAAGGAATTAGCCTCTTTGGGAGGTAGTATATGTCATGTTCTCCTGGAGCATCTTTCCATGTCATAGAATGTCCAGTGAAGAAATCTCTCCTAATATCCAACCTAAACATCCCCTGGTGCAACTTGAGGCTGTTTCCTCTGGTCCTACTGCTGTATGTCACATTCCTCGAGAAGGATATGCATCACACAGGGACCTCAGAAAGAGCTTCTGCACTGCTGCCCATGACACAGGGACCATGTGTGTGGGACAATCTTTTTGTTCTAACCACTGAAGGAAGGTTGCCTGAAGGCAGCCATGGGAGTTTGCTGATGTGCTGGGGGGTTGTGATGTGTTTCTGAATGTCCTGAGGGAGGTTGAGATGGGCTGACTGGGCTGATGCTAAATCATGGCAATGGATGAGCATTAAATAGGGCCTTACTTTGTCTCATAGAGTGTGTGTCGATTTGGCACAGCCTGGTTTTTGGTAGTGGGGGAGGGCCACGAGTGTGGCTTCTGTGAGAGGCTTCTAGAAGCTTCCACCATGTCTGATGGAGCCAGTCTCTGATGGCTCTGAAGACAGATGTGCTACTGGGCCAGTTAGAGAGGTTGGTAACTCCTCTGTGACGACATATTTAAGAAGAAAATAAAAATCCTGCAAGAATCTTTGAATTAGTGGAACTTGTTGGCAATGGTGCCTATGAGCAACAGTTTTTCTTGTAGTCAGAGAAGAAGAGGAAGTGAGAACATGTGAGGGAAAACAACATGGCCACTCCAAGGTCAGCAGGGAAAAGGAGGGGGAGGAGGTTCTTCAAGCGTTAGGAGCCGAGGTTCCTCTGCAGGCCGTGGTAAAGGATGTGCTAAAACAAACTGCCCCTGTAATGCATGAAGTCCACGGGGGAAGCAGAGATCCACTCACAGCCCATGGGAAAAGTGCTCACACCAGAGCAGGGGGATGCCAGAGAAAGCTGTGATCTAGTGGGAAACCCAAATAAAGAGAGAAGGCCTCTGCTTCCAGAGCTAGAGGGCCCTTGCTTCCAAACTAAAGCAGCCTAGCCTGAGAGGACTGCAGCCCATGGACAAATGACCCATGCCACAGCAGTTTTGGGGTGGCTGTTTGCCCGTGGGAGGAACCCCACAGCATAGCAGAGACAAGACCCCTCTCCCTGGGTGAACAAAACATCTCGAGTGATGAAGTGACCAAAACCCCCATGTCTTGTCCTCCTGTGCTCTTGGTGGGAAAGAATGAGGCCCTGGGGGGGAAAAAGGTGTTTCAAAAGCTTGTTTTACTTGTCATTATCCTCCCCTGATTACCATTACCATTTCACAAGCAGCAGATGCTTCATTCAAGGGTTATAGCACAAAAGAGCTGAAGAAGTGTGTATTCAGAATTAATGCCCTGGCACAGGTTGCCCCACCTCTGGAAGTATCAAAGGCCAGGTTGGACAGACCTTGGAGCAATCTAGGATAGTGGAAGGTGTCTCTGTCCATGGCATGGGGTGGAACAAGATGAGCATTAAGGTCCCTTCCAACCCAAACCAGTCTGTGATTGTGAGTCACTGAAATTCAAGTCCAGGCTGGGCTTCTCCCTGCCCACAGTGGGGCTGGAGCTTGGTCCATGGTTACAGCTATGGGTCATTCTGCTTCTTCTTGTGATTTTGGCCACCACAGTGGGGCCATGGTGACTCCATGGCTTTCAGAGAGGGAGACTGGGGTCAGGCTGTGTCAGGGGGAGCCCAGCAGCAATGCCAATGTGATGGTCTGTGCAGGTGGGCAGCCACAAGGCTGCGGCAGCTCTCAGCAGGCCCAGGAGGGACTCCAGGGGCCCCATTATGCCAGCAGTGCACTGAGAAAGACTATCCCCAAACTGGAAATGGTGTGTTAGTGATTAAATTGCAGATTTTCCCTAATTAACACAGATGCCAGAGAGACGTTTTTAAAAGCATGTGAGAAACTCAACAGCTGTTGAATTTGCATAGCCAATGTGCATGAAAAGCCCCATCAGCAAGAGAACACGGTCCTCCAAGAGGAGCTGCTCTGCACTGCCTCTGACCTCTCAGGCATGACCCTCCAGGGACACCTGCAAAATAACCCCAAAAAGAGAATCCTTCAGTAATGGGATGTGTCATTTGTATCTCCACCACACTCAGGGGATACACCACCTTCTCTGCCTCTGCTCTTGGCTAAATGCTTTTGTATTCCACAGGCAGTGACACCACCTCTTTCCCCAGTAGCTGTGAAAGACGTAAACCTGGTGTCTCAGCTAACCTGCTCTCTGCTCTCCAGGAACAAGTTCTTCCTCTCCAATTACTCGATCCATTAAACACAATAAAACTATGCTTAGAAGGATTTTTTCCTTGTGAGAGTGGTGAGACCCTGGCACAGGTTGCTCAGAGAAGTTGTGGCTGCCCCATCTCTGGAAGCGTTCAAGGCACAGTTAGGTGGGACGTGGGTGGAGTTCCCTGCTGAGAACCAATTCTTTGCTGATGTTTCCCTTGCAGAAATGATGACAGGCTGCCTCGTGCTACTTTGGCTGCCTCCCTGCTTTGCTCTGGAAAGCAGAGAGGTTATCAGACCATCACAAGCTCCCTGCACAACACTGGAGCTGCTTGGGACATGAGGTTTAGCAAAAATCAAAACCTGGGGAAAAGACCAGCAACAACAAAAAAATTAGAGGAAATCTTGGGCTTGGGAGGTCCTTCCCAAGGGACAGTGTGAGTGGAACATTATTTCTGCAGCTTTCTCTGGATCACGAACTGTTTCTTACCCATCTAGTCACTCCTGCATGGTGTGGCAATCCTCTGGACTGGAGGCTGTGAACCAGCTGTGCCACACACTGAGCTCCTCCTGTGTGCAGCCTGGCACAGGCTCACAGGCAGGGCCTCGAGGGAAGGACATGAGCAGTGCCCCAGGGGTGCACTGGTGCTCACTGGTGCAAGCACTGCTGCACAGACACAGTGCAGGAGCTTGTTGGACCCGTGGGTGCAGCTCCTGACCCTCACACTGCAAAATACACAAGGGCATCAAAACATGCACGTCAAACCCTTGCCAGACTCCCAGAGTGCTCCATCACTCCAGCTCTCCCCCAGACCTCCAAAGTCACAGGCACATTTACATTCCTCAGGAAGTTTCCACAAAAAAGCAGCCCAAGAACTTCCCAGAGGATCACCTGAAAAGATGCAGAAGCCTCAAATACCTGAAGGTAAAAGCAGTCATTTAAAAGGCATAAACAAAGGGCATCATGATTGTTTTGCCACGTCTCCAGACTTAAAAGGAGGCTGAAATAACCTTTATATAATCCCATTAGCATTTTCCAGTGAAAACAAGGCATTTAGGAGGCTGAACAATATATTTTCTTATCATCCAGAAAGGTTACAGGTATTTATCTGATTTAATATTTTATAATTTATATGAAATGACACAGAAAAATAAAGCAGGCAGGCTGAGAGGTGGCTGCAGTGACACAGCAGAAGCCACCCTCTGCTCTTCCAGCAATGCCCAATGGCCTGGGCACGAGCCAAGTCTGGGAACAACATCCCTTGACCATCAGCTCTTCAAAAAAGTGGATTTTGTGTTGTGCCCTGCTATGGTGAGGACCCCAGATGCCAAGGTCAGCTCCCCCACACTTACAGCACTGCAACTTGATCCTATTTCAGTGTCATGTTTGCAGGAGCTGGTGCTCTACCACTGCATTCCCAGGGGATGAAACATCTTAGAGAATCATAGGATTATGGAATTATTAAGGTTGGAGAAGCCCTCTAAGGTCATTGAGTCCAGCTCCAGGTCCACCACTACACCATGTCCTCAAGTGCCACATCCACACGTTTTTTTGAACGCTTCCAGGGATGGTGATTCCATCACTGTCCTGGAAGTGGTGGCAATGCCTGACCACTTATTTTGTGAAGAACTTTTCCCCAATATCCAATCTAAACTTGCCCTGGTACAACTTGAGTCAATTTCCTCTCATCCTATCCCTTGTTCCATGAGAGCAGTGCTCAATCCCCACCTGGCTGCACCCTCCTGTCTGGGAGCCATGGAGTGCAAGAAGGTCCCCTCTGAGTCTCCTTTTCTCTGGGCTGAGCCCCTCAACTCCCTCAGCTGCTCCTGGTGCTCCACACCCTTTCCCAGCTCTGTTCTCAGCTCTGGACACATTCCAGCTCCCCAGTGTCTGTCTCAGAGTGAGGATCTCTTGCAGTGACTGTATCTTCAGCCTGCCTGCCCTCTGTCTTTTCCCTTGTTGGGAACACAGCCTTGACCAAACTGCTGCATCCTCCACAGCAGGAAGGAGTGAGATGCCCCTTCTGTGGAAGAGGGAGGGAGAGTGAGAGAAGAGGGAGTATATAGGGGTGAAAAGCAGGTTCCAGTTCCCAGGAGGACCCAAGGCAGTCAGTGCTCACATGGTCAGGCACCAATGCTCTCCACAATGGTGACTTTGAATCTGGAATAGGAGCAGGTCAGCACCAGCAGCCCTCTCTGGGACCCCAAACTGCCCCACCTCACGTGCCCTGAGAGCAGGTGGGGACCAAGGACCTATGGGCACCCCATTGCTCCAACCCTGAGTAAGTGTTTCCTATTTTTCATCACTGGTAGGGAATGGAATTGAGAAGGTTATTCTTTGCTGAAACATTCTGGAAAGTCATAGTTGAAATCTCTCACTTGTCTGTTCCATCTGTTTATTTTTACCACTTAATAACACGTCTGTCTCGTCAACTATTCCTGACACTGTGGCACGAAAATCCAACTCAGTGAAGAGAGATTTATCAAAGAGACATTAGTTCTTCCTTACTGTGTGACACCACATCAGTTCTGCACATGAAGTCTGGTCTGTAATTTCAAAGTGTGTCTTCTATCTCTTTGAGGGGGTGATATGACCAATATATTTGAAATTGTTGCTTGTTATGCAAAAGGTTATCCAAACTGTGAAGATAAGAAGCAATTTCAAGCGCTTCAAGGAGCCTCCTTTTTTTGATGATGTGTTTTTCTCTTCACTGCCACATGCTGTTACAGACATAATTTCAAGGGGTTAGTAACAATGGCAAAACAGTCATTGAAATAATCTGTGATAGAGGACAGAACTCTGGGACAACATGAAAACAAAGTCTGTGCTATCAATAATTTCTTATCATTAATAAGAAAATCGTGGTCTGCAAGCTTCACCATGACACCAGACCTGCTCCTGCCTCTGCTTTCCAAAGAGGTGCCCCAGGTCTCTGCAGAGGTGCCCGAATGAAGGTCAGCAGTGTGAATCTCCTTATGAGTCATCTTGGGTTTGCTTGACACTGGATGGCTTCACTCTTCACCCCTTTTGTTTCAAACTGTGCTCCTGGTTTTATTCCTGAACCATCCACCTGAGGTGGAGGCCTGGAAGAACTGAATCTGAACCATCTGACATTTTCAAATGAAGTTTTACCACTTTTTCCTTATTTTCTTGTCCTGCCATAAGTTTTGTTTTATAAGTTTTGAATCCAGCTAAGCTGAACCAATGTCCTTGTTTGCTTTTTTGACAGGGAGTAGGGATATTTCACTGAAACAGAGTCTTGAAACTCCCAGTTTGGTGTTCAGAATCACGCAGAACACAAGCACTCTTCTGGATGTATCCTGGTAGCACAACCACAGTGTTGGGTGGGAGAGGCATAATCCAACATACTGTTGGAAGCAGGACAGTTCCCAGCACTGGGAGAGAGGAGAGCAGAGCCATGGATGTCTCCATGTGCAAAACATGATGGATAAAGGCTCTGTGACACACTGCCTGTGAGAGCAGCACCTGGATTTAATGATTCCCTCCTCATTGGTACTGAGCCTGTCTCCCCCATCACTGTCTTGTGCACGGTCCTGCTGTGCTCAAAGGAAGTTGACTTTCAGTACCTGGTGCTCCAGAAGTGATCCTCAGCTAATGAAAGCAACCCTCAGCATTTCAGAAAAGGGGGGAATTCCCATATCTATCAGTTCACAAGATCATCCTCTTCACTCCTTGCCCACATGAAAGGCAGCAGTAACTTCTAGAACATGATAACCTGCCCTTTGGGAAGCTCCTTCCTTCCCTGGGAGGGAAGGGCCCCTGAATGCCTTCGGGATCTCTCCTGCCTGTATGAGAAGCTACTTCCAAAAACTAGGGAAAGAAGACCAAAACTATATTGTTGAATCTTGGAATTTCCCTGCGTGTCCCTCTATATGCTTAATTACACTCCAAGCATATTCCATCAACAGCACCAGGCACTCTACCCTTTAATGTGGAGCAGGAAATGATCTGACAAGTTCTGTACATCATGGAAAACGTCTTAACATGGAAAATAAGGAGAACTTACCAGTGCCTGAAGACCACATTCAGATTTACTCCCATGAGGGGGAAGGATTTGCTCCAGAAAATGGAAGAGTTAAGTGAGCTGGTAAATGAAATTACTCAACCTTGCCCCATACTGAATGTTTTTCCCCCAAAATGACCCCTGAAATGAAGGACCTGTCTTGTCCTTCTTTCTCTCTTTGGTTGAGGTGGAATGTGGCTAATGTGAGACAAATCCACCTTTTCCTTCCTTTGATCACAAAAATGCCAACTGAAAACAAACCTTGAGGAATCTGCTGCCAACAGAAGGGTGCCAGGCTGGGGTGGATCTGCCAGTGCACATGTAACACACCTCATGACTGCACTCGGGCCCAGGGTTTTCCAGTAACAGACTGAAATGCCATTTCCAAGATCCCCTGATTTTTCTGATTTTCACTGCCTTGTTTTCTCAATCCTTTTGGGTACTTGCCTTGTTTTGTCAGGAACTGCCAAACCTCAGCAAATGAGCCAAGACTGCATCCCAAATGAATTCTGTAGCAGCAGAACAATATATCAGGCTGTTGTCCGATGTCCTTCCCTTCAATACATCTGCCCTAGCAGTGAGGAAAAGAAGGGCATCTATCTAAAAATAAAATTATTGAATATTTAGGTGCTGCTATTTTCGTCATATATTGTTTTAAAGCTTCAGTTCACTTGGTGCTTTTTAAAGACTTGGCTGAAGGAAAGCACCAGTACCACCCACAAAAATGGTTCTAAGTGCTGTTTGTACCTTCTGGGCAGACTGGCCCAGAAACAGATGAAGTAGAGGGCAATGGCTGTGGAAGGTAAGGAGGCAGAAAGGGAATGTAAACTGGAGCTCATGTCTTGATCCCACTTTGTCTGCTGCTGCCTGGGCGCTCCTCCCTTCCCACCCTTCCAGGTGGCCCAGTGGGTTGTGGAGCCCAAGGTGCAGATCAGGAAGGGAGTGGCTAAGAGACACATGTTCTGTTCTGGATGCTGGGAGACGGAAACATCGATTTCCAGGAAAATTTACCAGGACTAAACAGTTTAACCACCACTAGGGAGTTTGGATTTCACCTGTAAAGGTGGGGATGAAGGATCCATAGTTCCATCCCCTCCTACAATGACTCCAACTGAGGCTCAGGACACAAAAGTCCACCTTTGCAATTCAGCAAGTTCCCAGACATGACAAACCATCATCTCAGGGAATGAACCACCATGGGAATGTGGTGGTTTCCCTGGGCTTGGCTGCAGGGTCTCCTTGGAGGAGCAGGAGAACTGATGACAGGGACAAGTGCTGTGGTTGGCAACAAGACAGGAGACCTCTTAAGCCACCCAAGAGCCACACTTAGAAAGCAGATGGACAAATCACAACGAATGAAAACTTTTTTCCATCTACACATTTCACCTGACATAATTTCATCCTATCTAGTCACTTGATCTGCCTTCTAAATCCAAACTTCAGTATTTTTAGTTACCTAAAAAAAGAAACAATGCTCACCCAGAAGAGCCTAGAAGCTCAAGCTGGAAGCATGAAACCCCAGCAGATCAATATTAAGTTACACCCTGGCAATCAGAGGGAAAATAAACACAGTTAACTCAGAGCCACATGGAGCTTTGTGCATTAAAAACACCAATAGTGTTTTATTCAGAAGAAATAAACAGCCTTGCTTTGAATGAGAGAAATATTCACATCAGATGACACTTGGCATGATAATGTGAGCCAGGAACAAGCTGTGCCTCAACAGCACAGGAGGGTGTGAATAATCCCCACAGAGGCAACGAGAGCCCCAGCTCCTCCCAAATGCCTGCTGAGCCATTCCCACTGACCTGTCCCCAGTGGCTGCTGGTGTTGAATTGATCTTTGGTTCTTCCTGAAGTTAGTTTATTATTTTCTGGTTTAGCTTCTCTATCAGCCCACCTTATTTAAACTACATCCTCTGAATTTTTTATTTTTTGAGCTTTAGAATTTTCTTCTAGGAGACTTTCTAGTCTCTGCAGCCAGCTGGGGCCCCTCTTCTTTCCCTTGGCTCTACTCACTGTGAGAAGAATAAAAGCCTCCTCTGTTCTCTTTGGACAGGTTTCCAGCACTTGTAGAATGGTTTATCTGGAAGCAACATTTCAGATTTTTCTATGCTGCAACTGACACCACAGACAGGAATGTATCTTCACTGCTGAAGAAGGGCAAAACTGAGAAAATTCTGCCTCCAACCCTCTTTTAAAGCAAGACAGAGCTTGGGCATTCTCCCCACCCTGCTACCCTTGACCTCTCAAGATGTTCTGCCCTCCAAACTCTTTCTTTCACAGGACCACAGCAGCCAGAAGGGATCTCCAGTGGTCTCTGGTTCAGCCCCCAGCCAGCTTGGATCAGGTCATTGGCACCTTCTGCAGTCCAAAGTGAACTGACCTCCAAAGATGGAGACCCCACACTGCCCTAGGGTCACTGGCCATTACTGAGCAATCATCTTCATCAAACGTGTGTTAGGCAGGGGCCTGTGCCCCCCCCGGCTGTCCTTTGGGCCCTGTTCACCTGTGGATCTCCCTGGAGAGCTGGTTCTCCATGTAGTGCTTGAGGCTGCCCACAGCACAGACAGGCACACAGACAAAACGATTTGTGCTAATAAATTTTTTGAGGTTATCCTTTCTCAATCCTGGTACATTCTATCTCTCCCATGGGACACTCTCCACCTGAGAAGAACTCAGAACTACAGAGGGCTGAACAGCCTTTAATGCCCCTGTACCACGCTGGAAGGGGCTGGTGTCAGTGCACCTGCCTGGAGGCTATTCCTGGTCCAGTGGAACACCAGCCTCCAATGTAAACACACTGGATGGAACATCTGACCTTCCTTTTCCTGGCAAGGCACTGTCTCCCCTCCCCGTTATAAATACATGCTTCAGAAATACATAAATGCATAACTTAACACCTGTTTCCCACAGGCATGGGAAGGAAACCACACTGGGACCCCGTGGAGAGCCAACACTATTTCACCTGGTTCCTGAGGTGCAGCCCTGTGTCCCTTGCACAGATTGGTGAGATCCAGCAGTCATGGCTGGGATTTGAGCCAGAGGGGTCTGTAGTGTTTGTGGCCTTCTCCTCACATTCAATGCAGCAACATTTGTTTTCGGGCAGAAAACATCAGCCTGTGCCCTTGCCTTGCAGCAACACCATTTTTGCCTGGCCATGTTATGACTGGTGGGTGGCCGTGTCCTCTGCCAGACACCACAGTGACTCCCTGCTGATCCCAACACTCCCATGGGATAGGGAACATTCCCAGTGGGAACTGAGGCCCTGCACACCACAGGGTGCAGACAGGAGAAACCTTTCCAAAAAAGCAGCCTTGGCCTCATTCCGACAGGGCGATGCCAAGGCTGGGAGGCAGCTGATGGATTCTGACAGATTTAGCACTCAAATCGAGGCCTCAGTTAAAAGAGCAGCTCGCAGGGCTGAGGCTCAGGGCTCGTCCTGCCCCGGGCCAGCCCGGAGCAGCGCCAAGCAGAGCTCGCCCAGGTCACTCTCATCGTTCTCCTCGGGCTCACTGCTGAAGTTGGAGGGGCTGCTGCTGGGCAAGCTGTGGCCAGAGCCTGTGCTCAGGGACCCCTGGCCCTTCGGGGCCGTGCTCAGCACCAGCGCATCTTGCAGGGACACGCTGCCTGTGCGGGCAGGAGCTCGCTGAGAGTCTGGCTGGGAGTCATCCCTCTGGCTGAAAAACTGCCTCAGCAGGGATTTGTGGAGGGTCATTTGCAGGCTTTCACAAGTCCTCTGTTTTGTCCTTGGCCGGATGTAATGCAAATCCAACTGCAGGACCACATCTGTCTGGAAGGGGAGAGCAAAGAACGCAAAGTGAATGGGAGAATTAGACTGGAAGCAGTTTTCCTACTGCTGCTGTCAGAAAGGAACCTTGGCTGGCTGCTGTGCAGGCTCACAGCCCCATGCTGTGGCACGATGGAGCAACACTGCTGCCAGAGAAAATGAGCTGTACATACTCATACAGCTCACAATGCTTGCAGGCCACAGCCATGGATTTTGGATTTCAGGACTTCTGAAACAGGCCATGTGGGATCCCATCAGCTCCATCAGGGCACTGTCACTGCCAGCATCACCCCTGGGATATGGGCACAGGGGAGCAGGACAGCCACACCACGGCCAAGACTAATGCACAGGGGAGAGGAAAGCATGAACCACTTACAGGCCTGAAGTGTTCAAGGCCAGGCTGGATGGGGCTTGGAGCACCCTGATCTAGTGGAAGGTGCCCCTGCCCATGGCAGGGGATGGAACAAGATTTAGGTCCATGTGAGCTTTAAGGTCCCTTCCAGCCCAAGTCATTCTGGGATTCTGTGAACTAAAACAGACCTCACACTGTAAAAGCCAACAGCATTAACCACCAATGCTCCACAGGGATCTACTCACAGCCTAGCACTATTTTAGAATTTCATAGAAGATGAAGAAATAAGTGAATAACCACATTCATGGCAGTCAAACCCCTGAAAACAGACCGCCAGCATGGCACTGTGCCTGAAACACCTGTAAAGAGCAGGGAGATGTATAATGGAACAAGAAGATTTTGGCAGTCAATGCGTGGTCCAGGTCCCCTATCTGCACCTAAAAGCAATGCAGAACTTGGAAAGGTTAAGAAAAGAGCTCCAGGAACAATCAAGAACTGAAAGCACTGCCATATGCTGAAGCACATCACATATAGAGCAAGCAGAACTTGCTGTAGGCAGATCCAGGCAGCAGCTTGAGAGCAGCACTTGGTGTAAGATCCACTGGCTGTGTGTTAGGGGAGGAAGAAAAATCCAAGCGTAAACAAAGTGCATACTGCTGTTTGAGGAGAGACAAGCCAGGGGACAAGCAATTCTGCTTCTCTTATGGTCTTTAAATAGTTTGAGGGTGTTTTGAAGTTTGCCAAAGAGGCACAGCTTGGATCAGGCTTGGCAGTGTTACTCTGATGACTGGAGATCCTGGCCAGCCCATGAGCTCATCTCTCAGGCAAGCACACAGCCTAGTGAGACATTCCTCCACCTGAAATAACTGGGCAGGTCTGACCTCCCTGTGGCTGATGGGGCAGAGAGCAGCCTCCCTGGCCAGGCAGCACAGAAAAATAGAACAATCCATGACTGGTGATGCCTCTCTCTGCTCCCAGCAGAGGTTGCTGTGGGTCAGCTTTGGTAGGAAGCTCAGGCAGGGGAGACAACACAAAACCAAAGAGCATCCACACTAGGGTTCTGCAGCCTGATTGTAAATCAGAAAGATTCTCCTGAGATGGAAAAAGTGAGGTTAAAGGACAGTGCTCTTCTACGGAAAAATGCTGGGAGAGCTGGGCATGTTCAGCATGAAGAAGCAAAGGATCCAAGATGACTTTAGAGCCATTTTCAGTGACTAAAGGGGCTCCAAGAGAGCTGGAGAGGGACTTCGGACAAGGGCCTGGAGTAATAAGACAAGGGGGAATGGCTTCCCACTGCCAGAGGGCAGAGTTAGATCAGATACTGGGAAGCAATTCCTACCTGTGAGGGTGGGGAGGCCCTGGCACAGATTGCCCAGAGAAGCTGTGGCTGCCCCTGGATCCCTGGAAGGTTCCAGGCCGTATTGGACAGGGCTTGGAGCAACCTGGGATAGTGGAAGGTGTCCCTGACTATAGTGGGGGGTGGAACGAGATGAGTTTTAAGGTTCCCCCTAACACAAACCAGTCTGTAATTCTGTGACTCTGTAAATAGAGTGGCTTTTGTGCCTTGGAGATCAACAAGTTCCTCTCTGGTCTGGATGTGACACTGACACAGACACGTGGTCAGAGAGGCATGTCCAGCTCCAGCCACACAGATGGGGACACCAGTTCCATGAGAGTGCAGGAGAACTGTGGAAATCTGCACCTGGCTACTCTCTACCTGAATTTTCTGCAGTGCACAGAGCTGGAAGATGCAGTCCAGCTCCTCCCGCTTGTACACAGAGGCGAGCAGAGTCTCCACATGGTCCAGACAGCTCTCCCTCTGGGTGGCCACGTCCTCCGTCTCCTGGGTCAGGAAAACAAGAGGAAATGCAAGGAAATTTCAGCATCAGCATGAAGCACTGAGGCACAACTGCCCATCAAACACGTGCTCAGGGCTTTGATTAACACATTGCCTGGTGGAAGTGCTGTGTATCCTAATGGAAATACTACAGAAAGCAACAGGAATGCGGAGGTTTTACACACTTGCCTTGTGCATATCAATGAGAAGACCCTGAGTACATCTTACTGTGAAAAATGGGGTACAGTGGGATTTTCAGCAGAGCAGGAAGCAGCAGCAGCTGGTATCAGAACCACTGGTAGTGCCAGCAGTGTGTCATGGAGGGAGCAAGTTTTCCAATGCCACAGCTGGAAGCTGTGAGTTGTGCTGAGTGCTGATTTAGCCCCCCACCATCTACAGAACTGCCAATTCTTGCCAAGTTACTCAAATTTAAGCAAAACAGCACCGTGTCTATGAGATCCTCTTCAGTACTGACTGAAATGTGGAGCCACTAATACCCCAGGAAGAGACAAGGGAATAAAGGCCTTATGAAGGCATACACCATGAAATACTCTGAGTTGGAAGGAACCCACAAGGGTCATTGAGTTCAACTCCTGGCCCTGCACAAACACCCCAACAATTCCACCCTGTATCTGAGAGCATTGTCCAAATGCCTCTGGAGCTCTGGCAGCCTTGGGGCTGTGACCAAGTCCTTCTTGCTTTGGATTTGAGCCCTCCAGAATGGGTGACAGACCACAGTCTACCAGCCCCTTCCAGAAGGCTTCCCTCTGCCAGCTAGGTCAGGCAACCATCCCAGTGTGATCCTTAGCAGGAGAAGTTGCACTGGGCATGCTGGTGAAGGAGGTTGTTAGGGTGTTTGGGCAGGTAGAAGCTGGAGAAGCCCTGGGAGCTCCTCTTGACCTTCCCTGAACGGCTGCCTGCAAGCAGCCAAAGCGATTTGGTTCTGGCCAGGAGAGGATGAGGAAAAACATTGGATCTCAAATGCTGGCTGGGATCTGCAGGCATCAGGATCACTCTTGCATGCAAGGCTGGTGGAACAGGAGTAGAACCATCAATGATCCAGTAGGTCACTGGAGGCTGAGGAAACACCATTTATCTCTGTGCAAGAGAAAACCAAATCCATCTCTGCACTTGGAGCTCATTACTGGAAACATAAACTAGAGGCAGCTTGGGGAAGATCAGGCCAGTGAATGGAGATTAAACCTGGAGACCAAAGAGGCAGGAAGCAGATCAGCCAGATGCTTCTGACACAGGGCCTTGGCAGCATGGCTGCAGAAAGGAGGGTGTAGCCCTTGTAGCCCTGCTGTGTCCAGCCAGTTTCATCCTCCAGCACATGCTCTGACTTGCAGAGCTGCCTCCAGCCCAGGGATCCAACAGCAGAAGGACATGGACCTGCTGGAGCGAGTCCAGAGGAGGCCACAGAGATGCTCTGGGGGCTGAAGCCCCTCTGCTCTGAAGCCAGGCTGGGAGAGCTGGGGGTGTTCACCTAGAGAAGGCTCCAGGGAGAGCTCAGAGCCCCTGCCAGTGCCTAAAGGGGCTCCAGGAGAGCTGGAGAGAGACTGGGGACAAGGGATGGAGTGACAGGACAACAGGGGAATGGCTTCCCACTGCAGGGCCAGGCTTAGATTAGAGATTAGAGAGAATGTCATCTCCACTTTGGAGCTTCCTCCCTGCAATTCAAACCATTACTTACTTCCCTGTTGGAAACAACTTTTTATAGATTTCAAGGCCCCATAAAATCAATGGAGTTTTTTGTTGCCTAAACTACAATTCCTTGCTCCTTCCTTTCATTACTTTGTCTGTGTTTTAGTTGGCACACATTTTTCCATGAAGCACAGACCTGAAACTGGACCCAGTGTACCAGCAATAGCCAGCAGAGCCAGACAGGATCTCACACAAATCTCAGAGCTCTTGTTTGCAACCTTGCCATGGTTTTGTGCCCTGTTTTTGTTGATTCAGCTGTTTTGGGCTCTGACCAGAACTGGTTCTCCACTCACTGCCCATCCCATGCTGACATTAGTTTTTATTCTTGCTCACGTGCAGGAACTTGTATCTGCTGAATAACAGCCTTGGCCTCGAATTATCCAAATCAGTTATCCAAATCCTTCTAAAATCTGCCTTGTAGCACTTTGCAGAGACACTTGGTGTTATGGGATACGTGTATTTAATAAGCACATCAGTGAAAATAAAAACAATCCCACAGCCCTGATTTTCCAAAAAGCCCAAACATATTCAATCATCCCCCAAGAGTGAGAGTTTTCTCTCAGTTTAACTTGTAATTTCCTGTGTATCAGTGCGTGCCCATGGCCTCCAGTCCTGGCACTGGGCACTACTGGGAAGAACCTGGCTCCTTCCTCTTTGCACCCTCCCTGCACACGTTTTTAGACCTGGATGAATTCTTCCTAAGCCTGTACTTCTACAGGATGAACAGCCCTGGCTCTCTCAGATTTTCCCTCCAAGGGAGGTGTTTCAACCACCTCATCATCTTTATGACCCTTTGCCAGAGTCTATCCAGTATGTCCGTGTCTCCCTTATGCGGAGGAGCTGGAATTGGATATAGATGGAGGATAAACAATATCCACTGGCCTTGCCTTTTCCCCTGAGCTCGTCACTTTGATGCAGAAAGCATCAGGTTATCAGGCGTGGAGGCCCTTTGCAATTTTCCATAACTGCTCCCAGTCACCTCCTTGTCCTTTCCCTGTTTAGGGGTTATTGGCTCTGTCACCTTCTCAGAGATCACAGTGAAGTTGAGCTCCCCAAATCTTCATTCTTGCCCTCCTGGAAGGCAGGAGTGACACTGGCTTTTTTCCAGGACTCAGGAAGATCATGAGGAGGTGGAGAGTGTGCTCACAGTCTCATCTCCAGCTCCTTCAGCACTCATGACCGCACCCATCAGGTCCCGAGTGTTTCTGAATGTCCAGTTGGTTTGGTGCTCCATCACCTGGTCCTGCTCCTCCTCCAAGTGTCTCCCTCGCTCCAGACCTTCTCCTTAGTTTCAGGGTTCTGGGAGTTCTGAGATACTTGTAGAAGCCCTTCTTGTTGTCCCCAGATCCAGCTCCACATGGGCTCTGGCTTTCTGAGCCCCATCTCTATAGTCCTCTTACACTGCCTGCCCCTGCTTCCACCTCTCACACACCTTTTCAAGTGTGAGCTCAGTTAGGAGCCTTCAGAAAATCCATGCAGGCCTCCTGATGCCTTTGTTTGACTCCCTGTTCATCAGGATCCTTGAAAATCCACCAGCTCTCCAGGGCTGTGTCCCACATGCACACAGTTCTCCAGCCTACTGACCTTCAAGACACCCACCCGGGCAAGGAGCAGCCTGGTGTGCCTGCTTTAGCAGGAGGGTTGGACTGGATGATCCGTGGAGATCCCCTCCAAACCCAAACACTCCATGACTCTGTGATCTCAAGGGATCAATTAAAGCCCTGACACATGAGATTCAAAGCCTGTCAGCTGACAGCAACTCATTATCCACAAGTATCTGCCGTTGGCTAAATTCCCACCCTCCACAGCCTCCTGTTCCACAAACTAATTCCATACCATACTCTCCTTTATCATTTCTGCCTGTGTAGGAGAAAATGGAGAAAAGGATTTTCTAAATTAATTTTTTTAGACAATTCCTAAGTATTTATAAACCTTTCCCTAGCGTGGGACTGTGCCCAGGAATTGGCAAGGCCAGGTTTTAGCTGGCCCAAAAATAGGGATATTCTAAATAACTTGGGGGAAGATTGACTGGCAAGGCCATTATGTCAAACAGCTCCAGATCAATTGTCTGGAAAACAAGGAGATTCAACATTAAGGTTTTAAAAAAGTAAAGATTTAAACAATATAGAGAAAAAAATGGGAACACCTTGGGTCATATGCTAGAGCAGCTTCTCCCTCTGAAGACAGTGCTTGTCAGGTAAAAATGGAAGTCAGGCAAGACACAGGATGGGTGGGAATATGGGACGACTACAGAAAATGGATCAGTGCTAGAAAATCCCATTGTAATTATTCCTGGCAAACCCACAGCAAGCCCATTTAAGTCCCTTTGATAACCAGAATGTGGAAAATGGTGGGAAAACTCCCATTTCCTACATTCCCCATTTCCTCAAATGAAACAGCTCTCTGGGATCAAGCCCCAGGGCTTACAACTTCACATTCAGCTTGGTGTTGTTGGCCTTCAGCCTCCAGCTCCTACAGCTCAGCCACACACGTGGGGTTTAGGGGGCCCCCAGCAGCCCTCAGCATCCCCCAGGAGTGCTGGCAGGATCCCAGAGGGAGCCCACTGCCCTCGTGGGCATCTCTGGGATCCCACAGGGGTGGGGTGGCTGCTGTGATGTCTGAGGTGGGGCAGGTGACAGTCACAGAAGGACAAGCTGCTGCCTCTGCAGACAGCACTGGAGCTCAGTGTGAGCCAGCTCCACCATGCACCAGGACAAGAAGAGGGATCTGGCTCTACTGGGGTTCTTTTTGTCTCCCTGATCCCTCCTGAGATAGCTCTGGAGGCAGGAGCAGGCAGCTGGGTCCCCCTTCCCCCCTGACATGGGGGAAAGCACACAAATACATGCTCACACACACAGACACAATTTTCATGCATGATGCTCACAAGGGGAAACGATGCTGCAGCTTAGGAATGGGCAGGATCAGGCTCCAAACCTCCTGGATACACCATGCTGCATCAGTGACCCCAGTGTGCTGAGAAGTGTCCCTCCACGAGAAATAAGGGCCAAAACATCCACCACAAATGAGCTACACTTCAGGAGAAGGACTACAGAAAACAAGGAAGATGGTTACAGAAAGGAGCAGCAAATTAAATCCGCTGAAGTGGCATGGAGACCATCAGTAAAGCCCACACTGGACACGTGGTCTGTGAGGAAAGGTTTGAGAAAGGGTTCAAGGAAGCTGGTACAGCTCAGCTGGGAAGGAATATATTGTTGCATTAAGACACATTAGCACAGCAGGCTAAAGAAGGCATTAGTCAAAAAGCCAGACCTACTTTCTAACACAGAAAACAGAATAGCTCTTGGACTCAATCAGATTAAATGCAATAATTTAATCAGGCAGGCCAGAAATCAATCTGAGGGATAACTAGTTAAAGGCATCAAACTGCTGCCAAATCTTTTTTGTGATGCATGAGGAGCAAGGCAGGGAATCCACTGAGATGTGGAAGGAGCCTCAAAGAGGTGTATGCAGAGGAAGGGATCCTTTTTCACCTGGGCTCAGCCATTCCCAGCCCTCAGGACTCAGCCCAACCACCCTCCCCACCTCTGACCCCGGGAAAGCAGCCCAGGAAGGGGACTGGCCAGAGCACTCACAGCGAGCTGGCAGAGCAGGAGCTGGGGGTCAGTGATGTGGGCCAGGGGTGGCTGTGGCTTGGCACACACAAACATCAGGTTGGAGAAGAGCTGCAAGAAGTGGAGCTCCACCCTCACCCCACATGGGAACGTCACCGTTTTGCTCGGCAGCTCTGGAAGGGAAATCCAAGCACGATCAACTCCTTGGAGGGTCCTGTCAGCACCTCCCTGCACAGCAGTGCCCCTGAGGGGCACAGCACCCCCCGTCCCCTCCTCCCCCCACCCAGCATGGCTCACCTTGGCCGTGACCCCAGTGCTCCGTGGCTGCTCCCGAGGGAACGATGGGGTCCGTCAGGGACCGGGCTTCCTTCAGAGTGTGCTTGATCTCCATCACCTGCTTCCCAGTGACCAGGGGATCACGGCCAATGTCTGTGGGAAAGAGTTGGAAGCACAAGGATCACTCCAGGCTCCTTGCTGATCTCCCTGCCTTTCAGGCCCTTCGTGAATGTCTCCATGCTACTCACAGGCTACTGAAAGTTTCCATGGGGTATGCCCTGTGATTTGGATTTTAGGAAGGAACAGGGGGCTGGCTGGGCTGGGCTGGGCTGGGCTGGAGTGATGTGGGGCCACTCGGTCTCTGCTGTCTCTTCTCACCCCTGCCACTGAAGTTAGTAGTTTCTAGCTTCTCTTACCTTCTAACACATCCTCCAGCATATGTGTAACCTTCTTCTCTTGCAGAATATGTTTCTTAAGGTATTTCATGAAGATTCCAGAGCTGAACTCCCCATCCTGCAGTTCATAGGCTTCTGCATCTTCGCTCCTGCAAGAGTAAGTTTATTTCTTCAGAGTCCTTGCAGTTCTGCATTGGGCATGAAGTCCAAGGTGAGTCTGGGGTAGCCAACTCCATCCAGACTCTGTTGGCTGGGTCAAAGTGAGTTCTCAAGGAATAACACAAAGTGCTTTGGTTGTGCCCCAGAGAGGATGGGCAAAAGCAGTGGAAGGGAATGGGATAGGACAGCACAGTCTCCTTTGCCAGCCCAGGCAGGGCTAAAGGTGAAAAGCTGGTGGAACTGGCACTGGACCAGTAAATAACACCCAACATCTCAGGAGGCTTTGGGTGGGCTGCTCATGAGAACGCACCTGGGGTATCAGGCTGAAGAACAGGTGACAGGAGCTGATGTCACCTTAACACACAACCTGTAACTGAAACGCAGGCTAATGGCAGCAGGAAGGACAGAAGTGCCTGAACAGCAAACCCAGCAATGGAGGGTGAGAGCCAGAGGGAACATGAAAGAAGCTCTCTCCAGCATCCTCTCCGTGCACGAGGGCATAAGAGGAGACAGGGATGTGCCAGAGCCTGATCCCATGTGAGGGTGTGGGGATGGTGAAGTCACTTACGTGGAATAGCCATAGACAGTGTTTCCCCAGGGCTCCAGTGGCTGCACCTGGGACAAGGCACATCCTGGGTTGTACCTGGAGAGGAGGCAAAGTCAGTGTCAAGGACATCTGCCAGCTGGAGGGGACAAATCTCACACACTCATGTCCATCTCTTAGGGATGGCAGTAGGATCAACTCTCACCTCAGTTATAACCAGAGATACTAAATCTGGGAGTCCCACCAAGAACCCATACCCCAGGGAAAGGAGTAGGTATGTCCAGCTGTGACTTATCTGCACTGGTAAGCTGCTCCCTGCCCTGAGCCTGAAGCTGTGGTACAACCTGGAGCTGTGGGTGCATGCTGCCATCTCCCTACAGAGGCTGGATTTTAACAACTGCAGGCAGCACCACAGTGCAAAGAACACAAAGGTTCACCGTGGCCCAATGGACAACTGTCCCTCAAGAAGTCAGAGGTGCACAGCACCATGGTTACAGCTCCATTGTTTTTAATGGGGGTCTGGGACCACCCCACAGGGCCCTTCCAGACCAGCTACACACTTTTGCCTCAGGGAACTGAAGTAGGCTATGGATGATACACCCCCAGGTCTCCCTGAGAGACAGCATCAGGACACACACACGAGTCTCAAAGCCCAAAACTGGTCCTGGCACCTCGGTCTAGATGCAGCTGAATTAGCACAGCCCCTATTATTTCAAAAATCAGGTAGATCCATGGTGACAGGATCTGATTTCCAACAAAAGAGATATCTTGGTTGCACTGCATGGTTAAACCTTGCCCATGTGACTGCAGCCAGACTGACAGCATGGGGACAGGCTGCCTCCAGTTCACACCAGTGACTCGGAGCTGTTCCCAGTCACACGGCAACAAAAACCAGGCACAGAAGCAGCATTAATCCATGTAATTCAATTCCAGCACAGCTTCCTGGGGCTGGAGCTGGCACACTGGGGAGAGCAGAAAGGACAGGCATATTGCCAGCAGCCAGCGTGTCACCTACTGCTGGTGGCACAGTCTGGAGATGTTTAATGGCAGAATTCAACTGGCTTGTGTAAGTTGTCCTAAAGATGATCAGAAGAGAAAATGTGAGAAAGGAGACATGTTTCTAAATCTGAATATTGATTTATCTGCTGTTCAACTGCTCTTACTTTAATGCAGAAATCCTTGGTTCCAGGTCCAAGGATAAATCAGGCAATTCCTGGAAAAGGCAATCACATCCGCCCAAAATCAGCATATAAATGTATGAGGCTACACACAGGCTCTGTGTTCTGATTCCTCCCCTGCTAAGGCTGAGCATCTGCTCCCACTTGGCAAAGGGAGATGTGTTTCTCACCACCCTGACATTTCTGATGCCAACACATGGGGTGAGGAGAAACTCTGGGTGAGCTCCCTGTTAGCACAGACAGCTTCATGCATGAGCTGCTGACAGACCTGCAGCATCAGTCTGACCAGGGGGGTGTTGGGGAAGGAGGCCCTGGGAGCCTTATTTTACAGGGGTGTAAACACACACAGCTATGCTGAGCTGAAATGGTAACTTCTTGAGAAAAAAATGAGCTCAGGAAGAGGTCCTGCCCCCAAAAGGCCAGGGATAACATCCACTGCATGCTTGCTGTGGAAAAGGGGAGGTGTGAACTTTGGGGAAGGAGGGAGAGAACCAGCGGCACAACTTTGCCTAAACGTAACAGCAGATCTCACACTGCATCCTCTTTCCAGAGCACCACTGAGACTCCATTGAGCAAAGGAACCAATGGCAATGCCAAGGAAGGAGACAGCAGCTCAAAGGAAGACAAACAGCACCTCAAAAGCTGTTCTGTAGATTGTTACCACTTGCACTGGTGGTCCCAGCGCAGCCCCTGTCCTGCCTCCCCATCACACAGTGCCCTGAGATGCACACCAGCAGCCCAGAGCTGCACCAGTCCAGCTCCAGCAGAGAATCCATGAGAGCCAGGTGTTCCTGCTTGGCTGCAGGCCATCCCCTGCCTCTTATCACACTGGGGAGGTGTGCCAGAGAAGCAACACACTCTGCTCTCAGCCGCCAGCAAGAAGGGAGAAGTGGGATGCTCCACTCTGGGGAGTTCAGGGCAGCATCAAGGGACATCAAGCTCCTCCTGCTCCAGAGCTATGGGACAAGTCCCAGCACAGCCAGCTTTAAGCTATTCAGAGCAAGCAGCCCCACACTGCAGCTAAAAGGCATCAAAAATTTATCATCTCTCCAGGGGCTGGCAGCTCTCTCAGGGTATTGAAAGCCCTGTTGTCTTTCCAATTCTTAGGGCAGGAACCACAGCACAAAGAGAGATACATTCCTACATTTGCTCTCCAGGTCTTTTCTGACCTGTAAATCTGCCTCAGGAGCAGAACTAAATGAACTAATGACAGCTTCTACTGCAATAATCCACCCACCTCTGCTGAAATTGGACAAGTAGTAATTTCCTTCAGCAGGATAGAAGTCTGCAGGCCAAGGAAGGATGATGGGTTTTCCACAGACAGTGGGAAAATGCTGATCTCTGACCTCAGCACCAGCAGCTTCACAACACAACCACTTCAGAAGAAATTACGGCCAGTAAAAAACAAGTAGCAGGGCTTAAAATATTTTCCCTGTCATGTTGCACTCTTCTCACAGATGTTACCAAGAACACAGCCAGGAGAAGAGAGGTGAACTGAACACTCCCAGCCTGAGCATGTGAGAAATATGGACCAGGAAAGCACACAAACAGCAAGATAGGGTCAGGTGGGTCAGGTTTGAAACACAAAAGACAAACTGTGTTGTTTCAGCCAACAATTTATGCCAGGCAGAGCCATCCCTCCACAGGCTTGAGGAAACCTGCCTGCATTTGCCAGGCTTCCTCACCTCAAAAAAACCAAAGGAGGGTCTCCAGCTCCTTCTCTCCAGCAGATCTGAGACGAGGTCTGGTGCTCTCTGCACTAATACATGACTGACCCATCCCCCAGGACACCCTGCAGGACCTGCCAATGTGGTTAATTTTATGGCATAAATAAAATAACCTCTGACATCAATAACCTCTGCCAGAGGCTCAGCAGCACCACGAGGCATGTGGCAACCACAGGGGCTGTCAAAACCCACAGCTGAGGATGGCCACCCTCCCCCAGGCCTCGGAACACCCAGCCCAGGTGAGGAAGGGGGAAGAGGCCCCTACCACTTCCTGCAGGTGTCCAGCAGGATGATGTTCAGGGCCGTCTGCTGCTGCTGCATCTTCTGGAGGATCTTCTGCACGCTGATGCAGTTCTCAGGGGCATAGGGTTGTGGAGCATCAACAGGCACCATGTAGTTCCTCCCCAGATGTTCATATCCGTGCCCAGCATAGTAGAATACAGCTGGGAACAGGGAGAGGAGAGGGTGAGTCAGGATTCCACCCTGCAGGTGTGTAACCAGCTCCCCATGGCCACGTCTCACCTCCTGTCCTGAAGGAACACTGGTGCAGGGCAGACCTAGACCAGTAGTTCCTATGGAACTGGAGCTGATCTCAAATTTCAACTTTTTCCCAATTTATTCCCTTGATTAGAGTTGGAAGCACCCCCAAGAGGCTCTCCTTTACTTGTGAATTCCTGCACTGTTTGTGTCCTGAAGGCCTTGGGTTTACAGGCTCCCAAGCTCTCTGTGCTACAACACCCAGGCTCAGTATCTGCCAGGCTGAATTTCACCACTGTACAATGTTTTGGTTAGTCCTCAGCTCTTTGAAGGAGTAAGGCAACAGAAAAGGATTTTACCAGGATGGAAAATACATCAACAGCCATTTAAATGAGAAGCTCCTCAGTTTCCTAGTTTCAGAGAAGAGACTAACAACTGATTAGGTGAGGGGAAACATTATCAATTTCAAAGGTCTGCCTGTATTCACACACCTATAAGCTGGTGAAAAATTAGACACAGAGAGAGATGAGTTCTTCAGATGTCCAGAACATGAGGATCATGGGCTTCAACAACCTCAAGCCAGGCACCATCCCTGTTAGGCAGGGGAGGAGTCAGACTCGTGCAGATGCCAGTGGGAAGCCCAAGACCCAACCAGAATTTTGGGTTTTACTCTTAAGCACATGAAACTTTAGTAATGGTTTCTGCCTTCCCAAGAGATGGCAATGCAGAGCCATCCAGGTGGGAAGGCAGCACTGGGGAGCCTGGCATGGCCTAAGCTGGGGGCTCTCTCCAAGCCCTGTGTTCAGTGCAGGGCTGGCACAGGGATCCCCAAGTAGGCTGGAACTTCTCAAAAGGAAGCTGCACAGTGGCTGGCTACTCCTCCCAGGGACCAGTGACACTGCCTGTGGGTGGCTGGTTGGTGAAAGCCAACTTGGGGAATTGAAATAGGTTAAAAATAGCTCTGTGAGGTGATGCAGAGAGTTGTGTTACTGCAGCTGGGGGACAGTGAAAAGTGAGAGGTCAGAAATGGGAAAAAGCAGCTAAGAGGCAACAGCAGGAGAAATTCTTCACTTGGATTCACTGCCGAAGCTCACGCTTCAGTGAGTAACCTCTCCTCTACTTTTCCTCTGCGGTTCCTGCCCCTGGATTTGGCAGGACGCTCACTTTGGTCCAATTCTGAAAGGATGCAGCAACAGGGGCAGAAGCTGAAGGGCTGAAAGCATGATCTCATCACGTGGAAAGTGGAAAACATGATCTCATAGTCAAAAAGACCTTGAGTCACCTTTGGTTTCTATTCTCAGGGGACAATGAAAAGTTTCTCAAATGGCCATTTTCACAGGTGACCATGAGATTTGGGTTCCTCTTCTTGTGGACTGCCAGACAGAGACAGCAGGCTCTGATTTGCAGAAGCTTTAAACTTTCGTAACTTGTGAATCAAAGCCACAAAACCCTCCCCTAAGACTAGAAAAGAGTATAAAACAGGAAGCCTTCTAGAAAAATTAGATGCAGGTTGGGCCCCTTGAGCCATTGAGCACTGGTGGCTTTCGTCCCTCTGCCTGTACATGCAAGGGAAGTGATGACATCTGTTACCAGACAGCATCACTGAGGCTTGGAAAAAAATGAAATATAACAGGAAAGCCCACAGTGAATGATTCAGTCCTTAAATCTTCTAACTTTTGAGATCTTGTTGAGTACCTGAATGTACCACCAAGTGCTCCCTATGCTACATAAACCACAAAGACTGGTCCTCAAATCAAAAAAGATGAGTTTCACATCACCTGAGCAACTTCTCCAACCTCTCCTGGACTGAATCTTTCCTCCTGAATGGGAAAGTCAACAATTTGCCCAGAGAAGGAAAGGGATGTTTTATTCTGAGTTCTTCCCACATTGTATGAGTCAGAACTGCTGATCACAGAAAAACTTCTGAGTACCAAAATAAAAAGGGGAAGCTCCAAGCACTGCTTAAAATGCAGGAAATGTCAGCATGAGGCTTAAAAAAGCCATGACTTCATATTCCTAGTATTCCACTCACAATTTTCTGCTCTCATTGTATTTGCAGCGTAATTTTTTTGATTTGGGACTTTTTATGATGCTATTTTTATGAAAATAACAGCCATGGGGAGATCTCATTTGCCTGAGGGTGGAATAATTAGATCACTTAGAGGATGTTTGGGGCCTTCAAAAATCCTATGCAGCTTTTTAAGATGAGATCTGAAGGAAAAGCCACCACCTCCATACAGTGAATTGAAGAAACCTTTGGATCATGGAATCCTTATGGTTGGAAAAGACCTCCAAGATCATCAAGTGCAGCCTTGGACTGAACCTCACCATGCCCATTACACCGTATCATGCAGTGCCACATCCACTTGTTTTTTGAACACTTCAGGATCCAGGCCTGGGAGCTGTGCTGGGATGGTCTGGAGAAGTGGAAGAAAGTCTCACAAAAGCCTACAGCTCCTGGAGGGACAGTTACAGAGACCAAAAAGCCCAACTGCCCTCATCAGCATCGACCATACAACAAAGGGGCAATGAGCACCAACCCGCGGAGGTTCATGTTCACCAGTCAGCCCTCTCCTCCCTCTGTATGTGTACACAAAGCTCTCCTGACTTCAGCTCTGGTGGTTGCTACACAGGAGGTGGCACCTCCAGGCTCCTCAAGCAAGAACACCGGGATGCCACTGGGATGCCACAGGAGCATGTCCAACACGCACACGGATGTGCAGGACTGGCTGTCACAGGTACTCTGGGGTCTTTAACAGGCTGCCTGAGTTGTTCCTGGAGCTGCTATCTCACCACAACTGGGGCACTCAATAGGCAGCCTGACCCACTGTCCCACCATTAAATTAGGATTCCAGCGAATGTGGCATGAATCCTGAATTCAATCACTGCTGGATCCAGCCCACACTGGGGTTCACTGTCTTCAAAGAATAGCACACCTGGAGAGCTGCTAAGAAAACCTCAACCTAAGCAGGCGTTGCCTCACAAACACTAAACTCAGCTGTTAATGTTTTTCCTGACAGCACACAAAATCAATTTTGCCAGGAAGGATCAGAGGCCATGAATGTAGATAAGCTCTAGAAGTTTAAATAAGGCATGACAATATGAAAGGCTTGCTGTTTCCAAGCATTTTTTTTCTCTCCAGTGCTTAGGAAGGGCCATGGATAAAATGCCATTTGGTACTCATGTGCCATGGACAGAGGCTAAGAGTGGCAGCTGGGATGACTCTGGCCTGGGAGAGGAGGTAAAGCCTGGGATACAAGAGGATTTCAGAGAGCAACAACAAAAGGAAGCTGCAAGTGAAGTCACGGGAATATGCTGTCATAGGTGATGAGCTCAGACGGAGTGCCAGGACTGTGCACGGCCCCTCCCACCAGCTCAGCCTCCCCTGATGAGTCACTGCTTCCCAGAACAAGGTGGTTGTGCAGCATTTACCCCGTGGCCAGGTCCCCATCCACTGCACAACCTCCAAACCTCATGCTGAATGCCAGCCTGGAATCAGCCCACACTGACTTTCACTGTCTGGGTGCCACTCAGCTGGCATGTAAGCCTCACACTGAGGTTTGGAAGCAAAAAAAAACCACCTGCAAGGTGTTTTCAGAGTATGTCAGGCTGGGAGAATCTCAGGAACCCCAGAGAGGCTACTTTCACCACCAAGTCTGAACATCTGCAATCCACAAGATCTGCTGGTTGGGTTTGTGGTTGAGGAACACTTCTGTATTGAGCACAGTGAGCAATTAAGCACAAAGCCCAACCTCAAAGCCACCTGCAGCTGGGAATGCTCTTCTGCAAAAGGGGCCCAAATTAGACCTTCAGGAAAGAGAAACAAGGAAATCATGACCAGATGCAGCAGTCAGGGCTCAAGAGGAGCTCCCCTCCTCACACATGGGGGGGGGTGCAATCAGTCAGTCTCCTCAATTCTTTTATCCAAGCAAAAATCAAAAGCCCCTTTCACATACACTATTGTAAGCACTGGCTCCCCAAAAACTCAGGGTGAGCCCATGTTGTTGGGATTGGAAGTGAGGCACGTGTTGGAGAAACATCCACTTTGCCTGACTATAACCTGCCAAAACTAAACTGCACTTATCCAAGGGCTCCTGCCAAGCCTGGTACTGATGCCGGTCTCCCTTGAGATAGCAACCTTCAGTTTCTCCTCGTTTAATTCAACAGCTGTTCAGAAAATTGCCTGATCCCTACTCAGCACGGGCAGGTGGCTGAGCTGGCTTGGCCTTACCATAGACTCCCTTCCCCAGGAGCTGCAGGAACTGACTGACCGCTGTCGCCATCTCAGCCTTGTTCAGATCCAGCAGGGAGACAACCTGGAAGCCCAGATGTTTCAGAAGACGACTCAGCTCAAACACATCCCTCACAGGAGCCATGAGGTTGGGGTGATGCTGGTACCGGTTGTTGCCCACTAAAAGTGCTATTTTGCCTGTAGCTAAAACAAACACCAAGTGAAAAAGCTGAAAATGCTCAGTGGGAGGCAAGACCTTACCTCCTCCTGTTGGAGTGAGGATATGGGCAATCTACAGAAAGAGTCAGGCAGCAAGGATAGACCCTAGGCTGCTGCAAGCCTGGAGCACCCTTCAGAAAGCCCTTTCTGAACATTTCAACAAAAGACACAATCACTTTGACAGAAAGGCTTGAAAAGTTTTCACTTGACAACCAAAATCCCAGGAATGCAGAGGTTCTGTTCTACCTGCCCTACCGTGACCACAGGTCTGGTGTGTCAGTGGTGCATGGGAGGGGAATTCACTGAGCCAGCCTGAGGGGTCCTTTCCCTCAGAGGGCTGAAGGAGAGAAACCCATGGCTCCTGCTTTGATTTTATCCCCACATCCCACTGTAAAAAAATGGGATTTACATCGCTCAGTGGTAGTAGGAGCAAGGAACTGTGCCCTGCTCTGAGGAGGTATTTCAAGTAGGGATAAGTTGTCATTGGAACACTTTTAAAATCATTTCGCAGCTACAGAGCCTAAGACTCAAGTTACTCATTAGGAATAATCTTACTCCACTAGCTGAAAAAGATGAGGACTTGGCAGGGGATGGGACTCATCTTATGCTGGTGCAGCTCTAATCCAAAAGTGCAGAGCCTGTGGCAATGTGGTCATAAAGGCTGAAGTGGTCTCTGCTGAAAAAGCACTCCCATTCCTTGTCCTCCCATCCACCCCGGAGCCTGGCTTTTAATTAAGGGAATAATTCCTAAGAAAAGATGACAGTACTCACCAAAAAACTTTCCAGAGCCACACGTACCTGGGAAAGAAAGAGGGAAATTATAAGCCTGGGTTCAGTGAGCCTGGGCCCAGCACCCAGTGCCAGGCCTGAATTCTGCTCCAATATCCCAAACAATGCACAGCTGGATCAAACGCACAGAGGATCTGCACAACATTCCTCAGGCAACTCCTTCATAGCCTGACTGCTAACCTTAAAGACACTGGTCTGATGTTAGGAGGATTTATGAAATCCAGCCTGATATATGACATCCTGAGCAGCTGGGAAGCAAAGCTTGGAGAAGTGGCAGACCAGGGACGGAGGGTCAACATGGAAAAGCTCATACCTGATGTTACTCGCCTGCTCCCTCACTGCAGCAAAAGCAAAGCAAACACAATGACTCAAGGTCAATAAAAGCTCCAAAACAGAGTTTCTCCCCAGAAATGTCCAGTGCAGAGGAAGTTGCCCTGTTTGCTTTTGATTGCAATAATATTCCCAGAGTTTTTCATCTCCTTGCTCTGCCTTTCCCTGTTGTTTTAGCAGTTTTGGCGCAGAAAAGCCACTCACTTTGGTCCACAAGCTCCTCTCCTGCCTGAGCAACTCCAGTCTCTTAAAATCATTATTATCCCAACAACTCCAGCTTTTCCTATTTCAATCAGAAATAAATTTTAAAATCCAGCCCAGGAGAAAATTCTAGAACCCTAGATGCTCTAAAAGAAGAAATTATGGATAAATTGCGTAAATCTCATGGGTCTTGAAGACCGTTGGCCCCTGAACCAGTGTTGCTGATGCACGAGAGATGCCTGAAAAGTTGCAGAACAAAACAACTCATCCTTTTCCTCCTCTGACAGAGGTGCCTGTAAAAGCTCCCCAGCAGTAACACATTGAACCCAACCCAATCTGGTATCCTTTTCTCACTGTCTGTCCCCCCAGGATCTGTTTTGCCAGCTGTGAGGAGGCAGGCAGAGTGCTCCCTGGCTATACAAGATCAATTTCCACTTAGGAGAAATTTTAAAGCCAGCCTAAAAGGCAGGATAAGAAGCTTATGGCATAGAAAAATCTCTAGGTGGAGTAAAGAGCCAGCAAAGTCAGCCCGTACTATTCATACCTCATATAAGGTAAAGGCAGAGGGTCAAAGCAGCCAGAGGTGGAGCATGCCCGAGGCTCTGGGAACACATCCTCCCCCTGGGATCCATCACTCACACAGCATCAGCCCTGAGGTGCCAGCCCAAGGGGCCTGAACCTTCCCCAATAAACACCATCCTCTCCAGCTCTGTATCCGAGCACATCCCTTCACGTCAGCGAGACTGGAAATGAGTATGGCCACAGGAGCCTGCTGTGATTTGGCCTGGAACTGTGAAAGCAGCACCTTGCATGGCAAGAAAATGGCAGGGAGCAGCTGAGAGCACTGAGCCTGCCCTTACACAGCAGGTGTCTGACACACTGCAGGGCCCAGCATCATCCCACCTTCTGGACAGGCCATCACTGCATTTTCCAGCAGTGGTTTTCCAGCCACTTTCCTGCTCCCTTTGCTCCCTCAGAGCCCCAGTATCAAGGAATCCTATTTATCATGGTCCTTGTTCACCAGCTCAGCACCTCCAGGGAGCACCAAATTCCTTTGTCCCCTCTAATCACATCCCACTCCAGGGGATATGCAGCAAAGTGACGTGGGCTGGCTCTGCTCACCGACGTGAATGTCCACGGCGTTGGTCCAATGCTCTCCATGGCTGTTGGAGGCACAGCAGAGGTACGTGCCGGAGTCACTGACCTTGGCGTGGGTGATCTAGGCAGATCAAAAGTTAAACCACATTATTTATGGTGAAAGTCTGAAGCTCCCTGCCAGGATCAGCTGAAGGCACTCGTGTTCATGGAATAAAAAGTATTTTTCCTGCTGTTTGCAGAGAGTTTGCCTCACAAAGAACCAGCACAGGGGCAAGAACCAGAGCTTTACCAGCTGGGGAGGAGTCTGGTTCTCCAGCCCAGGATCTTGCTCAGAGAGGGACCAAAGCCACTACTGAGTCAGGGTGGCTATAGCTCTGTCTATTCAAGCCCTGAACACCTCCAAGCACATTGATGCCTTTCTGGCTCCAGCATAGCACCATCCACCTCCGAAAACAACCTCTTCTTAGTGCTCAGACTGAAGTTTCCTATCAGAATTGCAATCTAAGGCCACCATGTAATACCATCTAAGATCATCTGTAATACCATCAACCACTACTGAGAAGAGGCTTGATGTCTTGTCCTTGTGCCCTTCACGTGATGCCCTGGAAGGAAATCTCCTTTCTTGATTCAAGGAGACAGCACTGATTTACACTCAGCCAGAGACACAAAATAAAGCCAGCCCCTCTACTACTTCCCTGACTCTTTTCTGTCAGGACCAACCACATTTCCCTCTAGGTCTCCAGCAGGCAGGCAGCATTCCCACAGCTCCATCAATCCACAGTCCCCTCCACACACAGACAGTAACTGTTCTCATGTCTCTGCATAAAAGGGCACAAGGGATGTGCTGAGAGCCCTTGATGCATCTATGGATTGGTTACCTCTTAGAGGAACACTCACAACTTTGAAAAAAGTCCATAAAACATATTCCCCCTTCATGCAGAGTCATCCAGCCAGCTACCAAAGCAGCGGGGTGATATGTAGAGGTCTTTCTCACAACCCTGCAATCAGCTTCTCCCATTTACCCACCTTAGCACCCAAAGCTCCTGTACTACCCCCAGAAGACCTTACCCAGAGTTTTTTTCTCTTGTGCTGCTCGAGCAGGTTCCCATTGCGGTACCACTGGTAGCTGGGGGCTGGGACCCCCATGGCAGCACACTGCAGCTGCAGCGCCTGCCCCACCTCCACCCGCTGCTTGCTGGGGTTGAGGACAATGACTGGTTCTCCTTGCCACAGCCGAGGGGGCAGACCTGCAAGGCAGCAAGACAGCACTGGTCCTCCCTCCACAGGGACAGCAAACAACACCATTTTCGACTATCACTACTGCACCTTTCCCCCTGGGGAGCAGGGAACCCTTGGGAGTAATGCCTGTGTTAGTAAATGCCACACCAAAGCCCTGCCTCTGGCTTCCCAAAACTGATCCTCGCCCTTTCCTGACAAAGGTGCAGTCAACATTCTAAGGTCAACCACACCCCAAGTTATTTTTGGTCATCTTTGAAGTAGCCAGATGGGTTCTCCCAGTCCCAATATCCAGAATAACTCTGGGAAACCCATGGCAAGTATGAGGTGCAAGTGCATGTGGACAGGGCTTGGGGCAACCTGGTCTAGTGAAAGGTGTCCCTGCCTATGGCAAGGCGTGAATCCAAGATGAGCTTGAAAGCGCCTTTCAACCCAAACCATTCTGTAATTCCAAAATACATCAAGAAGGTAAAAGACAGGCTTGTACCTCTGGCAACACACTGATGGACCTCTACCTTCACCCAGTCGGAGAAGACAGCATTTCTGTGGAGGTCATTGACTCTGCAGGTGTAGAGCTGGGTCTGCTCTGCAATGATGGGCAAGTCTTGGTTGGTTGCTCCAGGAATCAGGCGGCAGTCAGACTAAAGGGAAAACACAGGCAGTGGGCAGCAATTCCCTCCTCAATGCTGGCGAGAGAAGGCACTAGGAAGTCCCTTGAAAGAGCAACAGAAGTGGAAACTGCTGGTTTCCTCCCTTCCTTCAGCTGCCCCACTGTGTGCAGGGACCATGACCAGCCTGGTGCCATCACAGGGCCACCCCATCCTTACCTGATACTGACAAAACCACTGGTACTGCAGTGAGGTGCGTCCCTGGGCTCGGCACCGCAGTGTGAAGGAGTATCCCACCGGGACAGAGACAGAGACCGGCTGCTCGGTTATGGCAATGGCTGTGGAGAAACGAAATGTGGAGGCGGGAACAACACTGCAGTCACAGCCCAGCATCTCACTCTCACCCAGCGGCCAAGCACGGTGGGCTTCAAGAGGGACACCCATCCCAGAAGGCGGGGAAGATTGGAAGAGCAGGGATGCTCTTGTGCCCAGAGAACGGAGAGAAGGATGGATGGCGGGTGTGTAGGTGGATGGAAAGAGGATGGGTGGATGGATGACATGGGGCTCTTCTGGGTACTCTCGCAAGTGCCCGGGGGCTGGCACGGTCACTCTGCTCCGTGGCCACTCACCTTCCTGCATCGCTTCTCCGGCGGCTCCCCCCCGGCCTGGGCGGCCGCCGGCCGGGCCCGCGGCGGTTCCT
>VYXD01016151.1:251169-276227 GCA_013397195.1 Hylia prasina
GGCCGGGCCAGGCTGGGTGCAGCGGGGAGGGCAGGCTGGCCCTCACCCAAGCCGGGAGGCTGCCGGCTGGAAGTGGTGCAGCCAATGGGCCTGGCCATCCCCGGGGAGCTGCTCCAGGGGAGGAACCCAAGCGATGGCTCGGGCACCCCAGAGGAGCTGCTGTGCTGTAGACCAGTCCCTCGCCTCCCCAAAGAGAGCTGGGGGTGTTGCAGCTATTGCCTGGCAAAGCCGGTCGGCATCGCACATTGTGTATAGCTGGGCGGGTGTATGAAGTGATGGAATCATAGAATAGAACCATGGAGTATCCTGTCCACAAGGATCATCGAGACCAGCCCCTGGCCCTGCACAGGACACCCCAACAATCCCACCCTGCACCTGCACTGGTTGTCCAAACACTCCTGGAGCTCTGGTAGCCTTGGGGCCATGACTACTGCCCTGTGGAGCCTGTTCTGGTGACCCACCACTTTCTGAGTGAAGAACCCTTTCTTAATATCCAATAATATAATCTATTTTAACCCCTCTTGCACAACTTCATGCTGGTCCCTCAGGTCCTATTGCTGGTCACCAGAGACCAGAGATGGATTGGTACTGCCTCTCCTCTTCCCCTCTTGAGAAAGCTGCAGACCCCAGTGAAGTCTCGGTCCAAGCCATCCTTATGAAATCCTGACAAACAAGAGTGTCTCCAGTTAAACTCAGGGAACAGCACTGACCTTCCTGCCTTCATTGTAGTGAAGCAGCTCACCAGACAGAGCGAGGGGCCCGCTGGGCTCTGTGCGCGGGTGCCTTATCTTATTGCCGAAAAGGCATTTCTGCACTGTAGATAGGGGCTGAGCAGCAATGAGATCAGCATTCCTGGGTCAGGAATGGCCTCCAGCACAGGGTCTGGGGTAGGAATAAGGCTTTGTTCACAGGGAGAAGGTATGATAAACATGCTGTCAGCTGAGCCTGACTGAGGTTAGCAAACACAAAATTACATGGTGATGTGCCAGCAGTGCCCAAGGTGTCGGTGATTGTATGAGGCATTCAAAAAAGCCTTGAAATTGCTTTGAATTCACTGAGAATGCTCTTCAGTCTCTAAGCTCTTCAAATGAGTGTGCCTCTTCCCTGCTGATGGTTTATAAATAATCCATTTCCAGCGTGTCAAGCATTGATGCCTCACGGAGTCAGACATTCATAAAAATAAACGCAGGGCCAAAAGAGACAAAAAAGTGCTGCTTGGAAGTCAGGTGTTAAAACTGGGTTAACGCCAAAGTGAAGTTGCCTAAATTCAGTTCCTTTGTGGTGGTATCATGTCGTGCTGGGATATGAGCTAATGGCAGACTGGCTGCATGCTGTGACATCTTCAGCACCACCAAATGCCTGTACAGGGTCCACAGCCTGTGGCCTCAAATCATACCATGCACTGGAAATCTCTTAACCGAGCCCAGTGACTCCATTCTGCAGATTACAAGCAGAGAGAGGTTTTAATAAAGAAGATGTTGAGGTGCTTGGGTTGCCTACAGCTTAGCTTCCGTTTTTCTTGACGACACTCAAATTGCAGCTTTAATCAGTTTAACCGTAAAGGAGGATTCACCTATCCTGCAAGTAATACCTTCAGTGTTCCCAGCTGGATTCCCAGTTTCCTCTGTTGAGGAAGGCATGGAGCAATGTGGCACCCATGCAGGCAGTGCACTGGTGTCTTCTGGCTGCACCACCACTTGAGGCTGTGGCTCAGGCATGGTGGCAGCAGAGCTCTGAGCCCTGTACCTCTTGAACTTGTCGACCTAATTCTGCAATGGCTGCACCACAGTTTCTGTCTGTGGGTGCCTAGGGCTGGAAGAGGGACTCTGTGCTGTCCCACTTAAATCAGCAGCACATTCAATTTCCACAAATTCTCCAATCATTTTTCCAGCCACTTACATACATTATCGTCAAAGCCTGTGGCAAGGCAATTTCATTTTGTCTCTTAGCTCCACTGTCTGCCCCTTCTGTTGTAAGAAGCAGTGACTGAATAATTGCTAAATGGCAAAATTGACCTTTCCCCGAGTTCATGGCAACTTCTGGGTTCCGTAATGAGTTAGGGAGGAAACATAAAAGTCTGGTTCCGTGAAGAGCCCTACAAGTGCTGAAGACTTGAGCCAGGATTTTTGGAAACTGTTGTCTAAGATGCAGGGCAGATGCAACTTGAATGAAGTGGGTTTTTTTGTGTTGTAATTAAATAATGTATCATAACAATTCTGGAAAGTGAGTGGAATGGTGTATCAAGGAGACTTTCAGAAAGCAATTATGACTTTAATTAAATCCAGGAACATCTGGAGAGCTTGCCTGGGAGAGCTTGAAAAGCACAATGGGCAACATGCAGAACAGCAGATAACACTGAGCAGCTCTCCTTAACAGAGGGTGGATTTGGATTTGCTAGGTTTGAAGCTAACAAAGGCAATGGGACAAGTGATGCAGACACAGGATTGCTTTGGGAGGCTACTGTAGTGGTTAGAAAACTAAAATGGATATTCTGATCCATAGAAAATGTGGGGTTTTCAGGTGTGTCTGTTTCTGTCTTTATATACAGAGTATGTTCAACCAAAGTATTTGCCTATTCTCTTCACTGCTTCTTAAAGCAGTAGAAAGTGTAGTGACATGGTAGAGATACACAAAGACATGGAGAGATCTTTAAGAAAAGAGACTGAGGTTGGAAATCCCTGAATGTGACTTATGAACACATTCTGCTCTGTCATTCCCAGCACAGGAATGGAGCTGTTGGAATGAGTCTAGAGGAGGCACCAAGATTGTGAGAGGCATCGAGCACCTCTGCTATGAGAAAAGGCTGGAATTGTTCATCCTGGAGAAGTTTTTGGGTAAACTTGTCACAGCACAGCTGGTCTGTAGCTGGACAGACAAATTTAGCTATAACAGAAAATCTAATTCGGCTAAGCCTAGCTCGTTCCAGAAAAGAAGTAAATAAGTCCCTTAGTGAGCAGTGATGGGATGGATTTGAACTCAGACAGGGACACTATCTAATTCTATTAAATCCTGAATGCAGACATAGCACTGATTAGAGAGCTGAGACCCTAACTAATCAGTTGTCCAAGTTTGGGAATTTTGAATTTTCTATAAAAGGCAGTGGCCATAATAAATCTTTGCTGTTTGTCTCATGACCATCAGTGAGTCCAGTTGTGACTCTGTCTCCAACCTGTGACCATAATGTAATATAACCTGATTGTGGCCTTCCAGTACCTGAAGGCAGCCTGAAAGAGGGATGGAGAGAGACTCTTCACAAGGGCCTGGAGTGACAGGACAAGGAGGAATGGATTCAAACTGCCAGAGGGCAGGGTTAGTTGGGCTGTTGGATGAAATTCTTCTCTGTGAGGATGGTGAGGCCCTGGCTCAGGTTGTCCAGAGAAGCTGTGGTTGCCCTATCCCTGGAAGTGTTCCAGGCCAGTTTGGACGGAGTTTGGAGCAACCTGGGATAGTGGAAGTTGTCCCTGCCCATGGCAGGTGATGGAACAAGATGAGCTTTAAGGTCCCTTCCAACCCAAACCATTCTGTGATTCAATGTTGAGGGCAGTTTGGATGGTCTTACTTGGTCTCCCTAATCGTTGGAGGAAAAGGATGTGATGTAAGTTGAAGGATATGAATCTGGTAACCAGAACATGATTTTTCTGGGTTTTAACTTGTAGAATTTTCCAGAGGTGGTGCTAAGGGGGCCAAAAGAATAGAGGTGTTGAAAATGGCCATAGAACATCATCCTTTTATTAAACAGAGTGTTCAGGGTATTCACTCTTCATGCCCTCGGGAACTAGTCTTTTGTAAGGGTTTTCCCTCTGAGCAAACAGCTCAGTTTCTTTCCTTCACTGGTCTTTTAACATACCTGATATTGGACAATGTGAGGAGCAGCTTATGGCCACAGTGAGTTGCCCTCTGCTCTGGCTGCTGACAAGATTTTTTTTTTGGGGGGGGGGGTTTGTTTTTTTAAACAAGTCTGTTATGTCTCAAAGCACTTGATTATAATTATTACACAAAGTGAGAGGAGGAGCTGTCAGCTGTCAGTCCTGTCCAGGGTGTGCCTTAGCTGCATTCATAGGCCACAACTCTCAAGACATCTTTTTAGGTGTCCTTGCAAGAACTAGTGAGTCTGGAGAGTGTGTTGTGCAGAGAGATGCAATTTTATATAAAACCTTCATCTGAGTGCTAGGCAGACCTCTGTGCTGGAAGTGATCTGCACCTCTTACCTCATGCAGGTGTCTGCTCCTCAGTCTCATTAGAGCATTGCTTCCTTCCTTGAATATCTTTACTGTCATAGCTGTATCATATACAGATATTTATAGAGTGTAGTGACATTGCCTGTGATCTTTCCTTGGATAACTCTGCTCAGGGTGGCAGTTGAGCTTGGGAGAGGGCCTTGCCACCTGGCTCTTCTGGCTGGAAACCATTCCCAATCTTGTCCCTCTTGCTTTGCACATAGTATCAAATGAAGGAGAAAGATCTGTTGCTATAATAAAGTCTGCTGGAAGCTGAGGAGCACTTGGTTCCTGAAAAGCAGGTTTAGTTCAGTCGAGTTCCCTCTTTAGCAGCTGGGTGGGCACCTGTAATGTCCAACGGGACTTTGATTTTGGTGAGGAGTGGTGTAACCCCCTGGTCAGATGCCAGCTGAGGCACCTGAGAGCACTTAGTCAGTTTGATTTGTGGGATGGAAGTGTCCCAAACTCTGGAAGGAGGGACAGCCAATATTCACTGGAAAGGCAAAGCTAAAGGCATCAGTGACTCATCTCCACACCCTGTGACCTGTAGCACAGAGGTGCGAGTTTCCCATTGCAGTGACTACCTGCACAGGGGTGTCTGGTTTGAGTGGTGCTCCTCGGCAGTTGTGCACTCTGAATAACAACCCTCCACAATTCCAAAGGGAGATTTTCCAGCTCCCTTTCTATAGCCTCCTGTCCATATGTCCATATCCACTAGAAAGCCAAGTGGAGCTGAGTGTGTAGGCTGGGGAGCAGATGCCCTTCAAGGCCACTATTAAATACGGAGTATATCATATGTGAGAACTGTGCTCTTCTCAGGAAACCCCATAAAAGGGGATATTTCCCAGGCCAGGGATACAATTGTGTGGAGGGGAGAGTGTGGTCAGCTCCAAACACGGCACCTCTCGTGCCACAGCAGAGGCAGTTCCCAGGAGATGGAATTAAAACCTGCTCTACCCTTGCTCTCTTTCTATGAGGGGAGAAAGATCTTCAGTGAATGAGGTTGTTATCTCACACTGGCTCAGTCTCACACTTGACAGCATTGCCTGGTCCAGGAGGAGGATGATGGAAGGGCTGTTACAGGCAATTTTATTTTCATTTTTTTCTTTTCTCTGTGCAGTGAGCTGCCAGGAGGATGTCACCTTCCCTGGACATCTCATTGTCCAATATTTACTATGCTTTTTTTTGCCATTTCTCTTTCCTTGGTGTGTTTCTAAGTTTAATTTGGGCCATAGAGGCAGCAATAATTCAGAGTTAAAATACACAAATCTGAGCCATCTTTAGAGCATTACAGAGGCTGATACAGGAATGTGTAACTTAATCTATTGTTTTCCACCTTCCCTGTTAATGAAATCTAGCCTGAATTGTTGCACACAAGTCCATGTTCATCTCAGCAAAAAGTAAATTACCTGCAGAAAAAAATTGCCACATTTCTGCATCTCTGACATCGATTCGGTCTGTGACCTTGACAAGCAAAGACTCAATACATCTGTTTTCCAGTCAGTGAAATAACAATGTGTCTTGTACAGCAACACAGCACTCAGAGCTGCTTTATCACGGGCCTGCTGATAGCTCCTGCCATGGTATATGAACACCAGCACACTCATTCTGTGTGTGCAGGGAGTGCTTGATAAGGAGAGGGACACATGGCAGGAAAGCAGCTGTGAGCACAACCATGCCTACATGAAAGCCTCGGTATTTGCTTTTAAATGTTGAAAAGGGTTCGCTGCTGACAGCTGAGGTGGGCTTCCGAGTGGCTTGTATTTGTCTCAAGTAGTATTAACCTTGAAGACAGGCAAATTCATAGGGAACCTTATACTTGGAAGTCTTCATGTGCAAAACTTAATAATGCCATGGATCAGAGAGCCAGCAAGGGGAAGTGTCTGTAGAAAAAGTGCCAATCCCTCCATCCATCTCCCAGGATGGACAGGCTGCCTGGTTCAGCTCTTCATGGGCTTCCCAAGGAGCTTTGGTGCAATGCTGATTCCCTCAAAACATAACTGGGACCTGTCAGTTTTGCTGTCATGGACACATGTTTTGCTGGTTTTTTCCTTCACTGGACAGCTTGTGTGGGTTAATTTTCATGCTGTGGAAGAGCGCTGAAAAATACTGATCACTGCTGCAGCTGAAGCAGCTCGAGTCCAGGTGCTTGTTCATATGAGGATAGAGCCCCTGTTAAGCCTATTTCAGGATCTCCTGAGCTCTTGTTCACTTCCATGTGAGGAATGAACTGGAAGGAGAAAGATTTCTTTATCTCAGTGATAAGAAATACCAAAAGAGAGTAATTTCATGGATGATTGCATAGGAGGGTTAAAAAGGTGCCAGACTGAAAATCTATGTTTTTCAAACAGTTAACTTTTTAGTGGCAGTGGATGCCAGCCCAGACCATCAGCTTGAGTGGTTAAAAAAAGTGAGCGGTGTTGACAGTTCCGCCTCCTGCCCTTGCAAGACCGAAATTTGGCAAGAGCATGAAAAACGAGGAAGGCTGTCTTCACTTCCAAAGGAAATTTTGTGTACTTGAAGGGCTAAAACCTTTAAGAGGATGATAAATGACCAAAGGAGTTTGAAAGCATATGATAAAATGAAATTTAATGAAGAAGTGAGACTGATAGAAGGAATGTGGTGGACAGGTATAATGCTATGGTCCAGCGCTTTAAAAAAATTCTCTATTTTCAGAACTAGCTTATAAAAAGCTGAGCTTCTCTTCATCAGTGGGAGGTACCTGAGGAGGCTTCGTCCCACTGGTGCTGGACATGCCTGGACATTTTTTAAGTCCACTTCTCCAATTGAAGGAAAGGTTATACTTGAGGTCTTGATTCCCTTTAGATGTGTTCCTGAGGATAACATAAGCAGTTGCCTTTTTCCAGTAACCATAATGGCCCCGAGCTTTCTCGAGGGAGACACATCTGCTGCTGATGCTGCATTCATTAGCAGAGCCCTGTGCTGTGTGTGCTGGTAAGTCCCTGGGGAACCCAGGGCACAGACAGCCCAGTCCCAGAGAGGATCAGACCAGGCACGTTGCAGCATCTGGTGCCCTGCTCAGGAGCCCCTTGTTTCCAGCAGGATAGGTTGGGTTCTGATGTAGCTGTGCTGTCACAGCTCTACATGGGTATGCTGGAACGTAATTGAAGTGAAGCGCCAGCTGCCTGCAGGCAGGGCTGTGCTGCCTGCAGGATCCACAATTTGATCGTGCTCTCTGGGGCTTAAATCTCTAGTCTGAAAAGCAAATTTAGCATATTGAGGTTAAACTTCAATTAATGCATGATGGCCTTTTTCTTCTGATAATATCAAGAGACCCTCAAGAGACCCTGAGTTCAGTGTTCAGCACTGTGTCAGGATGTGCAGTGAATAAAGTCCATGTTGTCTTAATACTGGGGATTAAAAAAAAAAGCACTGTCAGTGCTTACTCTTTGATCACATCCGTGAGCACAACGGGTTCATGGCACAAGCAGCCTTTGTTCTGGCTCTTGATATTTTCTTTACGTCCAAGCCAAGACATATCCCTATTTGTCTTATGCAAGAAATCATGATTAAAACCACACCACTTCCTGCACTAGCATTCTAGCTAGCAAGGATTTGGGGGACTTTCCTTTAAGAAGGTCTTAAGTATTCCTGGGGGATAAAAAGATGTTTTTCCTTTGCAGTGGTAAGCAAAATGTTTTGAGACAAGTTAAATCCATGAGTTGTGTTTCCAGAAAGACTGAGGTGCTTGGGGGCAGCCCAGAGCACAGTGATACAGCTTCCCCTAGGATCGCTTGGGGTGGTTGTGCTTGGGAGGAGGGGAGGAGGAGGAACGTGGATCCCCAGGAGGTCAGGATAGGGTGAGAGCAGCACGAGGTGCAATTTGAGCTCTAGAAGCTCTGAGGGTGTCTGTGAGAGTTGAGGACAATGTGAGGTGCTGGTCAGTAAGGCAGGTAATGCAGAGTTGTGCCTGGCAGTGCCAGAAAGGGCATGGAGCTCACAGGGATGTTGCAAGAGGTGGAAGCACAAAGCTCCTCTGTCTGACTTCTCCCACGGACCAGCACAACACATGAAAGATGGATCAGGTGAATGAGTGATCCTCAGCCTGTAACTGTGAGCATTTGATTTTCCCAGCTGGATCACACCCAGCCTGCACATCCTTTGGCTGCATGACCAGCAGTTGGCACTGGGAATGGACTAGGATTGTGTGGCTGGGGGTGGAGAGGGTGAAGCTGCTGCCAAAAGGTCAAGTGCCACCCATGTTTGTTGGGTTAAAGCTGCTCCTGACCAACAGTCCAAAACTTCTGCTGTCTTTGCTCTCCCTAAAGGAGAAGAGTCAGTGAGCCCTTCATGTTTTTATTCTCAAAGGAAATGCGCAATTATTTGTGTAAAGTGTCAGCACTTCAAGCTGAACTACTTTTTTTCTTAATGTTCACATGGAGGTTCTGCCTCCACAGGTGGAATGTACAGTTGGCAGGAGGAGTTTTCAGAATCTCTCTGTGGTCATTTTTAGGGCAAGACTTGGAGTCCTGCTGACTTCCACATGACTGAGACTCACACATTTGGGTAGGAGACCTGAAGAGGTGCACCTTCAGGTGGCCCTCCATGTGGTTCTTTCTGCTGTCTTCTGTAGCACCATCCTAGAGCACAGAGGTTTGGTTGTTCACTGGTTTTTAGAACAGAGGCTGGGAAGGTTGATCTCTCTGCATGTAGGGATGTGGCAGTCTGGCTTGGTACATCCCAGAGGGGATGCTCACGCTGCAGTCATTTCCAAGGCTACATGGTGAGGTTGTTTCATAGGCGTAACTTGTACCTCAGTGCAATGAAGTCACCAAGCTTACGTGCTGCTGACTAGCTTGTCCCTGTTAGTTTTAGACCTTTGATTGCCATGTGGGTGAGCTCAAGGCTTGAGGAACTGTTCCTGACTGCTGCAGGTCAATGCACAGAGGTTGTTTCCTACAGCCTGCAAGGGGCTGCTGCCACAGTCCTGCAGTGTGGCTCTTTGGCTAGGACATGAGTCCCTGAAGACACTCCTTTGGGAGAGCTGGTAAGTAGCTCATCAAGATGTCTTGTGCAGGACTTGTGTGTTTGATTTTGTTCCCTGAATTGGTTAATGTTACTACGTGTTCCCACAAAGAAAGCAAAATGCGTAGGCTCTTGTAAAATCTACTTCTGTTATTTTATTTTAATGTTTTGCCAGACCTTAGTGATTTGATTGGCAAGCTGGAAAGCAATGTGATCAGAGAGTTTTCAGCTTCTCCCAGGAGCTGTCCTTGGAAGCACAGAGGGCATCCAGCTCAGGCCACCTGCTTGCCAGCAGAGAATTGGGCTGCTCTCGTCCGTACTCCCGCCTGCGTTTAACTGGACGTCTCCTGTGGTGGAGTTGCCTGCTTTAAGCACAGTGCTGCAGATGGTGCATGGAAGGCTCAAGGTGCTGCTTCTTGGAAACCTACTTGTGTAAATGTCCTGACACTGATTCTCTGCGGTTAACGACCATTTCATTTTTACAGCCTTTGATTTCAATTGACAATGTGGCTTGCTCGTCCTGGCAGGCAGCCTAAGGCAGCTGTACCTTCTTTTAATAGGAACTCTGACCTCTGCAAAATGACTCATCATTAATATGTCTCTGTAACAGTTTGTTTATTTCAGCTCCTTTCCGTGCTTCTCTCTTTAATGATTTTTATGCTGTTTTTTGCTTAGCTTATCAAGCAGCAGATTCTCTCCATCCAGTTTAGGAAGGTAAAACTACATTGCATTAAACTGCTCTGACCAAGCACTTTTCTGAATCTGTCTGCACACGATTAACCTGTAATGCTTTGGTACTAATTAATTTATCAGTCGAGAGCCCTGAAGTGATCTAACAGACTCATTCTGCATGATTTGGTCCCTAATACTTGGTTGAACTGCAGAAAGAAAAGTGAATGTTCATCATAATTCCTGTATTAAGGTGCAAGAAATATTCCTCTTTCTTAGCTGGAGGATGGGTGTTCAGCTACTTCTTTATATTAAAGTGAGACTTCCATACAGAGACATTAAAAATTGGATGTGGCTGCCCTGAGACATCCAGAGAAAAAATTTTCTTCCCCCTGCATTGTTGTGAGGATCCTTATTCACTTGGACTCTGCCCCAAAATACACTTGTACAGCTGTACTTTGCCTTTGGCAAAAGAACACATTTGGAAATCAGCTGGCATTTCTGGTTTGCTGGAGTGGCAAGTAGAAGAATGACCACGGAGGGAAAGGCCTCTCCAGAACACTTCTGTAGCTTTGGGATTTTTAACCAAAAATTCAGAAAAAGAAAATCATGACAAGAGGAATACACTTCTCAAATCTCCTTTTCCAGCAGGCTTTTGTATGGAAATCCCTCTTTAATTGAAAAGGCTACTGAATTGCCAGGGGTCTCTTCTAGGCTCCAGGGCTTTTTCCGCCCCAAAGATGCAGCTCCAGGAAGGCCCAAAGAAAAAGTGGCTAGTGCTTTTGTGTCCAGTTCCTCGAATACTCTGAATTACTGGTTTAGAAAGCAGTTTGAATTGGACAAGCCTCCTTGCAGCTGGAGTGAGTCAGCTGGGAGCCCCACAGTGCCAGAGCCTTCAAATCCTGCTGTGACCAACACAATGGTTTCTTTGAAAGACTCAACAGACCTTCCAGGCTTCCTGCCAAGTGTCATGGGGCAAGTTTGATTCATCTGCCACGCCTGTGGAGCCCCCAGCTTCTGACCACAGCTGCTTTCCAAAGCCATTCAGTAGCCTTTGCTGTATGTATTTCACCTTGTTGTGGGATTTGCACTGAGTGGACCAGACTTGTTCCTGGTGCTGCCTGCTGGTACCAGTGGCATGGTGCTGGGATTAAACTGGGTCCCAAGAGCCACTATGTGTGTGTGCATCACTTGATTATAAGATGCTGATCTGGTTGCCCACCTGCTGGGATATGAAATGTTGGTTGATGCTTGGGAAATTCCTTTATGTGGATCTGAAAGGCATTTACTGGTATGGGGTGGGGGGATCTGTATTGAAGGAAGCATCAAAACCCTACCAGTAACTGCCTTGTACTGGATTGTCTGCCTTGCTCCGTGGAAATGGGCATTTCTTTCCTGGGACTGGAATTTGGAAAGGTTGCTCTGGTTTGAAGTAGCTTTTGACTCCCACAGCCCTTTCCTGGCCCCCCTGTTGAGTGAAGAGTTGCTTGCCAGGGCCAGTGTTCTAGTAACCATTATTTCCACAGAAAAGGGTCTGAGCTGTGGAATCTGTTATTTTATACCATCCCACACGTGTTTGGAAACAGACCATGCTTATAACCCTCATTCAATGGATGAATCAGGCTTGCAACATCCTGAGCTTCCCCTGTCCTGACCTTCATCCAGCACAAGGTGCCTGGGAGCTGGGGTGAGGTTCCTGCTGTGTCCCAGTGGGTTATTACTCAGGGATTCATCTCCCTGCATCTCTTAGGAAAACCCATTCTAACAGAAGGCAGAGGAAAAATAATGATGTTGCAGTCTTCAGGTAAGTTTTCAGGGTGGATGAAACAGGCAGTTGCTGCAGCTGTAGCTCTCCTGACACCTTCAGCCGTCCGTGCTTGTTCCCTGTCAGTGCACCTCCCCTTGCTGGGTCATGCTAAATGTGGGGTTTTTTGGTTTGCCCTGAACCAGTTTGCTTCCTTAGCAGGTGGAGCATTAGTGGCTGCAGCATCAGCATCCTGCCTGCAAGCTGGGGCTGCTTGTGAGGCTGGGATCCTCCTCATGGAACCCTCACCACACACTCTGAGCTCTTTTGCTCATGGTGGAGATGTGTCAGGAGTGGTTTGGGCATCTGTTCCACCCCTTGCATGTTTTTGGAAGCTGATCACTTGTTTAAGGAATGTGTTTCACTGCTGAAAATTATATAAATAGAGCTGCCAGCTACCAGTTCTCTTGCAATATTAGCTGTTTCTCCCAATGTCTTTGTACTTGAGACCTTGGGGTCCCCTCTCTTATTGTAAATATGTAGAGTTTTAATTGCAGAGGGGAAAAATGAAATCAGAAACTCTTACCTTCCAAGAGCCTCAGCGTTATTTGAATGAAAACCCAATCTGGAATTGAATAATTTCCCTTTATTTAAGAAAGCCCAGATTTTCTGGGACCTCTCTCACTGGTGCTGCAGCAGGGTTGTCAGTGCTGGATGAATATGGTGATCTATTGCATTATTGAACAGTGCTGAAATACCTGGAGAATCCATAGTCTGCTTTTGAGCATTACAGATTGCACTGTTAGGATAGTTCTGGGTATTTGAGTATCCCAGCATGAAGTTTGAGGTCCGAGCCTGAACCCCTGGAGCAGGGAATATGAGTGCCTACCTGCAGCAGTAAGGGGTTAAACAGGGAATTCCTTCCCAACTAATTCCTGGGTTCAGAAACCTGCTAGCCAGACTCAGGTCTTCCTCAATGAGCTGTTCCATGGCTGGCAGCTTTTCTTCAATCTAAGAGGCCTGCTGTGTTCAGGAGACATGTTCAGTTCACACTTGGCCAGAAATGACACAAATTCTTCACAAATAAAAGAAAATCCCAGCGAACAGAACAACTCTTGAAACAATTCTGGTTCAGAACTGGGAAGTGACTTTGTTAGGCAGAGCTCTAAGCTTGCTGGCTGGCCAAAGAGATGTTTTGGTGTAATCAAGAACTAAAATGGGTCTTCATTCGTCCAGTGGGTCAGCATTCATTGCCCTGATAGCCATAAGGGCTAAGACAAAGGGAATGGCTCCCAAATATCACTTTAAATTGACAGTCATCTTAGGAGTGAGCAATCAGTCAAATGCCCTGTTGCTGGACTGGACTTGTGAGCAAGTGCAGGGATGATGGGAGGGAAGAGGGCATGGACAACGAAAACACAGGCAGCTGAGGTGAGACACAAGGTGGACCCTTTGATTTTTCTGGTGCTTTTATCTCTAAGAAATGCTTCTTGAATCTTCCAGGAGCACCTTCTGCGCAATCATTTCTCAGCTGACGGAGGAAACACAGCCACTATTTGAAACCACTATCAAATCCCGTGCTGTGTCCGAGGACTCTGATGCTAAATTCACGTGCATAGTGACAGGTAACAGTGTCTTCAGTGAATAACCTGGTCCTGCCTCACCTGCTGGACTTGTGCCAGTTAAACTTTGCAACAAGTGGTAACAAGGATAACAAGCCCACTGTTGTTAGAATGCCAAGCAAACGTTCAGCAATTGCATGGTGATTTTAGCTTCAATTTAAGGGAGGTGGGAAACGTGAGAGTGTAAAAGAGGCAAAGGCATAAGCTAACATCTCAAACAAGGCAAACGAAAGACCAGAAAATGCGATATGCTGGTTACTGCTTGGACCAGCTAAATTTTATTGTCCTAATCTCTGCTTCTCTAATTCTGTACTCCGTAATTCAGGAATGTGCAGATTTGAAGACAAGGGCTGTCCTGCTGGAACCAACACTGCTGGCTGTAGATGGTTAGACCACAGCTACATTTGTACAGTGATAAACTTGTGTGTCTGTCAACATCTGAAATAAAAGCTGGTCACTGCCCAATGAGCTAAAATCTCCCATTGGGCAGGAAGGGGTTAAGTCAAGAAGAGGAGGAGGAGGGAGAGGCCAAGAAAGAGGGTTGGCGCTAAGGCATTGTGGCATGGCAGCACATTGGTGTAGAGGCAAGTAACTCCTTTGCTGATGAGATTTTGTTCTTAAAATATGGAGACTCCAAAACCTCTTCTCTCAATGTATTTATTGACAGCTCCATGATCCTTCCTGACCTCACTAGTATTAATTGCTCCAAGAGGTTACTCAGTGAGAGACATGAAAAAGTTTGTAAGTTTTGGGAGGAGAATATATCCAGTGAGCTCTTAGGCACAAGGACCAAAGCTTTCCTAAGGAAATCTAGTTTGCTGTTAGAAACAGGCTGGAAATAAGGAAACACAGTCTCAGTCCTTCCAAAAACTGCCACCTATGAATTCTTGGCTTCTCTCTTACAGATTCCCTTGTTCTGAAGGCTGACCTTCTGAACTTGCAGGGTACAACTGATGTATTGATTTTATTGAGGCTTAGCTTCAGCAGACCCCTTCTTGCTGCTTCTAGAGCCAAAGGGGGCTCCTAGGAGATGCCTCCAAACCACTTTATTTGGGGAGTCATTACAAGGGCTCTTCCCAGTTTCAGTTTTCTGAAAGCAGAAGCTTGACATATTGTGCAGTACCATGGAATGCGTCATTCTGCAAGTGTCAGAGGTGAGGAAATGTTTAGGTATGTTGGGAAATCCACAGTAAAAGTCCTGGCTTCTCTCACTGGCTTAAATCTTCACCAGCTGCACCTTTGAGGTTGATGGTTCCTTCTAACAAATTCCATCTCTTCCTAGTGTGTTGCACCAGGCAGAAAACTTGACCTGATACTGGCCTCATTTCCTGCTCAAGTGAAGGAAATTGTCAATGAGTCTCTTTCAGCATGTGTCACGATATCTTTGTGCTTGGTAAACTAGGTTGAGGGATGTCTCTATGCATTTAGAAATCTTCATGGAAATGTTTTTAAAATCATCCTTGGACCACCTTTGCCAGATGAGCATCTCCTGTGTGTGGTCCTATGGACTGCTTTAGGAGCTTGGGATCTCTTTGGAGAGAGGGGCAGGAGGTGGAGAGCATACTCTGACTGCAGAGTCTGGTTGGTAGTTCAGGTATCTTGCCCTGCCATGATGTTTGTGTTCAACTGGGAGGCGTTGCTGGGAGCAAGGAAATGGCAGTGATATCCCTGGCCAGTGACCAGAGTGGAACCAGTTCAGTCCCAGCACTGTGGCTGGAGTCCAGGGACACTTTGATGGAGGCAAAGGGCAGACAGTCACCTGCTCCTGTTTTGACGGTCAAGCCACAAATATGGATACATGACCTACAATAGCATCTTACTGTTTTGGTTTTTTTTTTTTGCTGCTTCTTGACCAATAATGAGAGTTACAGGCTAGTCCCATATCTGGGAATACTTGGACTAGGACTGGCTGGGCCTGTCCTAGGAGCGCTGAAAGATGCAAATGTTTGAAGAACCAATCTCCAGAATGTGGTGAGTGGTGCAGGTAGGGAAAAAGCAGGTGAGGCAGAGGCAGATTTTTGTGTGTGGAGGCACAAACTTTCCTTTCCTCCTGATGCCTAGTTCAGCCTGCTACTGGTATCCCTGCTATGTCTGATTTGATTTTTTTGGGTCAAGTCCTGCATCAGTTATGAGATGTTTTCTTTTTTCAGACAAAATCAGTTTCATCCTTTGTTCTCTAAGAGATGTGAAAAAGGAAACAAGAACATTTCCATTTACTGTGCAGCTTCATCCCACACCTCTGTACCAAGTGCTTTCTTTGGTGGGTCTGTCTGAACTTCAAGGGTCTCAAGGGTCATCTCAGCTCATTTGCAGTGAATGGATATTGGGCTTCTCTCTTCAGAGTGGCTCTGCACGGAGGGGCTGCCACAAGGATTTTCCAGCTTTTTGGTCGCTTCTGTGTAGCATTGCCTGAGAAGGAGAGATGTCAGCAGACAAAATGGGGGGAGTTGGATGAAGTGGCCTAGGTCTCTGGCTGCTTGTTAGGATCCAGCCAGGACAGGTGATGGCTGGATCCAGCCAAGACCATTATATGTCAGCACCAGCCCACTGTTGTACAGCTGTATCTTCAGTGCCGTCTCAGCCCTCCTTAGCCAGGTTCAGCCCCTCTGATCTGGCTTCACAAATCATCATCTCAGGAGCTCCATCCCATCACTGCCTCCCTGGTTTTGTTGCAGAGTACAGAGGGGAAAGGGCTCTGCCCATGGCTTGGGGAAGAGAATTGGTGTAGGGTGAGTAGACGGTCACAGGCTTAGTGGATGTGGTTTTTAGTCAGGTTAGAGGAGTTCCACCTCCTGCGTTTGTGGTGACCCTCTGAGGGAAGTGTTGAAGGATGGGACTTAAGTGCTTGGATGAAGAATGTCTGGAGACATGCAAGGGCTGTGAGAGGCGTTTGGGGTTGGGATAGTGACTACAAGAGCAGAGAGTAGGCTGCTGGGAGAGGAGGAGGTTTGGCTTTGGGGCAGAGGACAAGGGCAGGATGGTGAATGAGCACTGCTCACAGGGGAAGCTACTGCTCTTAGTATCTGTCCCTCCTGTCAGCATGGCTAGAATCTTCCTTGTCCTTGCATGCTGGAGGGGTTTAAATCCATGATGCCAGGAAGGGTAACATCTTACCATGAATTGTATTCCCAAGACTGTTGAAGCTCTACTCTATGTAGCTTGTGTAGAGCAGAAATTGTGGATATTGTTTAATGGTTCTAGACTCTTAGCACCTTCCCAAGTTTCAGAAGACTAACTCCCTCTCCTTCCCTGCTCCCAAAAAATAAAAAAAGAAAGTGACTTGAGACAGAGTTTCTCTGGGTGATTTTGAATAGATATATTCAGAACTGTTTTGGATAAATATTTTAAGAACTGTTTTGGTTACAGTCACCAAGCTTTGAAGACTTCTCAGATTTTGACAGTTTTCAGAAAAAGAATGTTTGATCTAAACCTGGCAATCTCCATAAAAAGAAAAATGCTTGCTCTGAAAAGTCTCCAGGATCCTGTGGTGGCTGGCCATTGGCACTGGAGCAGTGCTGCTGGAAGACACACATCCTGAAGACGTGGAGCAAATGCCTGCCCTCCTTCCAGGAGCGCCTGGCACCGCGGTGTCTGCAGCTGCGGGGCTCTGGCTGGGGGCTGCAGGGCCCGGCTGCCGGCAAATCCCTCCCGGCACCGGCTGCGCGGGGGCGCTGCGGCAGCGGCAGCTTTCGGAAGGATGAGTGCACGTCCGTGAGTGGCTGCTCGCGGTGCCTGGTGCCTGCGGCATGGCAGTGCCCAGGGATGGAACCCTCAGTTCCACCTCATCCCACTGGACAAGCTGAGCATGCTGTGCCTGCAGGGGATGTGCCGTGCCGGGAATGATGCCTGACTCCTCTTCCCCCCGCCCCGCGCCGAACCGGGGGAATTTATTCACTCAGCAGCCCAAAGATGGATCAGCATCAGCAGCATCAGCAGCAGCTCCTCTCCCCATGCCAGGGAGGCTCATCCCTGCACAGGCATCTTTCCATCCGCTGCTTGGCTCTGATTACAGCCCCTGGGAAGGGATGGATGGTATTTGGACAGGCAGCTGGGGCCACTGTACCTGCGTGGGAGGTGGGAAGCCTTTCAGCATCCGCCTGCCTGCAGACTTCCAGCCAGCGCTTGCCTGAGCCCTCTTTGGCTGCAGGCTGGAGCTTGCAGTGTGAGCTGGTCCTGGCACTGGGCTGGCATGGCCGTAGCTCCTCAGAGGGAGCAGGCAGCCTCAAGGACACAAGTGCTACAGGTCAAAGGGAGTTTAAGCTTAGCAGGAGGAAAAGCCTTTCCTCGAGACACTGCATAGCTATGGAAATTGCAGCTCTTTCCGGCAGATGTCAGCTGGGAATGGAAATCAGCTGTGGAGGCCACGGGGTTGGGTGGGGACGGGACGGGACATCACAGGGCTTCTCGGAAACTATCTGCTGGCAGTTCCCAGAATGAAGGGCTGTGGTTGCTGTTTCTTAGGGTGTCAGGAAAATCTACCTGCCAGCTCCCTGCAAGATGGACTGTGGGGGCCTTCTAAAGGTCTTGCTTGCAGAACAGCCCTTGCGAAGGGTTGGATTGCTCTGGGCAGTGTGAGCTTGTGTGTGGAAATTGTTTTGTTCATCATCTCTGGAGCAGGAAGAATTTGCCACAGGCTCATTCAGCCCAAGCTCCTGCTGCCAGTAGTTAATATTTTATGAAAAATATAAGTAGCACCATCAATCCCTGATGATCCCATCACTGGAATGCTCACATGGCTTTCTCCAGTTCCCAGTTCAGGGCTCATTTTCTTCAGCCACAGGTACCTGAAGGCTTTGCATGTCTCTAGAAGCTGGTTTGGGGGAGTCAGAACAGCAGCAAAGAATGGGCTGTGACAAGAGTGGGGCAGAAGGGGAGGACAGAGGGCCTTGCAGGGAGGGTGTTGGGTGAAAGTCGTGGCTTGGTTTCCTGCAGAAGAGGAGAAACGAGGCACTACCCAACAGAAAGCTGCTGATGGCAGCAGTGGGAGGGGATTGAGGCAGCAAAGCATGTGGGAGATGTACAGACAGTGAGAATGGAGAGGAGGGATGCTGGGGCAGTGCAGAGTAAGAAACCTTAGAGAGGGAGGAAGAGCAGAGTAAAATCCAGTCTGTGAGGTATCTGGACTGTGGGGTGGATGCTTCTCACAGAGGAGAAGAGGAAAGAAAAGCTGCTGAGACTGACCTTCCCAGCCTTGTCTGGTCCCAGTGGGCTAAATCCTTTGAGGATCCCAGTGGACACTGAGGGGCCAGCACAGGCAAGGGGTGGGGACAGGGGAGCCAAAGCAGTACAGGAGGAGATTTGGCATATGTTGCTTTTCTGGGCAAAGGCATATTGGATTGGCCAAAACCTGGGTTAGTTCCTGCTGATGAGTCTCTGCTTCTGGACTCTCAGTCCTGCTCTAGGACCTTTGTGAGAGCAGGAGTAAGCTGGGCTCAGGCACTGCTGTGGGCTGACAACATCTTTGGTGCAGGGAGGACATTTGAGGTCCTGCTTAGCCTTGAAACCTGTGGCTTGGTAGCTGGGAAGTATCCAGAGAGCACCTTGTCCCTGCGCTCTCTTTACTCCAGGGCCATTGGGTTGGGACACTTTGGATATTTCTGGAAAGCCCTCATTGGCCCCATGCCCCATGGGATGTTCATGGGAGCTGACCCTTGCCACATTCTGGGGTGCTGTGGGTAATCCTTGGTGTCTGGTGGAGTTAAGGAGCATGCTGGACTCCTTCCCTTGGTCCCTGCAGGGGCATTTGCAGCAGATAAGGTCCTGAGCAATCTGTTGTAGCCACAGCATGATGTGATCACTGAAACTTTGATCCCATGCCCTGGGGGTTGGCTTGGCTGGGTGGTGAGCCCTGAGTGAAGTGCAGGAACCCCTGCTGGCTGCTGTCTTGAGCAGTCTTTGGATGAAAACTGCACTTAATCTGAACTAGAGCTGCTGTCAGTGAGCAGTGAAGGCTGTGGCTAGTGCTGGTCCATGTGGGACTCACATGCTGATCCAACACCTCTGCTAGCGGTGGAGAGCGTGGCTGCATGCCCAGCCTGCCAGCCAGCCAGTCACACACATCATGATGTCATTGTACTGAAAAGGCAGGTGACATCTGTTGTCAAGTGACATTTGTAGGACACTGAGCTGACTGTGATGCAATCAAGGTTGTTTCTGTTCAGTGGAAAGTTTCAGATCAGCTTACAGGCTGTGACACTGTGCAAAATGCTGAGAGCTCCATGGAGGGACAAACGCCTGTTCTCCAACCATAGCCTTGGCCTCGTCAAAACATCCCTCTTCACATAAAAGTGATGGCATGCTCACCTTCTCCCAGCCAGTGTTACAGGAGCTGAGCATGTGATCCATTCCCCTCTGTTCAGGAATGAAGTGCTGGGATTTTTTTCTCAAAAATAGCCCTATTCCTAGGAGTGATAAAAGTCTGAGATAAGCCCATTAAGTTTCCACTGTTTCTGTTGTGCAATTTAGGAATGTGGTGAGCCCAGAATAGCATCTGTCCTGGTGTGCCAGATTGTTTTGCTGCTGATACCATGCTGTCAGTGCTCCTGTGCAGAATGTTTCACTCTCTGATGTACCTTCCATGTCCTCCCCAGGGTATCCGCAGCCAGAGGTGACGTGGTACAAGGATGATGAGGAGATGGATCGCTATTGTGGCCTACCCAAGTATGAGATATTCCGTCATGGCAACCGCCACACCCTGCAGCTCTACAAGTGAGTCAAGGAGCTGGAGAGTGGCTGGGTTTGGTGATGGGAGCTCAAGAGTGTGTTCTCAGTGTCAGCAGTGATGTCCCCCCCACCACTTGGCTGGCCCCTTCTGCTCCCCTCTGTGAGTTCACCCCTGGTCCTTCCCCTCCAGCTGTGGCTCTCCAGTCACACAGGTATGAGATCCATTACTGTATCCAGGGATAGTAGCTGCCATGCTGGAAGCCAGAGGAAGGGAAGAAGTTGTTCTTCTCTCTGGAGCCTTCCAGTGCTGAGCATTGGGGCTGACAAAGGTAAGCAAGGGGAAAGCACTGTCTGCCTCCAAGATGATGTTCCAGCAAATCAGGTTTCTGGAGAGCCAAGCATACCTTGTCCCCGGCAGTGCACCTTGAGTCCTGGATTTGGGATGTCAGACAGGTGTGGCACTGACTGAAAAGGCAGAATATCAGTGTTGCAGATAGCCTTGCCATCCTTGTGCTTCTAGCCTGAGCTTTCCTGCTCCCCTAGCTGTGCTCCAGGTGTCCATCAGAGGCTGGCTCACCTCTTCCACAAGCAGGGATCTCTGTGGCTCAGATGTCCTCAAGGCATGACAGTAGGGATGCAGGCAGGTGCTTGTGCTAGTGCCTGTGACATGGGATGGGAAGACTTTGGTAACATGATAGGATAGAGGAAGAACAGGAATGTGTTGTGGGCTGTGTAGGGCTGAGAGAAAAGATCCTGCAGAGGACTCTGACCAAGAGCAGTTGGGAAGCCTGGTGCTGCCTGCTCCTCCTCCAACACAGCCCTCATACCAGAGTTACAGCCCAGGGTGGAGCTAGAACAAATTTATCATCAAACTTGCTTGTTGGTTAGTGCAGAGAGCAGGCAGAGCCAGGCAGGGAGGCCAGCCCAAGGCCTCCAGATGTCCTGTGGGCACCTCATGGGCCACATCTTCTGGACTCTGTGGAGCAAGAAGTAGGAGAGCATGCATGTCTGTGCATCCAGCGGGCATCCTGAAGAGGATGGGTAGGTCTCATACACAGCTTTTGATTTCCAGGTGCCGAGAAGAGGATGCAGGCATTTACCAGGCCTCAGCTAGAAATAACAAAGGCATTGTGTCCTGCTCCGGTGTGCTGGAAGTGGGAACCATGACGGAGTTCAAAATCCATCAGAAGTGGTTTGACAAAATCAAGAGAAAAGCTGAAGAAAAGATGCAAGAAATAGAACAGGGCAAGAAACGAGGAAAAGAAAATGTGGAAGTGGAGAGGTTGCAAGGAATGAGCCCTGAACGGCTCCAGAGGAAGCGGAGGCTGGCGAGAGATCAGAATCTCCGGTCAGGAGACTCTTCATGGGAGAAGGAGGACGCAGCAAAAGTGCACGTTGCGGATTCACAGTCCAGGTTACACAAGGATATTGCTGAGACAAAGGAGCAGCCACTCAGTGCAGTGCCAGGCTTCCCAAAGAAACTGGTGGCACCTCTGAAAGCAGAGGTGACCACCAATGGAGATGCCACTTTGGAAAGCGGGGAGGAGAACGGGAACAACTTTCTCACATACATCTATGACACAGTGGAGGGCTTGGCAACTAAGCCAGGGGCGAAAGACTCTGCAGCTAAAAAGAAAAAGAAGGTGGAGGCTCCTTCAGCAGCAGCACAGGAGGTTTCTAAGCGAGAAGAAAGTGGGAGAGACAGGGCCAATCCGTCTTCAAATCCCAGGTTTGCTCCTCCCGTCCCCTTACGCAGGAATGCACGTTTGAGGGCAGCAAGTGAACAAGAAGTGGAAACCAGTCCAAAACTCAAAGAGCCTGGGAAAGCTGTGAAAGAGGATGTTAAACCTAATGATGGCATGTACTTCTCTTTAAAGGACATGTATTTTGATAAGCAAGTGAAGGCAGCAGCAGGGAAGGAGGAGATGGGAGCCAAGAATGAGGCCAGGACTGAGGCTGCCCTGCAGCCTGTGGCAGTCAGCAGACAGACAGAGGATGCTCCATTGGCCTCTGAGGTGTTGGAGGCAGGACCTGTGCTGTCCGAGGGCCAGAGAGGCCAGCAGCAAGAACAGAAGTTGGAGGGAAACAAAGAGGTAACTGGGAGAGACAACAGCCAACGCAGGGGTGGCAACAAGAAAATATCTGTGCTGCGCATTTGTATTGCGGCACTGGGCCTGGGAGGCTGCGTGTGCACCATGGGATCTGCTGCCAAGGCTCCGCAGGTCTCCACTGGTGAAAGCACCCAGAAGGGCTTTTTGGATTTTGTGAGCCCAGACAGCAGAGCTTCCACCTCATCTCCAAGCAAATGTCAGCTGAGGTGGTGAGAGATGTAAGTCGGGGCCATTCGAGCAGCTGGTCTCGGTGGCCTGGGGCTCTCCGGTTTAATCGGCAGGCTGACCTCATGCGAAATGTTCGGCAGGGAGCACTGAATGGGTATTTATAGCTGGGAGTGGGTGCCTTGTGGTGGCATCTGTTCAGTTTAACAAGGGAGCTTTAGTTAAGGAGCCCCACATGCAGATGAGCTACCATGTGAGCTGCACCCTCAGGGCCTCGAGTCTTGTTTACAGTGCAACATGTATACAGTAAATCTGGACTACTTTTTTGGCCCATCCCTATTGGAAAAACTCTTTTGGGAGACTGTGGTGGTGATGAAGTGCCAGGGCACAGCACCTGCTTCTGACCCTCAGAGCATCTTTTAGTCAACTGCTATTTTTGTCACCTAACCTGAAGTATTTGCCATGAAAATATTAGACTGGAAGCTTCCGGACTATTTTCCCCCCATTTTTCTTTAATGACCTCTTCTGTCATAAAAGGTTCTCTGAGTCCAGTTAGCAGGTGCTGTCAGGATTTGGACTTTGGGCTGTGGTAGGTGCATGCTTTTGGTACAGACAAGGCTCCAGGTGCAGCACCTCTCGCTTGGTAGGTAATGCACATATTTCAGAACGTGGAAAAAATCCACAATGCATAAGGGACTGATAGGTGCTCCAGTGGGGGAAAAAAAAATCCTTTCTTCGTCTCTTAAATTTCTTTATCCATTGGTGGGTGCAGCTTTGCTGGTAAGAACTTGCTGTGTTATGCAGTGCACACCTGGTTTCTGGCCTTGCTGCTGCACAGTGCTGTGAACTCATCTTCAACCGGGCCCACCAGTATCACATACTGCTGCAGAAATTATTGCTGTTCAGGCCAGCCCATGGCAAAGCCATTTGTGTCACCCCTTTCTGCTCATTTTAACACGTCTCACTTTCAAAAACGATGGAAAAATACTGGTGTGCAGCAGCCAGGCTTGGGCTGTCATCCCTGAGCCTTTGACATGCATCAAGATTTTTTTCTCTTTAAAAGCTCCACTCACAGAGGGAAACCCGTGACTTGTCAGCTGGTGTGCCTTTGAGGAGACAAAAGGGAATGCTTCTGATTTGAATTTGAATGCTTCAGCTTGTTGATGCTGCTGGGGAAAGTCCTCAAGGTTTTGTGAGGGCAAATAAGCTGGTTTAAAGCCGATTCGAGGCATGTTTCAGGATATTTTCATCCCCCAGGACAAGAGTTAGTTGTCTTTTTCCTTTTTATTCTTAAACAAGAAAGGTCATAGCATGAGTATTTTCCTAGCTTTGTGACACAGCTGGCCCTTATGCTCAGGACTTCTCTTCTGAGCTGGATTTATCTGTAGTAAAATGCCAGACTGTAGCCAGCCTCTGAACATCCTCCTCTATAAGAGCAGAGAAGAAACTAGATTTGCATGGTAATCTCTCTTCCCTAAATTTTAAACTGATGATTTGATTATATTTCTTGAATTTTATGGGTAGGAACAGCCTTTAATGGTGCTTCCCTTGCCCCAGCCCTTCAATACTCACGTTGCCCTAAAAATTAGAGAGGGACTTTCTACAAGGGCATGGAGTGACAGGACATGGAGGAATGGCTCTCCACTGTCAGAGGGCAGGGTCAGGTGGGATATTGGGAAGAAATCCTTGGCTGAGAGGGTGGTGAGTCCCTGGCACAGATTGCCCAGAGAAGCTGTGGCTGCCTCCATCCCCGGAAGTGTTCCAGGCCAGGTTGGATGGGTCTTGGGGCAACCTGGGATAGTGGAAGTTGTCCCTGCCCACAGCAGGGATTGTAATGAGATGGGTTTTAAGGTCCCATTGAACACAAACCATTGTATGATTCCTTTATTTGCTTGGGAAAGGGCTTGCTGAGAGAATGGTGCTTTCCTCTTTTTCCCAAGCTACCAAATGAAGCAAAAGCAGCACAAAATAGATGTCTAAGTGCCACAGCCCTCCTTTCCCATGGCGTTCCATCTGGGGGGCTTAACACTCAAGTCAGTGACCTCAGGAGAAAATCCTTAGCAGCAGATCCTCCAGGGTGGAAGGTCGACCCGTTGTGTGCATGCCCTGTCCCCGTGCCATTGTCCTGGTGATGCTTACAGAGCATCAGCTGGGCAGAGCATGTACCACGGTATCACTGCTCCCCTACAAAAATAGACCATGCTCCTTGGCTGGAGGATTTCAGCAGCTCTCCTTGGGATAAAGCTTGGCTATCACAGCAGGCAGCTTGCTGACATGTTTGCTGGGTGCAGCTGCGGTCGGAAACATTTGAGCTTCCCAAACGTCAGAGAAACAGAATGGTTGAATAGCGCTGATAACGTCAGGGTGTACAGTTTCTCTATAAATCATTTGGGCAGCCTCGTCCTGATAGTGTGTGACATGCTGACTGCCCCATCTCACAGTAGAGATAGAGGAGCACTCAGTCTTTAAAAACATCAAGGGAATTATGCAAGGTGTCAGCAATGGCTGGTGAAAATGGGCAAGTTTTGCTCTTTGGCAAGACGCTGAGTCAGAAGAGATTGAATTAAAAGCCACTGAATGATTTAGAAAGGCAGATCTCTTGCCTCTGTGCACAGCAGTGGCGTTGAAAGGCAGAAGGGCTGGAGCTGATTAAAAGAAAAAACATTTATACAGCCTGACAGGTGGAATCCACTCCTGTGGGATGATGGTGAAACCATCAGACCCTGGATGGCAGAGTAACACTGGTATCAGGGTAATTCCCATGATTCAAGAAGAATTTGAGCAGTGCCATATGGTACAGGTGGACCACAAGTACAACTGCACAGACCCAGGCAGTAACATGATGCTAATTTCCTTTCTTTTTTTTTTTTTTTTTAACTAG
>VYXD01016151.1:276242-295217 GCA_013397195.1 Hylia prasina
AACTAGGTTGCAGCAAGAGTTGAACAATCTCCTGGTGACCTAAAACATCCAGTGTCCAGTCCAACCGAAGAGACCAGTCAGCAAGCTAATAAGCTAGAGGAGGTCAGGAAAGAGGTGCCTGTTTGCCAGGAAACCAGGGGGGCTGTGAAAAGGACAAATCCTCGGTTTAGACCTCAGGAGCCACCAAAGCCACCAACACCTTCTCCAGACCATGTACAGTCAGGCAAGGAGCAGCCAACCCCCAGGCAACAGGCAGAAAGACATTCCCGCACTCCTGAGGACAGAGAGAGTCAGCAAGGACTGTTGAATCAAGAGAACAAAAGCCAAGGTGGGGAAGAGTCCTTGCTAAAAAAATTGACTCCTCCAGAACCTGGAGAAAACACTCCTCTTGAACAAATCCCATGTCAGAGAGTCAAGGATGCAAAGAGCAAAGAGGCAGGAGCAGAGTTGTCTGGGAGCCATCCTGGTGTGAGGACAGGAGGGAGTGATGCAGCAGAGCCATGTCTTGGGGCTGTGCACAGAGAGGCAGGAGGGACACCTTTGGGCCATCAGAACACTGAAATGGCAGCTCCTGCTTCGGTTCCTCTTGCCAAGGAAGAGCTGCTTCCTACTCCTGCAGCGAGGCCGTCAGTGGCTCGGGAGGCACTGCTGGCAGCTAAAGGAAGCCCAGGGAAGGAGGCCACTGCAGGAGAGGTCCCATCTGGAGCCCAGCTGCTGCCTCCTGCGAGTGGAGAAACGGAAATCACAACGACAGATGGATCTGCCCCGCGAGAGATGTTTTCAGCCGTCACGTTAGAGGAGCAGAATGCCAAGCCAGTGCCCATGGGACCTCAAGGGAAGGAGGGAGGATTCCTGACAGCCACAGCTCCATGCCAGGAACCAGCAACATCCTCAGGGACTTGGGAAGGAGTCTCTGAGGTTCAGCCACAGGTACCGCTGGTCCTGCCTGGCTCAGAGAGCTCTCAGGAGATGTCTTTGGAGGAGAAAATGCAGCACAAAAACCTGGTTTCCTCCTTAAAGAACTACCTGCTGCTACTTCTAAAAATGTCAGATAGCAGTAAGGATGCCACAAAAGGGGACACTGACTCTGGGGACAAGGAGCAGCCAAATGCAGGGGAAGGCATGATCCCAGAGATAGGCATTGCTGGCCTTAGCCCTCGCACCTCAAGGAAAGTTTTGGAAAAAGTACAAAACAACCAGCTCTTCCAGACAGCTGAGAACTTGCCTCTGACCCCCAGGACATCCAGACGGATCACAGGAATGATTAACGAGGAATTTGTTACCAGCAAGGAGATGCTGGCCTGCAGGCCTGTGCCACCAAAGAGACGCACCTGGGGCGCTCCTGAGGCCGAGGGGCCGCCCCCGCTCTCAGTACCCTCCATCGTGGTGGGCAGCATGCCCCCAGCAGGAGTGGCTCCTCATCTTTCTGATCTGCCTCCAGTGAGCTCTGAACAGAGCCCTGCTGACCCTCTGGCAGTGCTACCTTGTGCCACACCAGAAGAGCTTGCTTTGGGGGCCAGGCGCAAAATATACCTTCCAAAACCCAAACAGGTGGGGGTGGAAGAGGAAGCAACCCCAGAGAGCCTGGGGCATGCAAGAAGTCCAACTGTTTCACCACGGCAATCCAGGAAGAATGCATCCCTGTTGCCTTCTCCTACCCCAGCTCCATCCTCTCCCTCAGAGCAGTGCTCTCCAACCCTCATGAGGAAGATGGCCACGTTGGAGGTTCCTAAGCTGTATGAGGAGCCTACAGGTGACACCTGTGGTGAAGGAGAGGTCCCTGGAGATGCTAAGCCAGAAGCACAGCCAGCAGAGTCCCAGAAAACAAATAACCCATTTAAAGGTGAGGGAAGAGAGAATCCCCATGAAGCGCATTCCCTGGTTGCCTCAAACAGAGCCACTGATAGTCAGCTGGGCCCACATGAGTTTTGTGCATTTGCAGGGTTTTCAGCATCAGCCTTTGGCTGTGTGAAAGCCAAAAGTCTCCCCCAAGACTTCTATCCCAGTGCAGGGAGGGATGAGGAATGCAAGAGGCAGCAGCTCTGACAATGACTGTCTCCACAGCCTGGGCTTCCCCAGCCCCTGGGGATCACAGAATCCTCCTAGTTTTGGTCTCTGTGTTCTGGTCCTCATCAAGCCCAATGCTGGTTAGGGATCCTGGGCTACCTGGTCAAGTGTAAAGTGTCCCTCCTCATGGCAAGAGGGTTGGAACGAGATGGTCTTTAAAGTCCCTTCGAATCCAAACTGTGATTCCACGACTGAGTGGGCATCACCAGGGCACACACCCCTCTTCCACATCTGTGGTCAATGCTGATTTGATTCCTTGTGGCATCAAATTAAAAAAGGCATAATCCTGGGGTTGAAGGAACCAGGTAATACTGTTACAGGAATCAGCACTCTTGAAAAGTAAGGGTAACCACGATAAATCCCTGCTTCAGGAGATGAATGTTTCCTCCAATAGCCCATAGTGTTTTCCACCTTTCCTCTGGCCAAGCCTCACTGGGTATTGCAGTGTTGCACTGCCAAACAGATTTGTACCACTTGTATCCCATCTATTTATCACAGTGGAGCTCTGAGGGAAGGCAATGTTACACATGCTAACACACGAGATACCCAAAGCCCTGAGCAGCAGTGTGGGTGTGGGCTGGCCTGTCCCCAGAGCTGCAGCCAGCACTCTGTGTCTCACCACCCATCTCTTTGCACCCCGTCCTTAGCTCCACAGGTGGTCCGTAAGATCAGGGCAGAACAATTTTCCGATGCATCAGGAAACCTGAAGCTTTGGTGCCAGTTCTTCAATATATTGAGCGATTCTAAGCTGACGTGGTACAAGGACGAGATCCCTGTGGCTGAAGCCCAAAGGAGGTAACCTGTCGGCTCCGCGGCAGCGCAGTCCTTGTTGTCACCTGTCACCTCCTGCTCCTTGCCCTGACTGGGGTGAAGGTGCCCCTCCTGCTAAGGCAGCATGGGAAGCTCAGTGCATGGCACAATACATTGTGAACTTCATCATATCAATGCCCACACAGGGAAGGATTGCCCAGATGGGGAGTTGCTGCCAAACTTACCTTACTGATGCTCCATCTGGAGGGTCTGCTTTGGGTACTCAAACCTTGGGGAGGGCAAAGAAGGTGTTATGCCCATCACAAAAACCAAGAGCAGGATGTGAACTGCAAAACTGGGACCCCAAAGGATCCATGTGAGGGTGGCAGCCTCCCAGCAGTGCTGGGAGGGTCTTCCATGCAACAGCCACTGGGAAAAAGCAGCTCTGGCTGTGCCCTCCCTACCCCTTGGCACTGCCCTTGCACAGGGAGAACATATTCAGACAGCTGGTTGTATCCTTTGGGTCTGCTATGGAGAGCAACTTGTTCTCAGGCCCAGAGGGTTTCTGTAGGGACATCATCCACATCAGGATTTGTCTGATGCCGTTGGTGTCCTCTGAGCTCCCTTTATAATGAGGAGCCAGTAAGTTAGATGTTTCTGGGGCAGAAATTGTCTCCTGGGGCAGATGGGCAGGAGTGGCCATTGCCTTCCAGCAGACCAGAGCAGAGCCTGCTCAGTCAGTGAGTCTCAGGATGAGGGTCCCACCTCTTCCCTCTGTGAAGCCGTGACCCAGCCTCACTCAGGGGCAAGTACCTTCATCAGTCTGTAGCCAAATCCTGGCCAGATTTTGCAGGGCTTGCCTGAAGCATAAGCTAATCTCTGTTAGTACAAACCACCACAGGGCAGGACTCCTGGTGCCATGACATGCTGGGGGAGCAGCTGGGCTGCCCTTGGGATGGCTCTGTGTGTAGCCTTCTTCCATCCCCCCAAGGGCAGTACACTGCCCACCCACAGTACCTGTCACAGGGCTCCCATCTGGCCCCCCACCACTGCATGGGGATGTGGCCATGCTCCATTTTTTTTCCAGTGCTGGCGATGAGGGCCAGGCAGCTTTGGCTGTTGTGCAGGCATCCCAGAAGGACTGTGGAGTCTATCGGTGTGTGATCAGCAACGAGTATGGCACCGACTCCACGGATTTCCTGCTCAGCCCAGAAGGTGAGGAGCCCTCAGCAGCCTCTCACAGGGTGTGCCATGGGGTGGTGTGGCCAACTGCTTGGTGCCAGGCTGCAGTGGGGGAGCCTTGGCACATTCTGTAACACCACCTCTGTGAGGTGCTTCTGCCTCTGTGCGCCAGTTGGTTGCCACCATCCTACCTGCCATCCCTAGTTGTGCAAGTGCATGGGACAAGGTGGGATCCTGGCAGGACCTTGACACCTCTTTGGTTTCTGTCTCCTCTAGTGTTGTCAGGATTTATCCTGCGGGAAGAGATTGAAGGTAAGGGCCACGTGAAGAGCTGTGACTCTGCCCCTTGCTGAGTGGGGCAGGCAGCTCTGGGGCAGAAGCAGGACGTGCCCATGTTGTCCCCCCCTCACCAGCTCTTCCCCCCACCAGTTGGAGAGGAGATCGAGATGACACCCATGGTGTTTGCCAAGGGTTTGGCTGATGCAGGCTACTGGGGGGATAAGCTCTTCGGGCGCGTGGTGAGCGAGGACATGGAAGTGGGAGCTGGTTTCCTGCGCAAAGCCTGCCGTGCCAGAGCCATTTACGGCCTGGAGCCTGTCTTTGAGTCCGGCCACACCTGCGTCATCAAAGTGCACAATTTCATCGTCTTTGGGACCAAGAATGAGAACAGCCTCATCGAGAAGAACTATGATATCACCATCCAGGTGGGCATCCTTGTGGACCACCATCCACCTTTCTCCCTCCCACCTTCCCCACCTGTGTGTGAATTGGTCCCCCGACAGTCCCCAGCTCTGTGCCCATTTATGCTATTTCCTTCCACTTCTGGAATGCTCTGGAGTGGTCTAGCCAGGGGTCTGGACATGTCCTTGCCATTCTTGGCTGCAGCTCTTCCATCTGAGCAACGTGGAGCTGCTCAGGACTTTCCTGTCACCCTTTGACCACCAGGACAGGGAAACAATTGGCAGTGGTCCCGGGGAGGCATTGGTGCAAGATGGGACAAGTTCTTGACTCTTCTGTTTGCACTTCCAGGAATGTAAAGTCCAAAACTCCAGCCGTGAGTATTGCAAGATCTTTGCTGCTGAGGCACGAGCCGTCCCTGATTTTGGAGCGGTGCCTGAGTAAGTGATGTGCTGCAGCTCCACTGGCTTGATGCCCTGGCAGAGGGACGGTGGGAAGATTCCCTGTGGGTGATGGGGCATCCCAAAGGCAGGGCACTCCACTCCCACGAATGGAAGGGAAATTGGGAGGAGGGCAAAAGTCAGGGTTGCAGACCATGGTGTGAATCTCCACTTGGAGAGGAGGGAGAGGTCACCATGCTGACATTGTCTGTGAACTCCCACACAGGATAATTCCTCTATACCTGATTTATCGTCCGGCCAACAACATCCCTTATGCCACAATGGAGGAGGACCTTGGCAGGCCCTGTGAGCAGTACTGTGTCACTGAGAGGGATGGCAGCTTGGTGGCACGAGGCGCCTCAGAGATTGTGCTCAAATGCTGCACCTTCCAGCATTGGGTTTACCAGTGGACAAACGGAAACATCCTCGTGACTGACATGGAAGGTAAAGGGATCTCCTGTGTGGTGCCCATGGCCCGTCACCACCCTCCAGCCTGGGAAAGAAGAGCCCCAGGCTTACCTCCTGCCTCTCTCTCCCCCCAATGCCATGGAACCCTCTACCCAGGGCAATGACCTGCCCTTGGTGGTGGTGGCTGTCCTTCTCTGGACAGAGACTGGTTGTCCTCTTAAATTACAGGAGTGGGCTGGAAGTTGACCAACGTGCGGATCGCTACCAACCTGAAAGGGTGAGTGACTTCCAGCTCTGGAGCAGGGTGGCCCTGGCTGTCCCCAGCTCTGCAGCTAACCTGACAATGGCAGTGGTGATAACCGTGGTCAGGCTCCATCCTTACCTCCCTGCTCTGGTGGGACATTGGTGCAAAGCAGGAGCTAAGGATAATTGTGTTGGCAGGTACCAGGGGCTGAAGGAGAGCTGCTTCCCCTCCCTGCTGGAGCAGTTCCCGGCCGCTCACAGGTGCAATCATTACTGCAGCCTCCTGGGCCTGAAGATGCTGGAGCCAGCCAAGCCCAAGGGCTCCAAGAGTCCCTGCCTGGGCAGGAAGTCTGCCCAGTCCAGCCCCCAGCTCCAGAAGAAGCTGCTGACAAGTCCTCAGGGCACCCGCAAGGCTTCTGTGAGCCCCAAGAGCTCCCGGAGAGCTGCAGAAACAGGGGAGGCCCCAACAGCCTGCAGACCCAGGTCAGGAGAGAGCAACAGAGCTGGCTGCCCGCAGTAGTCGGAGCTGCTGCAGCTGAGATTCCCGCTCTGGCCCCCAGCCTGGGCCCAGCACGTGACCAGTGTGGGAAGGGGAGACCCTGGCCTTCTGCGTGGGGCTCCTGCCCGGCCTGCAGCGCTTGCATTGTGTGGTGTGTGCTAATTGTGAGCGGCTGGTCTGGGGCTGGGGGGGCTGTGAGCCACAGGCCACCTCCCCAGCACCTCTCTGCTGGAGCCTGTGGGGCTGTGTGCCTCTCCACGCTCGGACTCGCTTTCCTCTCTCAACTTCCCATAGGCCTTCCTTAAGGCAGGGGCAGAGCTTCTCCCTCGGGCTTTGCAGGCACCATGTCCTTGCCTGACTCCCCAGTGAACTGGGAGTCCTGGACACCCTCCTGGCTCCCAGCACCTCATGTCCCTCTCTGTGTCCCCATAAAGTGACTGGGCCAAGCTTTGCCAGCGCTGTCAAGGATGAGAACCCCACCAGTGCCCAGGCAGTCCCCTGTGCCCTGGCACACCCATTGTCCTGCAGAGGGTTCCAGCAGTCACCAGCTGCTCTGCTGTGGCATGGGGCTCTGGGCTGTTGATTGTTTCCAGGGCAGGGTGTTTGCACTGGTACCAGCAGCTGCACAGGGATGGGATTTTGCACCCCTCCTCTCCCCTGCTTCCCAGGGAAGTCTCCCACCCCATTGCTGGGTGGCTGCTGAGGGCAGCTGTGGTGCTCTGGACGGTGGCCAGTGCTATGGTAAGGATGCTCTACCTCACATGGGATACCCGGGAGCAGGGCAAAGGGGCAGCTTCCCCTCCATACCAGGAGGGGAAATTGCCTTGGCACGTGGAGGTGTCTAGCCCACAGGACTCGCTCCTCCTTGTCCCTGTGCCCTAGCCCCACAGCATGATCTGGTGCTCAGCATCACTCCTGCTTGGCACATACTAGACTCCAGCAACAGCTGGCAGTACCCACTCCAAATCCTGCTACCCCTGGCTCGAGGCAGTGATGGACAGGCACATGAGCTGTCTGCTCCATCACCCTGCAGAGCATCCCCTTCCTCGGGGCATTGCAGGAGGGTGCTGGGTGCCAGTGACACCACCCTGCAGGATGGGATCCCAAGCAGTGGCTCAGTGCAGCCTGATGGAGGGAAGGGACTGGGCTGGAGCGTGGCATGCTCCGGGCTCCTGGTCCTTTGTTGTTGGGTAACTGTAAAATACTGATGTACATAACGTGGCTGCGTTGGCAATTGGGTGCTCTCAAGTGCAATAAAGAGAGAAGGACTGCCCTGTTCCCTGGCACTGTGGTCCCTCTGGGAGCGGTGCACCCAAGTACAGTGGGATGCATTGGCTTTGTGTTTGGGGGAAGGAAACATCTTCAAGCACTGCCTTTACCCCATCCATGCCCTGTGGGGGAGAAGAGGGGGGTTGGGGCCAGAGCCTAAGGCTGGCAGCAGACAGGGGCTCAACTTGCAAGTTCTGCAGTGGGCATGCAGTGCAGCCCCAGAAAAGGACCTTGTGCTGTGCGGGACAGCCATAGTCAGAGGCCAGAAGGGGTGTGAGAGCAAGCACACAAGGATTGCTGTAATTTATTTGGGAGCTGCTCCTTGTGTCCACGGGGCCAGCACCTAAGGCTGCAGGTTGCAAGGTGCACACAGCTTCCATCAGCATCGGAGTGGAGAAGACCAAATGCTCAGGTTCCTGTTGGGGTTTTTTTCTACCTTTGGAGATAGGCCTTGTAGGCCCTGGTGTTCCGCCAGTTCTAGATTGTCCCTGCACAGGACGTGTGGTTGTAGTGCATGCAGCACTCTCTGAGCCAGAGCACACTGTCCGCTTGCTCAGCCCAGGATCCCGTGAAAGAGAGAGTCCCATTCTGGAGCACCGAGCTGGAAAGAGAGACACAGGGTCAGGACAAGCTGCTGCCCCACCAGTGGGTCCTTGGGCAGGGCCAGATGGCTCCGGGGCCCTTCACACCCACCTGGCAAAGAGCTGCTTGCAGCAGGTGTACATGGTGTAGCTGGTCGAGTTGAAGTTGGTGGTGCTGAAGAACATGGTGCAGTCACCCACCTGTGTTGGCACATGGAGGAGACCTGGGGGACAAGGCCTCCTATTGGGACTTGAGAGTGACCATGGATCCAAATTCCATACTCCAAGCAAGCTGAGTTCTGTACCCCATGCCTGCTCACAAGTCCCACACCTTGACTACTTGCTTGCAAATCCTATACCTGGGACTGTGCAGGTCCCATGAGCCATCCCACCTCACCCCTCAAGACTTTAGGGAGCCTCTTGCAGTACTCCAAAAGTTGCCTTTGAAATATTCTAGCCCAGAGGAAGACGAGGGGCCCCAGGAGAACTTGAGCTTGGGCTGCCCTTGGCAGAGCCATGAGGGGAGAGCAGGATTTGAAGGCTCTGGCAGAGTCATGGGGGGACAGGCCAGCCACCTCCATCTGAACGCTGCATTTATGGGGTCTTCAGCCCTGTGCCTGTCCTTCCTGGATCCCTCTGGCCCTGCTGGCAGTGGGAGAGACCTACCTGCCAGGCAGGCATTGAGCATGGAGACACAGATGCCAGTGAGCAGGGCCCGCAGCACCACGGAGGCAAAGTCACCCTTGCGCTGGGGCGCTATGGAAGCTGTGAGGGCAACACAGACACCAGGGTGAGTCAGATCCTGGCTCCAGCTTGACACTGGGTGGAGGACAGATAGGGACATGTCCTCAGTCCTGAGCTGGCTCTGACACTCCAGCCTACTCCAGCTCCTGCTGTCTGGAGGATGTGGTGACCCCAGCCGGCTCCCAGTGTGCTGTCTGCCTGTCCTGGCAGAGCACCGTGCCCACCCTGCACCTATGGGTGATCCACCAGAGCCCTGAGCACTCCCAGCACTGGAGTCTCTCTGCTCTTTCCCCCATGGCTGGGTGATATGCATATGCTCTTGCCCATGGGTGCAGTGCAAAATCATCCTGGTCACCTCATGCAAATCCTGTTTCTTACCTGGCAGAGATCAAACATGGAGGCTTGAGGGCAGCAAATTCCTCCTGCCTCAGCTGAGCTCTTGCTCTCTGACCCAGGACCCCACTCCCTGAGTGCCCAGGTACTCAGGACATAGGTCACACTTACTCAGGGCTCCCAGAGTGATGCCAATGGAGCTGAGGTTGGCAAATCCACAGAGGGCAAAGGTGGTGATGCTCTCAGCGCGCTCCTGGAGGGCACAGCAGCAGGGGATGGTCACCTCTGCCCAGGAGCAGCCCCAGAGCACCCAGAGCTGAGCACCACATTGGAGGTCCCAGATAGACATGATAGAGAAGTCTCTCACCCAAACCCCTTCTCTGTCAGCTATTTTTGGGAGCAAGGATGAAAGCTCTCCCTGGAAGAAGCTGGGCTGGGGGCACAAGGGGCCTGTAGCACCATGATCTGTCCCATCAAGGAGCAGGATAAATGGGAAAGGGCTTCACTCACTCCTTCCTCCCACACCCAGCCATTACCAAACATCCAAGTCTAGCTGGACATAGGTACCCACCCACTCCCAGCACCATCATCCTGGTTCAATGATCTTAGAGGACTTTTCCAAACTAAATGGTTCTATGATCCTCTGCCTGCCCACCACCTGTCTGCCTAGCCAGGTCCCATGCCCCATTCCAGCTGGCTCTATCCCTGCCCTGTGCCTGGCAGAGTGGTGGTGCCCCTCACAGATATCCACTGCTTCCGGTTCCCATCCCACTCCTCCAGGCCCATCAGACGGTTCTTCTTGTATGTGGCCAGCTGCTGGTACGCCACAAACTCGTTCAGGAAGATCTTGATCCCCAGGAGCTCTGCCACCACCGGTGAGTCTGCCCAGTCTGCCCCCATGAGAAAGGCCACAGGCATGAGGACATAGGAGCAGATCACCTGGGAAAAGCATCCCGGAAGGGAACGACTCAGAGCTGAGCTGCACAGCCCCCGGATTGGACATCCACTGCCAGGATATGCCAAAAACCCAGCAAAGGGTCTCAGCAGCCCACTGAGGCAGTGGGCAAAGGTGGGGAGGGGTGGGGGATGCAGGATCTGGCAGCTCAAAGCAGCTCTTGGGGATACCTGGAAGGTAAGACCCTCGATGTCTACCATCTCCCCGAACCAGCGGAGGGCAGCGTTGATGAACGCCAGCACGGCCAAGAAGGCGATGAGGTTGGCTGCAATGTTGGCCACGAGCCCCACGGAGGCGGCAGCCCCATTGCTAGCAGCTTCCAGGATGTTCTGCTCTTCCCTGCATGGAAAAAAACCCCAATGTGCTCATCTGGCTGGGCATCCCCCATGCCAGGTCAGCGCTCACTCCATGGACGTGTGCACACCACAGGCACAGCCTTGGGCCACCCGCAGTGTGCACTTGTGCCCCAAAGTGCCCCCATGGCTTCCCTGCAGTAGAAGGACACATGCAGCCCCACTCCACTGCCCTCTCCTCATACTCACCCTCTGGAGAGGCGGATGCTTGCTTTGCCCTTGAACTTGGACTCCTCCACTTCAGGGTAGACAAGTTTGGCCATGGCGAGGGCGCAGGGCGCAGCCATCACAGAAGCTGCGATCAGTGATGCTGCATCAATCTGCAACGTGCAGGCCAGAGGCATAGGCACCTCTGTGCAAGGCTGTGCCCCATGACCTGCCACCCCAGGGCATCCCAGCACGTGGTTGGCATCAGCCAGTGACACTCAGAGCAGTTCAGGGCTCTCCACTTGCTCAAGGTGGGAAAACTGGCTGGTTTTCCCATCTGAGCAGTTGTACATGTGGGGCAGCTCGCCCGGATGGAGGCGATTCCTGGAGCTGCAGCAATTGTAGCCTTGGTGATGTTAATCTCTCCTGCTGTTTGACTTAATCATAATGGTTCTTGTCCCTTCCTGTTTCTTTTTTACTAGTATCAGAGCAATAGGTTGGATAACACTGTTAACTTCTACCTACTGATGAAGCGCCAAGCTCCCAGCCTCACCCCTCCCCTCCTGGCAATGTCTCATTTCTTTGACCTTCCACCTTTGATTCCCCATTTAAGGAGACTAATTAATGTTTAAATAGCAGGAGCTCAGGCAGCAGGTTAAGGGGAAGGTTTATTCAGAGCACTGATGAACTGGAGAGGGCATCCCTGGGGGCTTGGTGCCAGAAATGGCCAGGCAATGCTGGAGGAGCAGGGATTATTCCATTGGGAGAAAAGAGGGAGAGGGGTGGGTATTGCTGTTTCTACTTAAAAGGGGGTTGGAGGGGAGACACTGCTCAGTGATAGCCAGTGAAAAGGTGAGAAATCACAGACACAGTTTCAGTTGGCTATAAGGAAAAATCATTTGTTGTGTCTGAGGCACCTTGGGGAAGAGACCCTGGGGAAGATCTCCATCCATGGGATGTTCACCACCAACCTGGACAAGGCCCTGGGCATCCCCTCAGTTGCCACAACCTCAGTTGGCAAGAGGGTGGATGAGAGACACCCCCAGAGAGTCTTTCCACGCTATATTATCCCACGATTCTGTGAGATTTGCCCTGCTTGCTGTGCAGTGACACATGGTAAGGGTCCCATAGCACTGCCTTCTACCTGGCAGGGCTCTAGGGTTCTGGCCAGGCCAGCAAAGGTGGGGCTGGATGAGGTGTCTTTGGGACAAGGTGAGTCTGGACACCCTGCTCTCATCCTGCTTATGGAAGGGGACCATGAGGCACCTGCTGGGCATCTTCTCACATCCTCAAGTCCAGGGCAGTTCTTGCATGTCAGTACCCTGTAGCAGAGAGTGTATGGAACCAACAGCTCGTGCACTCACCCCAAAGGATATGTAGGCACCCATCACGCTGCCTGCAATGGTGGAAAAGCCACCAGTCATCACAGCATGGATCTCTGACAGGGTCATGTCTATGAGGTACGGGCGGATGAGCAGCGGGGCTTCGCTCTGTGGAAGAGAAAACCCTCCTGTCCTTAGGATGGGGCCATAAAGGTCTCATAGGGAGGGAGAAGACCCTTTCTCCAGGGCAGGCTCAGCTGCAAGAACTGAGGAGCTGGATCTGCTGCCCAGGACCTTACCTGTCCCACAAAAATGTTCCCTGCCACACTGAGAGTCTCAGTGGGAGTGGTGCCCATTGAGACTTGAAGTATCCAGGAGATCTGGGGAAAGAAAAGGCCACTGTGTTGACAGAGGCTCCTGGCACCCTGCCTGTGAAGCCAGGTGCTGTTTGGCCCCTGCATGGAGCTGATCCTGGGAAGCACCCCTAGACCAGGTGGAAACATCAGCTCTAAGGTTCAGGTTTTTTGGCATCCTGAGAAGGACACACTAGAAAGACAGTGCTTGTGTCTATTCTTTTAAGCAGGACAAACCACCCCAAATTAGTGCCATGAGAATTTTCCTGGGACATCTCTCATCTGACCATAGTAGACAGAGAACACAGCAGGTTCTCCTTTCCATCCTAGATCTAGGAGTGAGGCCCTACCTTGAGAATAAGCCACTGCATGACACCGAGGTAGTAGAGCATGGACATCACACAGCTGAAGAAAACAATGATGGGCAGGGCCTGCAGGCAAGGCACAGGGTTAAAGCACAGCTGAGCCACATATCCTGGCACCTGTGGGCACCAGGCTGGGCATGGTGTGACACTGCACAGCCAGCCCACACTCCTGCGGTGCCACCACACTCAGCCAGGCTGGCAGGAGGGACAGGGACCAGTGCAAATCCTCCATGGCCCTGAGGAAGTCCATAGGTGTACACACAGCTGAGGGAGATCCATCTCTGAGATGGCTGAGCTCTACCACAGCAGATCTGGCTGCATTTAGCTCTGTGCTCTCCAGGACCCAGCAAAGAGGCAGACCAGAAGAAAACCTCCCCATGCCCCATCCCTTGGCTGACCTGGAAGGCAAAGATTTCTTCAATGAGTGTGTTCCCAAAGACGAAGCTGGAGCCAGCTGTGGTGTAGCCCAGAAAGTACTGCAAGGGAAGAAGTGACACAGGTAGAACAGAGATCTCCATCAGGTCCTTCCATGGTATCTCATTCTGCCTAGTGAGGGGCTGTGCCCCCAGTCCCACAGCTCACTTCACTGCACACCAGAGAATGACCCTCTGAGACATAAGATGGGGATATTGGTGGGCTGTCCCAAAGCCACAGGGCTCTGCTACAGCCTGCAAGGGAGAGCATACTGAGGGCTCTGGGCTGCTAAAACCAGGGAAGAGCTGGCTTCCCTCCAGTCCCGAACAGAAGTGTTTGTGAGCATGCAATCCCTGCCATGTTCCCTCCCCATGCCACACCCTGCTTTTCCTGGTAATCTCAGGGTACAAGCACAGGATGGTATGAGCAGATGCAGTACCTGGATCTGGTCTCCCAGCCACTGGAAAGCTTGGATGCCAGGAGTCGTTCGGAGGACAAAAAGTGCGAGTAAGAACTCCAAACCAAGACCCCACAAAACGGCTCTCCAGGACACCTGGGGACAAAAAGCAGAACAAGAGCTGAAATGTTTTCAAGGCCTACAGGCTTCTCCTTCTGGTTTCCAGCTGCTGCAACAGCAGCACATGACAAATACCACACACTGCCCTGGGGTGAAGATCATGGGGAGACCAATAAAGTGTCACAGAAACCGACAAACGTGGGTTGGTGACAGAGCCAGAAATGAGTTGATGAAACTCTAGAACTGGCTGAAACATAACCTGCCAGGCTGACCCAGGATACAAATACAAAGGCTGTAGGATGATTAGTAGGACAGACCTGCTACACTGAAACTGTCTGTTCAATAACCCTTTGGAGGAGCAGGATGGAGGGACTGCCCAAAGCATTGCAGCAGTTTGGGCTGGAAGCCACCAGGACTTCAATCACTTCTGACCAAGGCTCCCAAGGCACCTGAAGCCCAGGTGTGGGTCTGGTGCTGGGTTTCTGGATCTGATCCACTATGGCAGAAAATAGGACAGAGGCAATGCAGGGGAGCCCTGGGTTGTGAAGTGGGAAGGAGAACAATGGGAGGAAGAGCAGTGAGGTGGCTTTGGGGTCTCTCCACCCAACCAGTTCAGCTCCCCAGGCTGCACGCAGCTCTGCCCAGCTCTGCTGAGCTTCTGCTTCCTCCAGAGAAGGGAATGCCAGGGGAAACAAAGTGCTTGTTCTCCAGTGCTGGGTGGCCACCTCCTGCGAGGGGACTGATGGTCAAGTCACACCTGAAACACGTACCGCACCGTGGTGCTTGGAGCAGGCAAACAGGAACAGCACCAAAAAGCAGAAGCCACCTAATGAGATGAGCTGCTCTGGGTTTCTGCCAGTGTCCAAAACAAGCCACACAACCAAGCCTGCCAGGAGGGCCACACACAGGAGCCTGCAGAGGAAACCCCAGAGAGCCAGCAAGATGATGTCCCCATAGGGAGAGAAGCTCATGCAGGGCAGGAGCCAACTGTGATGGAATTGCCACTGTAAGGGCCATGTATCTGAAGAAACCTGGGGCTCGGGCACAAGCAAGGGGTGTGAACAGCCATCACACTACTGAGGCAGAGCAGCAAGACATTTCTGCAGTGGCTTTTAAGTGGTTCCCAGCCTGGGCCATGCTTGCCATTTGTGAGGTGCCAGCACGGCACTAGAGCACGTTCCTGATGCCATCAGCTGTGCTCGTGCTGGCAGAGCTGTGGGAGGGAACCCAGGTGCTGGGAGGGATCTGGCCCTGCCTTCTCCTGACTCACCATTTCAGCCACAGCCAGGACTTTTGGATGCACTTCCCAATGGGGCGGAGGAGCAGCAGAACCTTTGCCCCATAGTGCTTCTTGAAGATGTCCCAGCAGATGAAGAAGGCAACCACAGCAGTCATGACCACCAAGGCAAGGGCTCGCTGGAAGCTGAGGTAACAGGCCGCAATGAAGTAGCACAGGTAGGCTGGAGAAGGCACACTGGGAGTCAGAAACATCAAGGCTTGTGGGTTCATAACTCACTGGGGCCAACCACGGGGTTCATTTCATCCCAATGTCCTTCCCTGGCCACCCTTGCGGATTCCATCTTTGTGTGAGGAGACCTTAAGAGCACCACCCCAGCAGGGAGCAGAAGGGGCACAGGTAGAGAAAGGGAAGGGGGAAGTGAGGTGAAGATAGAACTGGGCAGCAGTGGTGGGGTGAGGAGGGGGCAGTGAGGCTGCTGGGAGTGGATACAACCTCCACGCAGTTGACAGTGTTCAATAAGTGGAGTCTGGAGGCACAGCCAGCCAAAGGGGTCAGGACATGGAGTCCCAGTGACAGGAAGTCCTCACCCACTCCAAGGAGCCCCAGGACAACTCTTCTCAACACCTTGCCATGAGCCTTGCAGAAATGCGTTGCCTTGGATGCTGGCTGCAGAGCCTTCCTGGGGAATCACATGCAAGAGACATCAGAGACACAGAAGATGGACATGGACTATCAGCCCAAGCCAAACCACCAGAGCCAGGCCATGACCATGGCACTGCCAGCAGCAGGAGGTGGGACAGGTGGGCCATGGTGAGAAACCCCAGCACGCTCACCATCACCTGCTGTGGGGACAGAGACCTGCCAGTGGGACCCTACAAGGCCACATGGAGCCATCAGACAGTGCCCCTGCTGTGTGCTCAATACCACCCTCCTCTGCTCCCAAATCAGGTTTGTCTCTGGCAGAGCTCACACATCTGTGCAGATTATCCCACCTGCAGTAGGAGGAGAATCTCCCTTTCCCTTCTTTTCTGTCCTCTTGGCTCCCACTGCATGGATCACCACATTCCTCATAGTGTCTCTTCTCTCCCTGGAAAACATCATTAACTGGAGCACCCTGTNCTTACCTCAAAGCTGAAAGCTGGGTTATCTGTGCCCTTCTCAAGGCTGTCCAGGGTTATCTGGTTTCCTTCCATCTCCAGAAGTTCCTTTGCTTCAGTGCATATGGGAAATACCACTGGGAGGGCTTAATGCTGGCTGGGGAGAGAAAGATGGAATCACCTCTGGGAAGCTCAAATGTCGCACTCTCCTTTTCAGTTTTGGGTCTCTGAGAGGATAATGCCCCTTGCAGTCAGTATTCAGAGCAGGTCCTGCCCCAGCACATCAAGGGACCATCCTATGGGGTCCTCAGGCCATGGTGCTGGTGTGCTGAATTCCTTACTCTGCTGTAACTCTGGAGAGGTCTTTACTCCTCCAGGCTTCCAAGGAATTGTAGGAGAGGACTATATGCAGCAGGGAGTGCTGGTACTCCTCCTCCAAGTTGGTGACAGTATCCACCAGCCTCTGCGAGTCCCTTTGCAAGAGGGATTTTTCAAAAAGTATCCTTCCTCATCAAAAGGTCTTGGTAAGACCAAGTAAGATGAGGAAGAAGTTCCTTTCATGCTGATAATTAACACAGTGAAGGAACGAGAGGTAGGAATGACTGGTAGTTTGCATAGGGACTGGTCCTAAAGGAGAATCATACTGGGAGAACTGGTCCAGCAAACCCAGAAGAACCAGTGTTATGCCAGGGCAGGAACCCTTGGAGCATCATCCCATTTGGACACCCTCCTGGTTCCTCTACCTGGGGAAGGATGAGGGAAGAGCAGAGAGTCGCAGGCAAGGCAGTGATCAACTGTAGAAGCACTTCTGTGTGAGGACAGAGGCAGTAAGATGTTGTCTTTGCTTTGGGGAGAATTGACGAAGTCTGTGGAGAGAAGGAGATTACAGGGTCATCGCCAGTTTCTTGCACTGTCCACTGAAGGGAAAGACAGCCTCAAATGCAACAGGTGAAAGTGAGGAGTTTTGGAGAACATCCCCCTCATCGTGGGACCTTATGGCAGCTGCGGGTGGTGTGGGCAGGGCTCCACAGGCTGGCAGAGCCACCATGGGCAGCCACTGGGGTATGCTGGCCCCCACGTGTCCCTGGTTCATGGCTCCTCAGCAGCAGGGCAGGACCCAGGACCACGGTGGGAACCCAGGACTTCACCCCCCTCCAGGGCCTCCAGCACTGCTGGTGCTCCTGGTGCTCAGGGACATCTCTCCAGGACCCTGGCAGAGATCAGGAGGACCTCCCTCCCCAAGCCCACCACCACTTTATGGACACTCCCCCGTACCCATCTGGTTTCTGTGGCCCCTCCAGGATCACACAGAGTTCCAGGATCACCCCAGATTCCTGGCTGTGCCCCCTTCTCAGGCTGGGTGCCTCCCAGGACCCCCGGGGTGATGCCACCTCTTTGTCCCTTGCCTCAGGAGCCCCAGAATCTCTTGTTTTGGTGCAGTCTCATTGGCTGCCATCCCCTCAGGAGCGGGACCACATGGACAGGCAGATAATGAGGGAGGGAGTAGAGGAGTCCCCCAGTGCTCCCCGTGTCCCCACGCACTCCTGTTCCTTGTGTCCCCCGCAGCCTCTGGGGCAGCGTGGCCACGGGACCCTCTGCGCTGTGTCCCTGCACTCCCTGCTCACAGCCCCGGTGGCCTCGTGCCCTCCCTGTCCCCACGGCCCTCCCGCCCTGGCACCCGCTGTCCCCCCGCACTCACCCGCCAGCCCCGCCGGCCCCGCAGCTCCCGGTCCCGTGTCCCGGTTACCCATTAACAGCTCGGTCCAAAGACCTGGGCTGGGCACTGCGGCGCCGGGGCCGCCCCGGCTCCTCCCGCGACTCACACCCGGGCGTGCGGGGGGGCCCAGCGGCGTGGCCGTGAGGGCACCGTGCCATCCAAAGAAAGGTCACCAGGAAGACTCTCCCCAGGCAAAACAAGCCTTGAGGAGACTGAAAGTCGAAATCAAACTCCTACCCCACCCCAGGAAATGTTTCCCAAAGAAAACCAGAGTGCGGCACACGTGGCCTCCAAAGGTTCAGTGGCGTGAAGTCATGTTCCCTGGCCCCTGAGAAGGACGGGGTGGAAGCCAACAAAAAGTCCCCTGGCACTGTGTGTTGGAAACCACCTTTTCACGCGGGATGATGGGAATTGCACGCCCGAGTTTGTGCACTTTACTGGTACCTCACCCTCTTTGTTTGCACAGGGAGCAGTGAAGTGATGCGGCTCCGAGAGTGACAACCCGGCCTTGGCAGGAATTGGTGATTAATGATAGCACGGGGCACTCAGGGCACCACGTGCCACACGCTGCGCGTAAACAATCCGCTTTCCGTGCCAGTTCCACGCCTTCTCCCTGTGGATTTTGGCCAATCCCGCCGCGAAAGCTGGCCAGGGTTGGGGAGGGGCGAGTGCGCGATGGCGCGGGTCGGTATGTGGGTGACGAAGGGTAAAGCCGTGAAAGCTGCGGGCGCGACGCTGGTGTAAAGCACCGGGAGGCGGCCCGGCCCCGCCGCACGTCACCGCCCGCACCAACAACAGCCGCCGCGCCGCCCCGCCCGCCCAGAGCCCCGGTAGCGCGCCGTGATCGTATAGTGGTTAGTACTCTGCGTTGTGGCCGCAGCAACCTCGGTTCGAATCCGAGTCACGGCATCGCCCGGCGGTACCACGGCACACGGGCTCCGCTTTTTGCCGCTTTCCCCTCAAGCACCGTATCCCCGTCTCGTTTTGTCACTCGCGCCGATGTTTCATTTTTTCGTTCTTTTTTTTGCCGGTTGCCGGCGGGGCTGCGGCGCCGGGCCGAGCTGGGCTCACCCACAGCGGGGGTCCGCGGGCGCCGGGGAGGGAAGGAGAGGAGGGACAGAAAACAATAAAATAAGAAAAAAAAAATTAAAAAATCAAAGTTAGGGAGTGAAAGTACCTATCACTGCTTGTAAATTCTAAGAACAGCTGTAGTTTTTGTCCTTGCTTTTCTGTGAGCTAATGTCCAAAACTACAGACTGGAATAATCTGTGCACACATTCAGCTGTGTATGAGTTCCATGT
>VYXD01016151.1:295683-305926 GCA_013397195.1 Hylia prasina
CGTTCCCACGGGGCAGCGCCGGGGCCGCGTCCCGCGCTCTCCGCCCGCGGCCGGGGCGGTGGCGATGGGCCCCGCGCCGGGACCCCCGCCCCGTGATCCCAGCCCGGGCCGTGGCCCCGGTGCTCTCACGGCTCTCACCCACTCCCTGGCCCCAGCCCCGAGTCTCGCTCCGTGTCCGACCCCACCTGCGGCGTTCACCCCCTCACCTTCATCCTCTGCCCTTGGCCCAGCTCTCTGATCTGACCCTGATCTTGCCCCTTCCCCTCATCCCAGCCCTCTGTATCCTAGGGCAACCGCGATCACCCAGCTGTTGCCTCACCTCTCACCCCCCTGCATGTTTCTCAGGGAGTAAAGTTTCTCCCAGCCACAGGATTAATGAACGACTGGGCACAGAGGGATGGAGAAGAGAGGGACTAAGGATTTTATGCCCCTGGAACATCAACAGGTATGAGCCTGTGCTGGACTCCTTGTTTCTCCTGCTCAAGCGCCTATTGATACCTAATGACTCTGCTCTCACCACTGCTGCTGCTTTCCTGCTCCCAGTATTGAAAGTTCTTTCATTTTCACAGATATGCAAAGAATTCCAAACACCTGGGATCAAAAAGATTTCTTGACATAAAATATGTTAGTGGTTGCAGCATGACTCATTCCTTCTGAAGAGCTGGTCATAGAAACCTCGGCTCCTTAGTATGGGACGAGCTCATCACTTGTCGCACATCTGCACCTCCCATGGGAGGGCGTACAGGGAGTGGCAGAGGACTCCTACAACCGTGCTGGCCATGTGCCTGCACCCCATCCGTCCTGGTGTGCCTGCTGGAGCTGGAAAATCCTAAATCTAAAACAGTCTTCCTGAGGCTTGGGGCAAACTGGAGAAATGCCCTGTGCACTTTGATTCCTCTGTGAAGTAATTGCTCCTGCCACCCTGAGCTCATCTTGCTCCTAACCGGCCCAAAAGAGCTCAGAGTGGTGGAAGAAGACAGAATGGTTTTTTGCTATTTTGTCCTCCCTTTGTCTATGCCCACCCCATCCTGTCCTCAGCAGTTTGCTGGTGGGCACCGCTGGTCCCTCAGCAATGGTGGGGTCCTTTGCAGTGGGAGATGCTCTCCCATGTCAAACTGGCTGACCAGGAGATGGTGAAGGGGTATCTGAATGCCTGGGTGTCCATGTGCTACTGTCCTGCTCCAGTCCCACCTTTCTCTCTCTTGACCACGTGCCAAGATCCCAGCCCACGCCTCTTATGGGGCTGCAGGGATACTGCTTTTGTTCATCTGTGTCCTTATGCTGGAACAAAGTAGGTGCAGTGACACTGGAAGGAGATACGTGGTTCTCCTCCCATGCCCAAGGAGTTTAACACATCATCATGCCCTTGACTGCACCAAGGACACAAATCCAACCACCAGACACCTGCAGGACAGGTGCAGCTGAGCTGTAGAGGTGGGATCACTGCAAACTCTGTATCCCAGGTCATAAGCTTTGAAGGGAAAAAGTCCTTGTGCTGCCCTGTGCCTGGTCTCTTGTGTCTTCCTCCATGCTGGCACAATGCCATGAGCTGGGCTGTGTCACTGGTGAAGGGATAAGCCCAGCTCCATGTTGGCCTGGACAGGTGCTGTGTTGGGTCAGGACCCATGGGAGACAGTGGGGCATGCTCTGGCAGGACATGCTGTCCATGGCTGGCAGGCACAAAGAACCTACAGTGACGCACAAGATGACCAGGAGATTCCTCCTCAGGGATTCCCATGGGCAGGCAGAGTGGGACCCCTGAGCCTGGCATCACCATGGCCTTTATCCCAACTCCTGGCCTGGCAGGATGCAGAGCCCATGTTTGGGTGGGTGGGTGGATGCTGGGCACTGCTCACACAGGGCACACAGCGTGGGCTCCTTGGTGGCACGGAGGAGGCAGCGGGGCTCGTGTTTTGGCTGCTTGGCAGATGTCTCTAGAATGTGGAAGTTGACAGAATTACAATGACCTCAACTGCTGGAACAGGCATGGCTGAGATAACACTGCAGAGATACAGGAGAGTCAGCCAAACATGGAAGTGAGCAGGGAGGTGCGAAAGGACACAGAGATAAGGTACCGGGTGTGGATGAGAAGGAGGAGGCAAGAAACTGCTGCCACCCATCGCTGGCAGTGGTGGCCTGTCCCAGCACAACTTTCTGCCACAGGCTGCCCTCCCCAGCAGAACTGGGATGTGAGCACTCCTAAGAAAACCTTGCCAGGTTGTCAAGGCCCCAACCTTGCTCTTTGCCACGTGCTTTTTAGTCCAGATGGTTTGGACCTGCCAGGATGTGTTCGCACAGCATGAAGCAAGAGATGAGCCTGTGGGAGCATTGAGAGCCCCATCTGTCTCCTGGGTAACCTGATCCCTTTAGGATGCTCAGCACCCAGGCAGGATGGCTGCTCCAGGCAGGCTCCTCTGCTCTTCCCACCTTGCTCTCTCCCTCTGTGTCTTTTCTCTGAGCCCTCTGATGCCTGTGGGCTGCATTCAGTGGGATTTTAAAGGTGCCTGGAATGTCAAAACACCACTGCAGCCAGACAGAGAGTGCTGCTGTGCCCAGACATTGCCCCTTTGTGACACAAATATAAATCTTGCAGCTGGCACAGGGACAAGCGCAATTCATCACTGCATGGCTGTCTTGGCTGCTCTGCCCCTCGAGCAGCCTCTCCAGCTGTTCCCTCACTGGGACAGCCCCTGGCCTCCTTTCCCAGTCTCAGGAAGGCAGGTTGGAGGCAGAGGAATCCCCACCACCTCCTCTTTTCCTTGCAGATTGCTAAAGCAGCTACAGGAGCAGCGCTGGTGCTGGGGAGGCAGGATGGATGCCAGTGCTGTGAGAAGGTGCTCTATGTTTTACTGGCGATGGAAAAGCAGTGGTGCAGGCCAGTGCTGTCCTCTCTGACTATTCAAGAGGCCATTAATCCAATTTGGAAATTGCTCTGCTGTGGAAATCCCACCTTCCTTCCTCAGGAAATCTACCTCTACCATCTAGCCCACCATCCCATATTCCCATACCCATAGGCACTGCTGGGGAAGAGATGGATGCTGGAGGAAGAGCAGGGAAAGGTTCTGGGGCTGGGACAATTTGAAGGTGAAGGTTTGTGTGGGTTTTAGAAGTGAAGGACAAACCACTTGGGAGACATTCGCAACCAACCTGACCTCGTACTGCCCCCACCATCCTCTTCTAGGGCCACAAAGATGGTCTGAGGGCTGGAGCCCCTCTGCCTCTATGGGAAAATGTTGGGAAAGCTGGGCAGCTTAACCTGGATAAGAGAAGGCTCAGGATATACCTTAGAGCCCCTTCCAATGCCTAAAGGGGCTCCAAGAGAGCTGGAGAGGAACTTTGGACAAGGGTCTGGAGCGACAGGACAAGGGGGAACGGCTTCCCACTGCCAGAGGGATGGGTTAGATGGAATAGTGGGAAGAAGTTCTTGACTGACAGGGTGGAGAGGCCCTGGCACATGTTGCCCAGAGAAGCTGTGGCTGCCCCATCCCTGGAAAGTTCCAGCCAGGAACCAGGCCAGGCTGGACAGGTCTTGGAGCAACCTGGTCTAGTGGAAGGTGTCCCTGCCCATGGCAGGGAGTGGAACAAGCTGAGCTTTAAGGTCCCTTCCAACCCAAACCATTCTGTGATTGTAGCTCATGAGACACGGACCGAGGACTGAATGAGAACTTGAGCATTCCTTGACATGAGTGTTCAGCTGTGATATCTCCAGAGGCTTTATGAGCCCACAACAGCACATGAGGTGGGTCCTGGTTCTTCCAAAGCCTGAACTTGAAAGGACATTTTCCAGTCTGCCAGCAAGAAAACTGGAAGGGAAGACAAAAAGGATATAGCAGACTAATTTTCTGCTGGTTTGTATTTCGGGATGCCCTTGCCTGGCTCCAACACTCAGAAATCAAAGAAAATGAAACCCAAAAATGTATGTCCAAAACCCAGGGAGCACAACCTGGAGCAGCCCCTTGAGGTCTTTCCTTGTGTGTCCAGCATGCAGCTGAAGACCAGGAGCATGGAAAGTGTCCCAGGGGAGAACCAGCCATCCTGCAGCCCCAAATAAATGCTGCCACATGTCTGTGAGTGCCCTGCCTGATTCCAGCTGCCAGCCCCAGCTCTCACTCTGCCTTTGTCTGTGCACAGCAGGAGCCTCCTCCCGCTGCAGGGATTTATGGCCTGCACACAGCCACCTCTTAACCCAGCTTTGTGCTGCTGAATGGGCAGAAAACAGGCCACCATGAGCTGCCAGGCAGCCTGCCAGCCCTAACCTCTCCACTTCTTGCACTCGTCTCTGAACTCACCTTCATTTTCTGCCTCTCAGCCCTTTCAGAGAAACTGGGCTGGTGGCAATTGCAATTGATCCCCTCTCTGTGGGAAGAATGGCCACTGTTTTGCTCTTGTGCACTGAGCCCATCTTCCTGACAGCTGATGACAGCCCTATTAAGAGATATAAGGGGATACCAGGAGTGGTTCACACCCCACAGGCAATATAAAGCTAGTGAGTCTGTCTGGAGAAGGACCCAGCTGTGTGAGCAGGGCTGTTGCAGCTGGATTAATCAAACCCACCATTAACCCCTTCCCGGGGCACTCAGGTCCCCTGCCAGCCCCCAGCACAGGCCCCCACCAGTACATTGCTCTGATTGAGCTGCAAATGCTCCAGCTCCTTAGTTTGCTCAGCCTCAGATCGATGAGTGCAGGCAGCTCCAATCAATTCCACTTTACCACTTGCTACTGAGTTCAGATCCATGCTCTCGCAGCTGGTCCTGCTCCCTTCGTTCGTTCAGAGAGGGATTCAGGCATTTTATCCCAGCTGGATGCTGTTTTGCCCTTGCAGGATCAAACCCTTTGGTAGGAGCAAATAAAACCCCATAAAGGGCCAGCAATGAAGGGACTGAATTTGTGCTACAGGTGAAGCCCCAGGAGCATCCACCTGGCTTGTCAGCATGTGGAAATGTGTGCCTGGATGAGGCTATGCAATTTGCATGATATAATAGAGCTGTTACCACCAAGCCAGCATCTGTCATGAGGTTTTCCTGTCATGATCCTGGGTTTGCTGCAGGAAAGCTCCTGTGTCTTGGTTCCCCTGTCCCCACGGGAGTTGAGTGGGGAGAATTCAGCTTTCTGGGATTTGAGCCCACACAAAATGATTTTGCAGAAAAAAAAAATATCAAAGGGTTTACATAATGGCTGTTTGGAAATTTCCCTCAAACCTTGCATTTGTCAGTGAAAGAAGTGTTTCTCACCCTCTGGGTGTCAGTCCTGCAGTTATTCTTCTCTCATTTCTTGTCACCCAGCGCTCTCAATGGCCTCTCTCCAGGATGCTGCTGAACCTGTGGAAATGAAGTTCCCCAGGGCTCTCCACACCTCGTCAAAGTGTTAATGAAATAACAGACCACACCACAGAGCAGTTGTGAGCTCAGGGTCCTGCTGTGCAGAGGGCTGTCAGTGCTGAGAGCAAAGGCAGGGACCAGGCCAGGCATGGCTGAGGTGATGACTGATGGGTCTGGCTCCAAGGTGGCAGATGTCTTTCAGCAAGTTGTCATCTCTTCTTTTGGTCAATTAGCATTGCCTCAATTATACTATCAACTGCATAATGATTTTTTTCTTTTTACAGAAAGGTTGGGGAGCTGCAAACAGTGCCTGTGGAAATTTGCTCCATTTGATAAAGACACATGCTTTGTGCATATCCTGCCCAGGCTTTGATGGTCTCCTGGTGCAAATGTGTAGCAACACTTCCCCTGGACATGATCCCTGCCTCTAAGAACTCACAAGTCTCCTTTGTGCTAGTCCTTGTATTGAATATGTATTTATGGATTTCTTTCTGTGGATTTGTCTGGTCTTTTCCTAAACCATGAAGCATCTGCAGCAGCCCCTGGCAGGGAAGGCTGCTGTGTGCTGAGTCTCCTCGTGTTACTGGTGTTATTTCAGCCTCTCCCACGTCCCCCAGCTGTGCAGATCTGTGATCCCAGCTGTCTCTTTCCTGTGCCAAAGAGCCCTGGTCCTTCACGGACCCCACGTGTAGAGACCTTGGATCCTCCTGTTGCCCTTCTCTGCACATCTTCCAGCTCTGCTGTATCCTTGGAATAGGGGGACCAGAAAGGCGTGTAGACTGGGACTGGCTAGGGAATAGTGACACCTTTGATTTAATCTCTCCTTTTTCCTGACCTTCCTATCAGCTTGACAGAGAGTCTTTGAGGTTTTGACTTCTGCTGAATGCTGAGGGGACAGTTTCACAGACTGTCAGAGCTCCCAGTCTCAGAATGCATCACTTTAGACAAGAGCCTGGGCTTGGTTTCCCCATGTGTGTCACTTCCCTAACACTGCCTTTTGTCTCATTTCATTGCCAACTTGCTCAGCCTCTCAAAGTCCTCCTGCGATTCTTAGCATGCATCCACAATTTCCAGAATAATTCAATATTATTGCAGATTTTGCTGCTGCCCTCATCTTGTCAAAAGATCTGCGTGTGGAAATCCAGGGACCTCTGCTGGATCACCCTCAGGGGCCTGCTGGCTTTTTCCAAGAAAGCCACTAGCTATGGAAAAAAGAAATTCACCCCAAGAGAGCTGTGTCGACTCTTCCCCAGTATGTCATATTTATCCATCTGTTCCCTAACGATGCCAGTTTCCTCCTCCGTATGCCAATTTTTGTTCATTTGCAGAGAACAGATGTGTCATTTATCAGTCTGGGACTCCCTGGCTGCCTCCCAGGAAGCATTTCTGGTGTCACAGTTGCCACCTTCCAGTCCTCATGTCCCCTGCTGTACCCAGACCCCGGAGGTGGTTCGGCTGTCACCCGGCAGATGCGACATCCTCTTGGTCCCTGCTGTGCTGCACAATGGGCTGTACGTGGGTTGCTCCCGGGGAGGGAAGGAGCAGGCACACAGGCATTCCAAAGCTCCTTTAATGGCTTTTATCTGAAGCCGTGGAAGAAGTACCTGGAGACTCAAGGAGCTACAGGCTTCCCTGCAAGCCAGAGCCCCCATCGGGGAAAAGAGCCGACCCAGCACCTGCCTCAAGTGACACGTTGGCAAGTGTCAGATTCAGCCCCCACATTACCTGGGGCTGAGTCACCCGGGAGTGTGCAGGGGCAGAGACCTTCTCCTCTGAGTCACCGGAAGCTGCTGCCTGGGGGACGCTGGGCTGTGTCCGCACCACCCAAGGTTAAACTGGACGGGAAGGTTTTCCATGAAGATGTGGCACGGTCCCTCCGCAGCCCAGGGAAGATCCTGTGTGCTGTTCTTGGCCCAGATGCCAAACAAGGCTCTTGTCTCCAGCTGAGGGTGAGCACCAGAAGCACTTAGGGCAGCTGAAGCAGCTCCTCAGGCCCCGGAGGATGGATGAGGGCTGAGGATACACACAGCTCTCTGCTAGGCTGGCAGAAGCCCGGAAGACATTGCCTGGCTTTTTCTTCCTGGTGCATGCTCTGACCTGTCTGGATTTATCCAGGCAAGCAGCTCCTTTGGCAAGAGGAAGAGCGATGCTGTGAGCACCAGCCTGGAGATCTCAGCAAAGAGCTCCTGGACCCTTCAGAGGTGGAGAAGAGGGTGGGAGCAGAGATTCCAGTGCAGAGGACCAGCCCTGCATCCTTGCACACAACTGCAGAAAGTCCTTCTGTCCCTCAGAGTGAACCACAAAGTCACTTCTACACAGCCATGGGTTGTTCTCTTCCTATCTGAGCACTGTGTGCAAACAGCTTCACAGCCGTCCTCCCCTCCTCCCTGTGGCTCCATGAGCTGCAGGCAGCGCCAGCAGCAGGCAGCCCCCAGGGCTGCACATCCTACCTGGGGATGCTTCCCGCTGCGGCTGCAGGAGAGAGGAGCTAAAATGTGGAGTCTGGCACGCAAGTGGTGCAGCGTGTGCTCCCTGATCCTCTCCCGTCTGCCAGTCCCTACACCCGTAACACTCCCTGGCAGCCATCTGTCACAGTGAGCCGCGGGGACTCGCAGGCACAGCGGCATCACAGCCACCCTGGTGGCATCCGGGTCAGTCTCTACAGCACAGGCATCAAACCTGGGTCCAAATATGCATAAGATACAGAGCCTATAAACAGTTGGGACTGGAGCAGCACCAGCTGCAGCATGAGCTGCAGAGATTCTGGCTTTGGCAGTGGGAATGTAGAAATCTGCCACTGCTCCTCCAAACCTGAAGTGAACCACTGTGGACAGAGGGATGTCACCAGCCTCTCGTCATGACTGCAGAAAAGAATATGAGCAGCCTGTGCCTGTGCCAAGCCATGCAGGTGTTAAGGTCATCTGGTCTCCTTCTGGAGGCCCCTTAAAGCTCCCCAAGCACAAAGGACTCTCCCAAGGGGCTTTCACCTCAGCTGTGGTCTCTTCACCTGCTGCCTGTGTTGCTGCCTGGGTGGTTTGGCCAAAGGGAAGCCAATACCCAGGGCAAACTCAGATCTGAGGGCTCAGGTGAGCCCAGGGACTCTGATGCCCCTCCAAGCTCTGACAAAGCCTGAGGTGAGAAGAGGCACAGATCAGAGAACAGGGCTACACTGGGCCAATCTGGAAGAGAAACAGGCCCAACAAATGGTGAGGAGGTGCTGGGGTCCTACATGGGTGTGGACACAGACCTTTGTCAAATCCCGGCATGGCCCCAGGACAGCTGCCTCTCCAAGGAGGGAGGGACGTGAGGGACGTGCCAGGACTGGATGAGAAGGAAGAACCCCTGCAATTCCTCCAATACCTGCAATTCCTCCAATATGGTAGTATTTAAAAAAAACAAACACCACCACAAGTCAGGTCACTCCTCAGTCCCCTCTCTGGAGACACTGAGCGTGTGTTTTCCAGGCCTGAGGATTTAACAAGAGCCATCTCCTACAGCTGTTGCTGAACATCCTCCTTGGTTACTGATAGAGGGTGGAAGTGCTTTCAATCTCATGTGCCATTAGCCCTGCTTCCTTCCGAATGCTGGACAGGCAAATTTATTGAGAATCTCTGTCTTTTCTGCATTTTAATAAGTCTCTTCATCACCATCTGCTGGGAGCGAGGTCTGCTGCTAGACCACAAACACTGCCTGGTGATCACTTTGTTCCTCGCAGATGCTTTTTCTCCTGATGCCTTCTGCATCTTGCAATCCCTATGCTTTGAAATTTCCTGTGCTGTTTTCTGGGTTTCATGGCTGTCTTCTCCCTATGGAGGAAGTTCCCTCGGTGTCCAGTTGGACCTGGCAAATCTGGGTGGGTTTCTCAAGCAGGAGTGTGCTCAAGGAACCAGCAAATCTGGGACTCAGTGGGCTCCCTTGGCACATGTTGAGCATGTACCGTGCCAGGCTGGCACAGCAAGATCAGTTCCTTGGCAGCCCCATCCTCACTCTCCCTCCTGCACAGGGCTGGTAGGAAGGTCACCGTGAGAAACTTCTCTCCCCGGCTAGGCACCCTGACAGCAACATCCCAGCATCTGTCCCCACCCTGTGCTGGACCATGGCTCATGGTGTGAGGACATGCAGGAACACACTGTGGCATCTGTCCCTGCCCACTGGATGCCTCTGCGCAGATCCACAGTGGGACCTCTGTGTGGGTCCCACTCTTTGAGCATCCTGAGTCTGGCGCTTTTCTTTTTTCATGGCCTTCAAGGGATTCAGCCTGAGAGTCTGGAAGCAGGTTTGGGTGACGGTGTGTATTTAGGAAGGGATGTGAAGGATTTGGGGGCACGGGTCTGGAGACAGGGCTGGGGGACACAGTCTTGGTGGTGGGTGAGCTGAGAAGGTTGCTGGCTGGTGATGGCTGTGTGCAGGGGGAGCAGTCACAAAGTGCATGCTTTTTGTTACTGCAGCGGCCTCGGGCTCTGCTGCCATGCTCCAACACACTGCTCCCAGTGCCACATTCCCACTGCATCCCAGACGATGTCCTCCAGCCCGTGTGCTGGGGATCAGTCCCGCATGCTCGCTCCAACATCTCAGCACATCCAGCTTGAACGCAGCGTTCTTCCCAAGCACTTTCCTGCCTTGTCGCTGCTCACTCCTTCCCGCAGTCTTTCTTGTGGGGGTCCACAGCGCCAGCCTCGTGTTTCAGTGTCTCCCTGGAACGAAATGCTCTGGGGGTCCCACAAGGGGCTGCTCCCACCAAATACCTCCCAAGCAGCGGGTTTGCACCGACGAGTTGGGCTGGACGTCCCTCGTGGGCTCCTTCCAGCTGAGGACATTCAGCGATCACGAGGGACCCTTTACCGCCCTGCCTCGGCGGCTGTCTCCCCGGTGGCCTTTCCCCTGGTGCCGAAGGCCGCTCCGGGGCGGCTGGGGGCAGCGCCGGG
>VYXD01016151.1:306332-328568 GCA_013397195.1 Hylia prasina
CCCGCCGCCGCCGCCGGTGCCGGCCCCCCCCAGCTCGCCCCCGGCCGGCCCCGAACCGCCGGACGAGCCGCCGCAGGAGGTGAGTGAACGGACGCGCGGCCCCGGTGCTCTCCCCGCGGCATCCCGCCACTTGCGAGTGACCGCGCCGGACCCTCGGTCTTTGCCGTGAGGACCAGGACAAGGACCCCAGGGGCAATGGAGCCTGAGCGCCTCGGTCACGGAGATGCCCTCGGTGGTCCCGCCAGACTGCTGGCATCCACAGTAAGGAGCAGGGTTAGGATCTTCGAGCACCGAGGGGGGGCCACGGCCAGGCTCCATGGGCCTCCCGTGTCGCGTGCCCCCCTGCGCCCCGGCAACACCGACGTGCCGGGCACACATCAGCGGGAACGGGGGTGGCCCCGGCTTCTCCTCCGGCTTCCGGGGGAGGCAGGTATGATCCTCAGCGAGAAGCGCGCTCGCAGAGCAGCACAGGACCGTCTTCGGCGTCCTCCGACGCTGGGGCCGGTGACCCTGGGCCTCCCACCGCTCCGTGCCTGGCGGATCTCCCTCTGCCCTCTTGCCCGGGGTGCCAATGCCGGCGGCGGTGGCTGGACCCCCAGAAATGCTGTGCTGCTTTGTCAGGTAGCCTCAGCGCCTCTTTGTCTGCCGCCCCCCGCGCTGGCTTCTCCAGGGTTGAGAGCAGAGCCTGGAGCTGCCGGTGCTGGCAAGGAGGCGAGAAACATCCCCGGTAAGAGGTAGGAGATGGGCAGAAGCTCCCCGTGGGGGGACGGGCTCTGAGTGGCACAGACACCCGGTGGAGGATAAGCCCAGCGGGGGCTGCGGCCGTTGGTGCCGGGCCTCTCTCCTGGAGGAAAGGCTGATTCGGGGACTGCGTAAATAAAGGCAGGAGGGGGTAATTAGTGCCCGCTAGCGCTGCTGCCTGCAAGACGGGGCTTGTCAGGCGAACTCGACGGGATTGCAGATCTGGCTGGCGGAGGGAATCATGGATACAGTCAGTGATGCCATCCGTGGTCCTGGCACTGCCGGGCGGCACAATGAAACGAGCACTGGGAAGAATCTGCTAGAGAATGTTTTAAGCAGATAGAAAAACTTGTTGCTGGTGGATCTTGCGAAGTTGCCTGTACTGACTGATTGCTTTTGGTACATTTCTGGAGCAGCCCAGCAGAGCTCCCCTTTTGAGCTGGGTAAACTGGCTGCTGCAGGCAGCAGAGGGGCATGAGGAGGGTGGCACTGGTAGTAGGGACCAGAGGTGCCACCATGGTGCTGTGGTTTACTGAGGCAGTCTGGATGTTTTTTCCTCTGGAACATGTGTTACGGGATCAGAGCAGGAGCATGTGGACTCAGGCTGTGATGTGCAAAGGGCTGAGCCAGAGCTGTGGGAAGCAGGGACTGCTGACAGGTACAGCCAGGCTGTTTGGGCATCCAAAGGATGGGGAGAATCTGAGAAGTTTGGAGAAAAGTCAGAAGCTGGGATACATTCAGGGAAATCGTGCTGACCACGCTAGGCTGAAGAAGACCCTTTATTTTTACAAGATAGGCGGTGATTTGATTACTAATAAGTCTCCTGCATGCCACTGTAGGGAGGAGGCTTCCAATTCTTTAGGGCCGTGGTATGTGATGGACACAGAGCTCCAGATCCTGGGTGAAACCAGAGTAAAAGTGGAAATATTTGATAGTGGTTGCAGCTGTCCATTAATACATTTTCCTGGAGGAACCAGAGAGCATCCACCACGTGGAGCAACTCAGTTGGGCTGAAAAGCCCTCTGCAGCTCTCATCTACTGGGCTGAGCAGTGGGAGGGTTCCCCAACGGCTCCAACATCATGGTGGCTCTCCCTGGTGGTACAGGAGGATGGAAGTGCCTGCTGGGGGGTTACTTCTGCTTGTGACCCTTACTCTTGGTGATGTCAAGCTGTCCTGGAACAGGGAAGGGATACCAGAGCTGGGCTGGAGCCTCTGCTGAGATGATGGTTGTGCAGGGGGCTCAGTGCTCAGTGCCTTACGAAGAGGCTGTGGACACTCTTCCCTACCTGCTTGCTGGGACTGAGACTGCAGACCCCTTGGGTTGTGGTGATGCTGGAGATTAAAGGAGAAGTACAATTCTTTGTACAGACAAAGCTGCTGGAGCAGAGAGGGTTTTTGTTAATGATTGATGGGGAAAATCACTCTAATAAAATGTGTAGCCCTTGCAAGTGGGGACAGTTAGGATGGAGAGAAGTGGAAGGAGTTGCTTGTGTGGTTTTGGCTGAGACGATGTGGTTTGTTGTGGCTGGGGGCTGACTGTGTTCCCTGGGCACTCTGTGCCTGCTGTAGCTGTTGTGCCTGTTCTGGAGAATGGAATGGGCAGGAACATCTTGGCACATCCTTCCTGTCTGAGCTGCGTGATGCTTTGCTGCTGTAGCACGAGCCTTCACATCTTTGCGCCTTCTGTGGGATCTGCAGCATCTTGTGGGGATGCATTAGACTGAGCTCTGCAGTGGTTTGTGCTGCTTTCCAAACTCTGCTGGAAATGGTGTGGACAGTACAGGTCCTCCTCAGTCTGCCAGGCCTTTCCCCACAGCCGTGGACAATGGACTGGCCCTGTGTGGTTCACTCGAGCTTTTCACCCAAATTATTTCAAATCTAGCAGAGCTTGTGTTACTCTGGAGATGTCTTCCCTGCTGCGTTTGGGTTCAGCACAAGAAGCAACACCACTGGGACGCAGTGGGGAGAGGTGCAATGAGGGACCTTCTGCTGCCTGCACCCAGGGCATGCTTGAGGATGGGCTTGGGGACAGGGACAGGGACATCTTTGTCCTGTGCCCACCGGGACCAGTCGCTGCTGTTCTTGCTGGGAGCGCAGGGTCAGTGCCGCAGGGTGTGGGAACAGCCGGTCAGGAAGCTCTTGGGTGTGTGTCTTTCCTGTGAGAGCCTCCTTGAACTGAGTCATCTTACGCGATGCCGATGCTGTGCTGTCCGTCCCGCGTGCCCTCCTGTGCCACGGGTGCAGCCCTAGGCTCCCTGCCTGGCCCAGCTGTCCCCTGTGGGATGTGGACCAGACCCTTCTGGGAAGGTCAGCGCTGTGTTTGCTTTTGGGTTTGGCTTCAGTGTCTGCTAAAAGCCAAGCTGCCAGATGTGTAAAACTGGAGGAATTTTGCACCTGACAGAGTTTGCTTGATTTAACCAATCTTCGGAGGAGACCCCAAATGCACTTTATCTCCAAGGCAGGAAACTCGTTTTTAAGGTGGAGGATCTCCCCAGGAATCCTCTGCAAACCTCTGTGTAGAGTGGAACATCTTGTTGTGGCAGAAAGTGGTGGCAGGTAGAATGTTTCTGGGCAAAATGAGACAAAGAATCCCAGCTCTGCCCTGGGATTTTGATACCTGCACTGTGAATGCTCCTGAAGAGCTGTGATCTGTCATCTTCACTGGTGGGCAGTGTAAACGCTGTTTGACTGTGAGAACACAGTGATGATTTGGTTCTTTGCATTAATTTTATTTTGGTATTCTTTTTTCCCCCCTTATTATTGGCATGTATAATAGAGCAAGACCAGCCTCAGTGCTGCAGCAGGGATCTGGGTGTACATTGCTGTGGCAGATAAACATGTGAAAAACACTCCTGCTCAAGCAGGATATGTGTCCAGGTGCCAGGGGTACTTGGCTGCTCCCTGAAGGACTGGTCTGCACCAAGAGCTGCCCCGGGATGGTGGCTTTGCATGTCAGGCTTTTGCTTTTCACCCAAATTATTTCAAATCTAGCAAAGCTTGTGTTGCGTATAAGCAGGCGATGCCTCCACAGCCATGTGGTGGGATCGGCAGGCAGTGAGCAGCTCCCTCAGCAACATGGAATATGAGCAAAGCATGGAAATGCCTGGCCTGTGAGCAAAGTGGGGGGCTTAGGGCACCCCTGGGAACTGCCCTGCCAGCGGCTGTGGCCCCCTCCCACTCTTGGGAGCAGCCGTTTGTCCTGTGGCTGCTGCTGAGAGCCCTGCAAGGCTCACAAAGTCCAGTACTTGGATTAGGAAATGTCAGAGAAGCAGTTTCCTGGGAAACCGTAATACGGCCCCGTGTGCAAGGGCATTAGGATGTGCCCAGTAATTGCATGATCCCTGCTGTTTGCCCCATTCCTGGCACTGGCTGGAGCCTCCAGCCCTTTAGTCTTGGGGCTTGAAGGTACCATTCTCATAGGCTTGCTTGTGCGTCCCGAGGTTGTGATTCTCCTGGAGGCAGTAATTGCCTTCCCACCTTTTCTGTGGCTCTCTGCTGTAATACCTCAGCATTTAAAAAACAAATGGATTTATGTTCTCATCATCCTACAGTTGGGAGACCTTGCTCCTATGAAGTGGCATCCTTGAGGCAGTGGAGAAGCAAACCAATGTGGCAAACTCCCCTCAAACCCAAGGAACTTGCCTCTTATCAGAGCCATTTGCTCTGGGTCCAAGCTGAACCCAGCAAACCATATTCTCTGCCAACAGAGTCCATCTAATCTCTGCTGAGTGCCTCTGCAAACTTCTGCAGACAAAATATCCAGTTTTAGGGATCTTGACAAAGACCTGATAGGATTCTGTGCCATCCTCTGCTTTCTAGACCTGGAAGCATCTGTGTGGGGGCCACTCTGTGAGCCTGCTGGAGCTCGTGTGTTTGTCCCTGGGAAGCCAGACGTAAACACAAGGAAATACGTTTGGAAATAAGGTTGGGCTTGATGATCTTGGAGGTCTTTCCCAACCTTAATGATGCTATGACAGTGACCACTGCGTGCAGGGAAGCCTCTCGGTGCTGTCTGCTGAAGCTGCTCTGTGTGTATGGCGCAGAGGGAGGGTCCAGGACTGGTACCAGCAGCAAGATAGGTCTGTGCCTGTCTACAAAATGTGGCTCATGGCAGGTTTGAATGCGGTCAGGTTGGGCTTGGGGCCTGAGGAACAGACAATTAACCCCAGGAGGGTCAGCAAACTGCATTTCACAGCCCCCCAGCATGCTTGGAGCCATGAGAGCTCTGCTAAGAGTTAGCATTGGACATGGCACTGCCCATTCACCCACCCTGGCTGTTGAGCTGGTGCATTTGTGTGTGTAGGGACGCTGCTGGCATGCCCATGCCTTCATTGTCTTGAGTACATGTGTGAAGATGCTGTTGCTGTCACAGGGCTGTGCTGTGCAGGTGTTGAGGTGCAGCAAGAGCCTCTGCAGTTTTCAAGGCATGGGAGAGGCCATGGGATCTCCCTCTGTTTGGAGTGGCTTCACTGAGATCTCGTGGGCAGCAGATGGGAAGCAGGTCCTGGTTGACCAAGCAGCTGTATAAGCCACCAGCAACTTTTGTTTCCCCTGGGGAACTTTGCCCTGGTGGTGGCAAGCAAAGGGCTGCAGACCCCTTGGCTCAGCACTGCTCCTTTGTGTCCCCAGTGCCTGACAGGGCCTGAGTGATGCCATGTCACCCCTTGGATGACAGAGGTGAGAGCAGACTGCCTGTCTTCCACTGCAAAGCTGGGGGCTGGCTGCTCCTGCAGCCCTGTCCTGGCTTGCTCCCCCTTGCCTGGGGTGGAGCCAACTCTGACACCATCTGTCCTCTGCCACCTTGCTGAGGGGTGAGAGCATCTGCAGCTCCCATGTCTGAGCCCTGTTCTATCCTGTGGGCAGCTGGGATGTGATCTGGGGATGATCAGCTACTTGCTTGTACCCTGGCATGGAGGGACCTGGCTTGTAGACCTGACCCACTTCCACATGCATTGGCTGCCCATGGAGCTGGGACATTTAGAGAGGAGGTGGTGAGCCAGGCACGGAGAGCCATGTGCCTTATGTAGCTCACAGGGATGCCAAGTCTTGGGACTGCACGGAGGTGTTTACAGTTCCAGTTCCTGTTCCCTTTTCCTGCTGAGTTTTCTGTCACAGGCTATTGTTGGGCATTTTGCGCAGGAAGGAGGGAGAAATTTTTTTTTTTTTAAGCTGATTATTGGAGCTGCAGAGGAATGTGTGAGCAGCCGTGGTCTCCGTGGCTGGCCAGGACCTGGGGCAGCATGGTGGTGAGAAGAGAGCCTGGCACCAGGTGGGATTAGGCAGCTGCCACACCATGCTTGGGACATTTGGTCCTTGCTGTGGGACATCTGCATAGACCATTTTGTGGTAGCAAATCCCTCCAAGCCAGGGCTTGGCATCCTGGTAGGTGACCAGACCCTGCTGAGGTGCTTGGGTGCACTTGGTTGCTGATGGGAATATTGTCTGGCCCCACTTTGGGAGAGGGCTTTGGGGCTGGGGGTGGGATGTACAGCTCCAGGCTTCTTAGGGGCTGCAGTGTCATGTGATGGGATGCTCTGACTGGGAAGCTGCTGAGATACTAGAGCAGGCATGTGGCTCCAGTGCTGGAGGGGATTGAGCTCTGGGACATGCCCCATATCCAACTGCAGGATCCTCTCCTTTGCACTAATAAGCGCAAATCTCAGCAATTTTGTGCTGACCCTGTGACATGGCACTTGAGAAGCTCCTGGTTGTGCTTCCTGGAGGAAGGTTTTATCTTGTCTTACTTAACTTAGGATGTGTCTCAGGATGCTGTGGAGGCGTGGAGAGGGAGCCATAGGCTATTCTTAGCCCTTTTGTTAGAAAAGCTCTTCAGATGAGTGCACAGGAGCCCTGGAAAATAACCAGTGAGCTCCTAGTTGTGCCAGTGCCAGCTGACACCCCTGTTTTGGGATCTGTGCCCCTTCTCCACCTTGGAAAGGAAATATAGCTGTGTGCAGGAGAGCATCTGTGTGCCGTGGAGGGGTATGGCTCTGCTGGCAGCCTGCACCACGGTGGGGACCTGGCCTGGGCACGTGTGTGGGTGCTGGCAGATGGGGCCTGATGGTGAGGGAGGAGCAGGGCTGCCTTCTGCTCTGCTTGGCTCCATCTCAGCTTTTGGGACAAAGGCTGGAGCATTTCCATGGCCAAGTGCTGGTGCCTGGAAAGCTGTCAGCTGCCTGCAGGGCTCTGCACGGCTGCCATGATGTGGGTTTGGGTTCTCGGTGACTGCTCTGGCTGCTGCTGGAGGAGCTCATGGTGAGCTCTGCCTTCCACCCTCCGATAAACCCTTTTCCTGTTCTTTCCCTCTTCCAGCTGGCTGTCCTGGAGGACTACGCAGATCCCTTTGATGCAGCACAGGTGGCAGGTAGCCAGGCAGGGCTGGAGAAGGTGATGGAGAATGACGGATATATGGAGCCATATGAAGCCCAAAAGATGATGGCGGGTAAGGTAGAAGGTGTCACACAAAGGCTACTCTGTACACCTCTGGTCACTGAGTTTGGTGGCCACTGTACTCTGTTCCTTGCAGCCTGTGTCAGCATCAGCTCCTCCACATAAAGCAAATCTGGGTGATGGTTGTGGTGGGGGACAGCCATTTTGCAGGCAAATTTTCCCAGGTTTATCCTTGTGTGCTGGGTTTGCAAGAGCATGCAAGGACTGTCTGAGGACTGCAGGCACATCTCTCCCTGTGATGCTGTCCCCCAGGACCCCAATTGCCAGACTGAGCCAGGAGAGACCTGACATTCCATGCATCTGGCTTAAAACTAAGATGGATGTGGGAGCTATTTAATTCAGTTAGGACCGGGCCAGAACATGCTGTGTCTGCTGCAGCAGCGGGGCCCCCAGTGGGCCTGTGTAGGGCTGGAAAGCTGGCAAGCTGGGGGCATGTGCTCCTGAAAGAAGTGCTCAGGGTCACCATGCTGGCTCTGGCTCTGCTTTGCAGCTCTGTGGTTTTCCTGGAGCAAGTGGTTTCTGGAAAGCTCATGTGGCTTTTTGAAGTAGACCATTATATTTCTTGGAAAAGCCAGCAAGCAATGGAGAGGCTGCTTGTGCCTGTGGGAGACACTGTTTTGCTTGAGGGAAGGGCGTTTTATCAAACCAACCGCTCAGGGTGTCCAGGGGAGAACCCAGCCTCACTGCTTGCAGGAAATCAGGCTCGGGATACTCTGTCTCCGTGGGCCCCATTTTGCCAGGCTGCCCAGGAGTGGGGATGTGGTACTGTGAGGATCTTGGTGCTGCTGACCAGCTCTCCTGCTTCTGGGAGCTGCTCACTTGTCTCCTCCTCTGCTGATGCTCCCTACCCCATTTTACCCACATGGGGTGACATTGAGCCCTGTCATCTAGCACACTTTTGGGGACCATGGCTGTGTTGGGCAGAAGGCTGATGGTCTTTTTCCCCTCTTCTCTGGATAGAGATCCGCCAGAAGGGCTTACGGGAGGCTCCTGCCCGGCCGCTGCACCTCTATGACACTCCTTATGAGCCTGTGCTGGACATGGACAGTGACTGCCCAGCTTGCCCCAGGCCCAGGGAGTCCCGGCTGCCCGAGGATGATGAGCGGCCCCCAGAGGAATATGACCAGCCCTGGGAATGGAAGAAAGAGCGGATCTCCAAAGCCTTTGCAGGTGAGTGATGGGAGCAGCCATAAAGCTAACAATGCTTTTTGTGAAGCTGGATCCTTGGGGTTCCTTCATCTTCTGGGAGTCAGTAATGTTGGTGTCTGCATTTCCATAGCTCAGGGAGTGCTTGTGCTCTTGCAGAAGCTGTTTGAGCAAGGAGCCAGGCTGGGCAGAGTGATGGATAGAGCTGCCTTGGTAACCTGTCCAATACCTGTCTCCCACTGCCTCTTCTGTGCTCCAATCACAGCCTCTGGTGCAAATTAACACCCTCAACCTTGCGTTGCAGGGGTAGGCTCAACCCTGGGCTCAAGCAGATCCCTTCTTCCTCAGGGCAGGAAGATACTCAAGGAGCCTTCGTCCAGGCTTTGTCCAGCCCCCCGACCTATTTATCCGTGCTGTGGGATCAATTGTGTTTGTGTTTGGTAATGAGGAAATCCATGCTGTGCATTAGCGCTGGCTCCTTGCCGGTGCTGGCTAATTGCTACGCTCTTATCTAGGATGCATTTTAATTGCAGCATTGTGTGTCTGCTGCAGCTGCTGCTGAGGGTGCTCAGGCTGGTGGCACTGTGTGGAGATGATAGCAGAGAGAGATTTGGAAATTTGGGGTTGGGAAGTGCTTCACCTTTTGGGTTTGGACACTGCAAGCTGGAGATACGTGTGCTGGGCTCAGTAGTGCCTACTTGTGCTTGGGGCTACCAGGTCTCACAGTGCCGAGGATTTGGCGTGCGGGGCTCCATCGTGGAACACCGTGCTCTGCTGGGCTGGCTTAGTGCTGAGGTGTCCATGCTCTGGATGAGCCACCTTGTTTGATATCCCTGGGTGGAAGTGGTGTGTTCACAGGTCTGGCTCACGTGTCGATGCATGTGGGTGCTGCCCAGGGCGCTTCAGCCTTGCTCCGAGTCTCAAGAGAGCCAGGTTACTGTTCCTTAGGCCACGCTGGGACCTGCTGCCTGTTTTTTTCTGAAGCCAGAGCAGATCCTGCTGTTTCTCGTGTGCTGTTTTTTCTCTCCAGTGATGCGAAAATATCTCTGCTGGACCATTCCCCTATTTGGGGGTCCATGGGACCCCTGCTGATGGGCAGCTGCTACTAGCACAAGGCTCCAACCCACTGGTGCCTGGCAGGGGAATGTGGACCCTGTGGGTCACTGGGAGAGGTACCTAGGGCAAGACAGATGCATAGGCAGGACAGATGGCAGTGGGATGCTTGTCCGAGACCCCCAGACAGACAAGTGTGTTGAACGGGGTGATTGCAGGCTCTCCCAAACCCCAGAGAGGGTTGGCTGGAAAAACTGATGGAGGAGCAGGATATTCCATTGGGAATGTGCCCCACCTCAGGCCTGTCCCTGCTTGGTACTGTGGAGGGGATGAGATGGCCAAGCTGGTGTAGGGCTCCTAGGAATTTAGTCCTCAGGTCTTTCCCCCCACAACTGCTCTCCTTCTCTGTGAGCCTCTGGTGTTGCTGATGGTTTTTTCTAAACCCTTTCTTTCTCTCTCTTTCTCTCTCTTTCCCCCACCCTCCCCACTCCCCATCCAGTTGAAATCAAGGTCATTAAAGACCTGCCATGGCCCCCGCCGGTGGGACAGCTGGACAGCAGTGAAAGCCCCCTGGATGGGGAGGCTGGTGCCCCCATCCCTCCGCAGCACAGCCAAGAAGACACCAATGGTGGGTCTTGCGTGAGAGCGGCGTGTCCGGGGGGGCTGCAGCCGATGTTTGCTGTGACTCTGGACCGCTGTGATGCCTCGGGGCTCACCCTGGGCAGTGCCAGACACGACCCTCCTCCTCTGCCCTCCCCCAGCTCCTCCGGGCCCCTTCAGTTGTCACGTGCTGGACACCAGGTGTTTGTCCTGCTGCACCTTCTTGCTGCAAAGAGGCACGAGCTCTTCGGTGCTTCTTTGCTCGCAGCAGCAGAGCTGTTCTGGGGGATTATTCCATGGCATGGCAGAGTCGTTGCTGTCCCTTTTTTTCCCTCTCCTCTTTGCCTCCAAATTCCCAACGTTTGATGGCTGCTTTTAAGGTCTTCTCAACAACTGCACTGAGTATTTAGCTGATGTTTTCTTGCAATGCCCAGATCCCTTACAGGTGTGTTAGCACCTAATTCAGATCTCAGTGCTAAGGTTGAGGCTGTTTTTTCCCTTCTCCTCATTTAGCATTGCTCCGTTTCCTCTGCTGTTTTATTACGTTGCTGCTTAGTGTCAGGAGGTCCCTGTGGATTCTCCACTCTTGCTTTTGCTATCATGAGCAGCCAAATCTCCCAGGTACACTTTGTCATCTCAGTTTTGCCTTGTTGTGAAGCCTTTTTTGTGTGTGCTGAGCACAGAGCCCCTGGGTAAATCCCCTTTGGATGCTGCTGGCAGTCTCACGAAAGCCAAATATTGCTGCTTCTCTTTTAACCCTTTATTAATATTTTAAGGACGTTGCTCTTATGCTGTGGTGAATTAGGATTTTGCCAAGAGCATTAGGTGGGGGGAGTTTGTGGAAAGCCATGACTGGACTGTTACCAGTGGGGAACTTGGATGTGAGCTGTGCCTTTTCCTGTGTGTGCTGTGGCTGCCTGTGTGTCACTAACGCTGTCTGTGTGGGCACTATGACATGCCAGGTGCAGATTTCCTTATCTGCAGTTACCCAGATCCCTGCAGAGCTTCATAAGATAAAGCCAGTGTGGCCTTTGCTGCCTCCTGGGTGGGCTTGAGCACAGGCTGCAGGTGATGCTTTATTTTGGTGCTGATGGTGGGGGCACTCGAGAGCAAAGTGGCTGCTCTGCCAGGGCTTTGTTGAGTGTTTCCCAAATCCATAGGGATGCTGCAGGCTGAGATCAGTCCTGAAGCAAGGTCTTAGCAGGTGGGAGCTCTCTGATCCTCTTCTGCAATGAATGCAGGTGTCAGGAAAAATGTATCTCTTTGTTATGCAGCCTCTTCTTTTCCCTCATCATTTTTAATCCTCACAGTTGCTCTGACATGCATCCTGCTCCTGATGAACACATCAGTTTGTCATTTTTCTTGGTTTTAGCAACACAGAGTCTCTTTTTTTCCCCTCTGACTTGCCTTGCTTTGCTGTGTTAAGTTTATCTTCCCAGAATTTTGTCTCCTTTTCTGTTTCCCTTGTCTGAGGGTGACTTGAATGTCTTGAAGGATATCTTCTTCCTCCTAAGGGCTTGTTTTTAATATCCTGTTTAATCATGCATATGCCTCTGTCTCCTTCTGACAGGTGCAATGCATTTCTTTTGAGCCTGTAACGCAATGACTTTGTGCCGCCAGCAAACACTTGGGCTGTTTGATTGTCTGGCTTTTTAATGATTGCCCCAATTTTTTAAGGTGATGTGTTGAAATTGAAGCCTGTGTGTGATGTACAGGGGCGAGCACGATTGGTGAAAAGCCAGAGCGCTGCAGAAGCAGGGCTTGTCAAGCCATAATGCCAGGCACCTCCTCCTTGAGCTGTGCTCAGGGTGGTTTATGCCATGCTAAGCTGCAGAAGATTTTGGCTGGGTTTGCTTTTGGCTGCCTTCCCCTCCTTGCAGTGTTGGGGGTGGGCTGGAGTCCTGCTCACCTGCATAGGACAAGGTGTCACTTAAACAGCTGCCTTAGAGGATGCCCTGCTAGAGAGGAAAACATCCCTTTGGCTATTTTTTGCCTCCCCCTCCAGCAGCCAGGAAACATGGAGAGTTGTCCTGTCTGGGGCATTCCAGTAGTCCTAGAGCATTGCTGGGCTCGGCCACCTCTGTGGTGACTGTGCTGCCACTGGCAGCCCCTGGCAGCCCCACACTGTGGCAGCTTTGCCTGATCGATAAGTAATTTGTGCAAGGGGGTTGGCGCTACAGGGAGCAATAATGAGCTCTTGGGAAGAAGGAGAAATGATATTGTTAATGTTGGAATCATCCTGCGTGGAAATAACAGGCAGGGGGAGGTCAGGTCCCTGGGGCACGGTTCAGTCAATCCCTCGCACTCATGGCCATGTCTGGGCTGGTGACAGGCAGGAGGCAGCATCAGAGAGGCACCTGCAGTCAAAATATCCCCTTCCAACCTCGGGGAATTGTTTTTTCACCCCATGTTTATTTGTGCCAGCACAAATGTGTCCAGAAATCAGTTCCAAACTGACTGCTTCCATTAGCTTCATCTATCCCATCTTCTTTTTTTTTAAAAATTTTTTTTTTTCTCTGATTGGGGAACCTCTTCTTGCTGCATCTCACTTAACTCTGTACCACAACCACTGAATCTATTTTTGCATTAGCAAAACCTCCTGAGCTTTTGAAACCTCCCTGGAAATGTCTTCCATTGGCTCAGCTACTGGCTCCAGGCCTGGCGAGATGGGGACCCACTCCCATCAAGGTGGGGGCCCAAGAGCCACCCTACCCGTGCTTAGACTGGGCAGATGGGACAGTGTGAGGTGACCCAGTGTGATGTAAGTGGCTCTGGCTCTGCCTGCCTGACCAGGTTAGGATCCCAGCCTGTGATGCGTGTCTGTCTTGCAGGTCCATCGGAGGGGCTGGGGTACGGCCGCACCTCGCCCTGCAGGGAGGACAAGGCCAGGGCTGTCCTCAGGCATGGCTCCAGCAGCCTCAAGAGCACAAAGACACTGACCGCTGAGCCTGGCCCCTTTGTTGGGGAGAGGATTGACCCTGCCCTGCCCCTGGAGAGCCAGTGGTGAGTCCTGCCTGCCCTGAGTGGCTGCCTGACCCTTCCACCTGCACAGGGGAGCCCCTGTGGCCACACCATGAGGAGCCCTGGGGCAGACTTGCTTCTTCCTTTCTTCCTTGGCTCCACATTGCAGCCTGTTTGTCCCTGCCCCTTGACTCCCATCCCCTGTGGTGCCACCCCCTCCGCTCTCCCTAAATGTGGCTGCAGTCCCTGGGGAGGTGGCATTGCTGGGGGTGCTGGCATTGCTGCTGCCCCAGGGCAGAGCCCCTCCCTGTGCCCAGGGGGAGGTGCCTGCTCTGTGCCCAGCACAGCCCATCCCTCTCCCCCTCCAGCTGGTACCACGGGGCCATCAGCCGGACGGACGCAGAGACGCTGCTGAGGCTGTGCAAGGAGGCCAGTTACCTGGTGCGCAACAGCGAGACCAGCAAGAACGACTTCTCCCTCTCCTTGAAGTGAGTGAGCCTGGCAGGGCTGGGGGGCTGTGCACCCACAGCACAGGTGAACATGTGCCTTGGGTGGGTGCCCCAAGTGAATTGTGCCCGTGCTAATTAGCTAATGAGATGACCACGAGTGGGCAGAAATGGCTGCAGTATGAAGTGCACACTTTTCTGTGGTGTAGCGCAGGTTTCTGGTTTGGTATCTGGCAAAAACATCTCTCGGGAATATCTGGAGGCCCACTGCTCTTCCTTGGCAGTGCTAATAATCCCTCAGATGGATCAGATCATGTGCCTCACTTCTCAAATGTGTCTGGTTACAGCTTCCAGCTCCATTTCCTTGTTCCCCTTTTTTTGTAGCTTAATTCAATGGGAAAAGAAAGTTTGTATCAGCCCACTGTTGATGGAAATGTGGGTACCCATCCTTGCCTCCCCAGCCCACAGATCCATTGCTCAGCTGTAGAGAGGGCTTTACCCTGCTCTGGTTTGCCAGAAGGGAAACCTCATCCCCATAGCACAGCTTGGTTTCTGCTTGGGTTTTTTGGGGAATCTTTACATACTCCCCAAGTTTTCCAGATTCCCTGAATGGCAAAATCGCATGAAGCATCTCTGCATGTGTTCTGACAGGGGGGCACTGCCCACAGCTCCTCATTCAGCTCTTTCCTGGCTCTTGAGGCAGCACGAATCCACAAAATCAAAGCTGTTACTGTCTGAAGATGATGATGGATGAGCAAATACCTTCTTGCTCTTCTGCTGGACAGCTATATTAGCTCTGTTCCTGCCAATGGGAAATAAGTTCATTGAGCACTTCAGCTGTCTCTGCCCAACAACAGGCCCCACAACCCTACACTTTTCTCAGTATACTTTGAGTTTCCCCAGTGGTCTCTCTACCTGCATTGCTCTCTAGGGGTTTCAGCCTCTCTGTTTATTTCCCAGTGGCACAATTGTGAATTAGATTGCTCTGTCTCTCTCAATATTTTTTTTCACTCTTTGTGAATCCTTCAGCACCAAACCAGGGCAGGGGCTCCACTGAAAATACACTTTCTTCCTTCTGCATTTAGAGCTTTCAGATCAGCCAACAAACCCTTCTGGAAGAGCTCTCTCCCTTCCTGTTTTTTTGGTCAGAATTTTTACTGATGTTTTAATTTTTTGTTTCAATAATCTTGCCCTGGCTTGAGAGCCATTTTGGAGCAACAGCTGCTTCTGGTTGGTGAGCTGCATTTGAAGCTGCGAGAGGTCTCACCTTGTGAGCGTCATTAGCCAGCACATGTGTTGGAGAGCCTGGGAGGTGGCATTCCATCAAAAAAGGTGGCTTTCCATCACCTCTACACAAGTCAGTCACCTGTTTCTTAGTGGTTTTTCCCTTACTTCTTGCCATCATCCTTAGTTTTATGGCAAAATCCTCCTCTCAGATGGCATGTGTGGCAAGGTCATCGTGTGCAGCAGTATCCCACCTTCCCCAGCCCATAAAGGAGTTGCTTGGGCATTGCCTGTCCTTGCAGAGTTTGTGGAGAAGCCACAACCCCGGGAGCAGGATTTTTACTCCACTGCCTTTCTCTGTAGAGGCTGTTCAAGGAAGATCCCCTGGGATGCTTTTTATATAGCTGATAGCTGTAAGCTGGCTGTCTGCAGCTCTCTCTATTATTTTTTTTTAATTCTTTTTTTTTTTCCTTGAGGAAGGAGGCACAGCCAAGGAAGGAGATGGTCTGAAAAGCATTCAAATGCTGACCTAAAGTTCTTGAGTGTTGCTTTACAGGAAAATATGCACAAGAGCGAGCAGTCGGGAGCAGGTCAGGTAGCTGGAAGAATTTAACCCTGCTGTGACAGTCCTGGCTGGTCCAGGCTAAGGCAGCCCCATGCTGCCTGTCATGGACAGGGTCATGTCATTGATGCTCAGATGCTTGGAGAGTGAGTCCCTCCTGGCTTGTGCCTCCATGAGAGTGGCTGAGGCCACACTGCAAAGCTTTGTGTCCTTACTTGTGCCTGCAGAGGTGCTCAGCAGGAGCAGCAACTGCCCCTTGTCCTGGCTGCTGGTGTTTGCAGCCTCTTCCCTCGGTCATCTCTCCAGGGGTGCAATCGCATTACATCCCTGAGCTTGTGACAAAGACCTGTGGAACAATTTGGGCAAAACACAACCAGTATCATCTCCCCGTAGTTCCGTGTGGCAGCGCTCCGGTTCCCTTTCACTGGGACACAAGACACGGCCAAGCTATTGCTTTTCCTCAGCCCATGTTGGGGGACTGTGGCTGTCTCCCAGGACAGCTGGCTCCTTGCTTCTGTCTCTAAATGGATTGCAAACCTATTCTGCTAATGCAGCTGGGCTGTCCATTATGGCCCATCTCCAGTCGGGGGGATGGGGCTGGGCTGTGCAGCACTAGAAGCGGTTCAGCATCACTGATGAGGTCCTGTCTGCTTTTAAGTCATCAATATTTTGCCATAATGTGCAATCCAGACGCTGCAGACAGGCTGCGGCTCTCCTCGGAGACGCAAATTAATAGCAACAGGGCCATTAGTCCGTCACTTGGAATCAGCGTTTGTGGCAGGATCTGCCTGCACAGCTTGGTGTGGCTTGGTGCCCGTGCTGTGCCGGGAAATGGTCTTGCTATGCTGAGTGGGTTTTATGGAGCCTGCAGCAGTGGCATGGGAAGAGGGGGAAGGAGAAAATCCTTTGGCTGTGCACCAAAGGAGAAAAACCTGGTTTACCACAGTGAGGCTGAAGATCTGGGAGGTGAAGTCCTGGGAGCTGAGGGACTCCTGTGAGAGCCAGAGCAGTCGCAAAAGGGGCTTTGTCACATGCAAGGAGGAAAAGCCAGTACCCCTCTGTGACACTACAGCAAGTGTCCCTCTTGCTCTTGCCCAGGTGATGCCTTCCCTACTCACACACACCCCGGATGGGCCCTACACACACCACTGCATGGCTGTGCTCCCCAAGGGGACACAGTGCAGCATCGTTGGCCACGTCCCTCCTTTGCTCTGTGGGCTTTGTTGGAGTTGGCCAGGAGCAGGATGGTGCAGGCAGGGCCGTGGCTGCAGACAGGAGCCAGCAGTGTCCCCCTCAGCTGCAGGGGCAGGCTGCCTGTGTCAGGGGTCAGGAGATGCGGGGAGGCTGGGGCCAGCTGTACCCCCTAACCCTGCCTTGATCTGTCCTTGCAGGAGCAGCCAGGGCTTCATGCACATGAAACTGTCCCGGACACAGGAGAACAAGTACGTGCTGGGTCAGCACAGCCCGCCCTTTGACAGCGTGCCGGAGATCATCCATCACTACGCCAGCCGCAAGCTGCCCATCAAGGGGGCTGAGCACATGTCCTTGCTTTACCCGGTGGCTATCCGTACTCTATAGGAATCACCCCCACGAGCCAGGCTCAAGGCTGGGTGCACCCAAAACTGGCCCATCCACAGGGCTGAGCGCCGCCGTGCCAAGGATGGGCTCCAGACCGTCAGCCCATGAGCAGCTCGCTGGGCACGGCCAGCGCTGTTGGGGATTGCTGCAGCCTCGTCCTGCTCTCCCAGGGGCTCCCGGGCACTGGTTTGCGTGCTGGCATGGCACTGGAAGGACCCCCTGTGCGAGGAGCTGAGTGGGGCTCGCCGGCTGTCCACACCTCCACACCTGCCTCCTTGGCAGAGCTTGGGATGCCAGGACTGGAGCTGGGACCTGGGAGAGTCCAGGGAGGGGGGCAGTGTGTGCGAGTACAGGGATAAATCATCCAGAAGCAGACCTGAGGTACCTCCATGAGGGTGCCTAGCTCTGCCCATGAGAGACAAAGCAGTTGTGCCCGCAGGTAAGGAGGCTGGCAGGGCTGAGCAGGACCTGCCTGGGGCCAGCAAGGCATGCAGGGTGTGAGGCAGGCTGCCCTCACCTGCACCGGTGCTCAGTACTCACTGCCATCCTTTGCCAAACCTAAAGAGTGACCGGCCTTGGCCATGTATGCAGCACCACTGCCTAATAAAGCGGTGCATGGTTGTCTCCTGCTTCATGGGACTCTGTGCGCACATCCCACCACGAGTGGGGGATCAGTGTAGCAAAACAGTGGAAAGGGAAATTTTGTTACACAAAAGCTTTAAGGGAATTGATTTTCCCTGAGCCATTGCATGCACTGAGATTGGCACGCCCTCCAGCCAGTGCACTTCTCTGAGACACTGGCCACAAAGAATGCTGGTGGTCCTGTCCTTGCCATGTCCTTTGAGACCCTTTGTGAGCAGTGATGAGCTGATTTTGGACTTGCCTGTTACTCCCTGTGGAAGAGGGTGCTCTTCGGGATCTTTTGCCTTCTTGTTTTCCTTCACCTCTCATGAATCTTAGGCAAAAGCCCTGAATTTCACAGGGCTCCTGATCTCCTCTGAGAATTTACTGGCTCCAGTCCTGTTGTTTGTCTTCCTGACACCTTGTCTTTGGGCCAGCTTGTTCCTCTCTTTTTTTTGGCTGAACCTCTCTCTGGTGCTCTGTGTTGTTTCATACGTTTCTTGCTTTTTAACCTTATTTCTGGTGTTGCTCCTATACCCATGCACGTACATTTCTTCTATCCATGCTTCAGTCTAAGCACCATCCTGCTTTACTCCCCAGCAGCACATTCCCTTTCCCCTCTGCTTTCTGGGTGGGGATGACAGCAGCAAATTCACTGCGGGATCAGCAAAACCTTTCCTGTTAGTTGAGCAAAGCCCTTGGGCATTGGTGGGATGAGTTAGCAGTGGCTTGATGAAGGCTTTGTGAAAGCATCATCCTCCCCTCTGCCTGCTGCCAGGAAGAAGCTGTCCCTGCTGGTTGCTGGGGGGGACTGAGGTGATTGATGGGACTGTGGGGACTTTGTGTGAGTGAGTGAGTGCTGCAGCCACTGCAGGAACCCTGCTCTGCCATCTGCGGCTTTGGGGTTTTTCAGACTCGATCTTAGCTGAGACGTGGCTGTCCTGGCTGCCCTGCAGTTTTGAGCTGCTGTGGGGCATGGCCAGTGTGGTCTGCGAATGCACCCGGTGATTGGGAGCCTGCCGAAGTTGAGTGGTGAGTTGTTCCAGGATGCCTCAGCCTCTGCCGCTCCTTAAAAGGCAGCGGATTGAGCTGGTCGGTGTCTCCTTACAACCCACTTGGCTGCTGGCAGCTCTGGCTGCCTCTCTCCATCCCAGGGAGGCATTTTGTCCAGTGGGGATGGAGGTGACTCCAGTGGGAGGGCTTTTCTCCCAGAGCCTGCGGGAAGGGCTGGAGATGCAGAAATCTGCAGCGATGCTGCTGGGTGCCCTTCCTGCACTTAGAAGGTTTCAAGTGCCACTTAGCAGCCCTCCAGTGAACAGCTCATCCTGGGGGGATCCTCTGCCGCCTTGGAGGCTGTGGGTGGGAAAGAAGAGGCTTCTTTTGTCTGTGCAGCTCCCCACATAGTGTGGGGCTGTTTTCTTCAGGAGCATTGGCAGGGAGCAAACTGCTTGAGAGCCAGTGCTGGCTGTGCAGCCTTATGGTGAAATCCTGCTCAAGCAGCCTGGCTCCATCTCAGGAGCATCCCTGCTGAGCACAGGGATGAGAGGAATGTGTGCATTGCACCAGCTCTCCAGAACCAGTCATGGACCAGCAGGACTGCCCTGCAGCTGGGCTGTGTGTCCAAGTGCTTCAGCAAAGTGGCTCTTGATTGTTGCTGCAGGATTTACATCCCTCCTGAGACCTTTCTTCTCCAAGCTAAAGAGGTGAAACTCCTTTGTTCTGCCCTCAACCATCCTCAGCAAGACTCTGACTCTCCTCCTCTCTTCATGTACCTGGAAACAGTATCCAGGTGTGGTCTCACCAATGCCAAATAAAGGCAAATCACCCCTTGCTTTGTTCTGACCACCAAAAATATATGACTCCAGTTCTAGCATCATTGGTGATGGGAGGTGAGCAGCTCCCCAGAAAATCTGAACTGAATTTCTCTTGAAGGGGTATTTTAGTGCTGCCCTTGCCATCCTGTGACTGAAGTGAGCATTGTTTGGGAACCGAGTGGGTGAGGGCAGACATCCAGCAGGGCAAGAGAGGTGACAGAGATCCCCATTCATGAGAATGCTAATCCCCAGGAGGGACAAGAGCATAAGCAACCTTATGTGGCTTTAAGGTCAACCCTGTTGGGGGCATAAAGTTAGACCAAAGACCTTTGTTTGTAATAATTCCTAATCCACTTGTCCCCGCAATCCCCCGTGTCCTCCCAACTGCCTGTGCTCTGTATCCCTCCTCCTGGTCCATGAAACAGCTCTGTCATTCATTGCCTGATCACTAGTCCCTCACTAAGCCCTCTATAATCACTGGGCTGGTTTAGCATACTGCAGGTCCTGATAGGGGAGGAAGGAAGTTTGTTTTGTAATTGGATTAGCACTGCTGGGAACAGCTCGTGCACGGTGTCGGGGCTGAGCTGCTGCAGCCCTGGCCTTGTGCCACTGCCTGGTTGTGGGTCAGCTTGGGGCTCTGTTACCCCTGCACTGGACTTCACTGACCAAATGATGCTCACAGGGCTGTCTCCTATGAAGACAGGCTGAAGGAATTCAGGCTGCTAAGCCTGGAGAGGACAAGACTCCGGGGAGACCTTAAAGCCCCTTCTGGTGCCCTCAGGGTCTCCAGGAGAGCTGGAGAGCGACTTTGGGCAAGGGCCTGGAGTGACAGGACAAGGTGGAATAGTTTTAAACTGAAAGAGGGCAGGTTTAGATAAATTTTGGGCTGAGAGGGTGGTGAGGCCCTGGCACAGGTTGCCCAGAGAAGCTGTGGCTGCCCTGTCCCTCGAAGTGTTCCATGCCAGGATGGATGGGGCTTGGAGCAACCTGGGACAGTGGAAAGTGTCCCTGCTCATGGCAGGGGATTGGAACAAGATGAGCTTTAAGGTCCCTTCCAACCTAAACCATTGTATGATTCTATGAAAATACGTGGTTTTGCAGGATGGAGGTAGCCAAGAGTGATAAAAGACTGATAGAGGGTGGATTGGAGCTTGCCCACCTGGGAAGCTGGGCTGTGTTCACTGAATTCTGTCCCTAATATCTCCCACCTGCTAGAAATGAAGCCCTTCGGTTGGTGCCAAGCCTCATATCAGCCATCCCAGCAAAAGTTACCAAGGCTCCTAAGTACCTCAGAGCAACTGATCCCTGTGGGACTGGGTTAAACCCTCACATTGTCATCCATGCCCCCTTCCTGCCCCTCTGGCCTGGAGAAGTTCCTTGCAGCCCAAGCCTAGTGTTTAGTTTGAAACCCCAGCCCCAGCGGGGGTGCTTAAGTTACTTGAGTATCCCTGAGAAGGCTGTGCCCTGTGTTTTGCCTGGAACCACAGCAATCTACAAGGAGGATCAGATAACAGCTCAGCTGCCCGAGTTTAGAGCAAAGGAGAGAAATTTGCTCCCAGTCCTTTCAGGCTGCCAGTGGAATGTGCAGGGTAGCACATACATAGCACACATGTGCTCTGGCACAGACACGGCCCAGCTGAATGCCTCCTCTCTCATCTTTTCCTGAAGACCAAATGTTTGACCCAAAGGACAAGTTTCAACTCCTGACTTGGAGACCACTCTCACTCAGTCCCTTCCGTATGGTGACCAGCATCCTTCCAAACCACTTACTTGTTCCTGGTGTCCTGTTTGGAAATTGTCCCAAGACATCTCTGCTTGGATGCCTCCTAAATTTGAGTGTATGTGTGAGCAGTTATCTCCTTTTCCTTGCACAACTTTGGAGGCCTGTCTCCAAACCAGCATGCTCAGGCACATAGAAGGTGAGATTGTTTTAAGCTAAAGGAACATCAATTTAGATTAGATAGAAGAAGTATTTTACAGTGTGGGTGGTAAAACCCTGATACAGGTTGCTTAGAGTGGAGGTCCCATGTATGGAAACATTCAGGGCCAGGTAGGACAGGGCTTGCAGTAACCTGATCTAATTGAAGAGGTCCCTGCTCACAATAGGAGGTTGGACTAGATGACCACCTGACCCAAACCTAGGATTCTATGAGTTTCAGGTGAGACCATCCCAGTGCCTTGCTCGTGGTATGGCTCTGTCCCTCCCCAGAACATCCCAGGCATGATGCAGGGCCATCGGGGCACAAGTTTGGGTCACCTTTTGACAGACTCAGAGGTTGCTTGGGATGTGGAGTGGGAGGATCTGTCTCTTGGTGTAGGGATGGGATGGGGTCTCTCATGGCAATGCCAGAGGGACAGTCACCCCTCTGCTCTGCCCTCCGTTAACACTGCAGCTCTGGGGACTGTGTATGCTGAGCCGGGGACAGCGGCAACAGACCATCCCGATGGCAACAGCTCATTTCCATTTAGATAGAGGTATTTCAATCTCAGTTTGACAGCTCTTTGCCACGGAGCGACTCAAGACCGGAATGCTAGGCCAGATGCTCTCTGGGCTCGGGGACTGCAGCGCGTTTGGGGCAGCTGCCGCCCGGCCCAGGGGACAGCTGGGGACGAGAACACGGGTTCTCCGTAGCTCCGTGAGTCCCCGCGGCAGCTCCACACCCGAAGGTGCCGCACTGCCCTCTGCACGTTCAGCGGCCCTCGCTGGGTCCTGCCCTGCTCTGAGGCAGCGGGGAGGCCGCGCGGCGAGCGCGGAGGGCAGCGGGGCGGATACGGGCGGGACAGCGCACACCGCACATCGCACATCACACACTGCACACCGCACATCGCACACCGCATGCCACACACAGTACATCGCACACAGCACACTGCACACCGCATACCACACACAGTACATTGCACACTGCACACAGCACACTGCACATCGCACACTGCATACCGCACATCGCACACCGCATGCCACACACAGTACATCGCACACAACACACTGCATACCGCACATCGCACACAGCACACCGCATACAGCACACAGCACATCGC
>VYXD01016151.1:328976-357942 GCA_013397195.1 Hylia prasina
GGCCCGGCAGGCGGCTCGGCCCGGGGGGCTCGCTCGGTGTGAGCCCCGGCCGCTGCCCGCGCCTAGTTTGTATTAATGTTCATCGCTTTGGGGCTGGGGGGAGGTTGCTGCAGTACTGGTCCTGGCTCTGCTCGCCAAGCCCTTAACAGAAAAAAAAAGTTTATTCTACAATATTATTCAGTACTGGTTTGTTTGTATATAACAAAAAAAGTTAAAGTCTCCAGGCCATGAGGAATCCCTGGAAAAGGGAAAAGCTCTGTTGCTTCCTTTACTCTATGCCTGTGTGGTGGCTTCTAACGCTCATGCAGCGGTTTCCATCCTCTAGAGGTGGTATTTGTATGGGAAGATGAAGTAGAAGGCTGTGGGGGACTGTCAGCTAAAATACTTACTGCTTTTGAATGCATTTATCTCTCCTTACTACTCTAATCTCCATGGACAGTAACAACCATAGTCCTAAACTTGTGCCATATATATTTATAAAAATAATTTTATTCCTAACCAACTCTAATAAAATTTCTGTTTACTCCCTGAAGTGACTTTTGGCTCGCCAACTCTGTGGATTACTTCCAAAAGGTTTAAAAAGAAGTAACTAAAATAAGTCTGCTGTCACTAAGCCTGGATTCACAGTGGAAAAGTTCATTTCTCTTGTGCTCAAAAGTGTGCCAGAAAGGGGCACTGGTGATGGTTGGGCATGTTTATTTTCTTGGCTGTGCTTGCAAGTCCTGTTGGAAGGGAAGCTGAGAAGGAGATTAACTTGAAAAGCAGTCAGATTTGGGATAAAGGAATTATGCCACAATCTGGCACCTTCATTATGGCAGAACTCAAGGAGAATCCTCTCTTTGAGCAGCTGAGGGGAACTCAGGAATTTTGTTGACGTCCAAATGGAGTGTGTGGGTAAAGTGTCCAGGACTCCTTGGACTCACCATGAACAGGTTTCCCTTTCTCAGGAGGTACTCTTGGTTAAGAATTCCCTGTAGAGAAGGGGGTTGTGGTGAAGAGAACAGCCTCACATGTGACTGAGAAACTACTCAGAATATGCACAGGGGCAAGGGGAGACACTTGTCTGACTACTTTTTCTTGAACAAAATGGGAAAGGTGCAGCACTTGGATTTTTTCAAGTGTGAAGCAGTGTGCCATTCTGGTACCACATTAAGAGGAAACATCCCAAAAGAGCAGAGATTTTTGAACAAAAAATGCTGTTAAATTTTGCTCTCTCTTCTCTGTTGGTGCTCCAGCTGCTCAAACTATAAAGGAATATTGCTGAGATTTTTGTTCCTGTCTGTCTGTAATGTGGCACAGCTTTTCTTCTCTTATGTATGCTCTTTGGTACTTTCTGGACAAGTGAGGCTTTTTTTTCTAGCAGTGGGCTATTGCTATGAGCAAATCTTAGCTAGTAGTGGGCTAGCTCAGGTTTGAGACAGACCAATGGCCACTTGTTTTTAATCAGCATTAAATTCCTCGAGAGGCAAAGCCAGAAGCCCTAAGGTAGAATTGATGTGCACATAACTACTGCCTTCTACCACGCTGCTGCAGGCACCTTAGAGAGGCTGAGATTGCAGGAGTTAGTAGTTGTCTTGAGAGCTTAATTTGGTGCTCATTCTCCATCTTTAGCAGAGCATCTCCTGGTCTGAGTTAGATTTCTGTCCTAGTGTGTTCAGCTAGGCTTTTCTCTTTGTAGTGTCTCTTTAAAATTGACATGTTGATATCCTGGAGTGCTGTGGCACAAGTCCTTGGAACCAAAGGCAAAGTGTAGTGAAGTTCAGGGAAGGATGGTGTTGCTTGTGGTAAAGTGTGTATTTCCAGTGTTGGTTTGGCTTTCATTGGCCAGTTTGGCAGATTGCTGCTTTATTTCCCGACGTTAAAATATGTCCTTGGTGCAAGTTAATGCACTGGAATTGCTGAGACAGGAAGATTGTGCCCATCAAGCCACAGTTTTGCTGCAGATGTAATCAAACATTAAATGCTAAGCTTGGATTTTGCCCTCTTTGCAAGCTGTTGCTTGGTGATGGTGATGAAGAGGCACTTGGGCCTCCTCTTTCTTTTCATATTCATCTCTGAACAAATTCTGATGGACAGCACTTCTGTACCTTGTCAGAAGGCTTGGTCTTCCCAGCTGTGTCAGGTTTTTTGTTTTCTGTAAGCTTGTGTTAAATTAGAGCCCTTACTCACTTTGAATGAAAGCTTCTCTTTTTAGTTTCTGCCAGCCCAAGTGACTGCTGTCACACAGCACCCACTGACATCAGCAAATTCCCTTTTGAATAAAATTACCATTGAAAAGCTAATGATCAGAAAATGCTTTAGGCAGAATTTAACCTCAGCAGGGGCTTATCACAACTTTAGTCCCGTTTTCATTTCTGTGAGTATAAGTGCTGGTAAGATCCTGTTAATATGAAGGATGTATTTTGTCCAGTCCTCCTTGTAAGAGGAGAATGGTTTGGATTGGAAGGACCTTAAAGCTCATCTCATTCCACTCCCTGCCATGGTCAGGGATACCTTTCACTATCCCAGGTTGCTCCAAGCCTCGTCCAACCTGGCTTTGGACACTCTGAGGGATGAGGCAGCCACAGCTTCTCTGGGAACTTGCGCCAGGGCCTCACCCCCCTCACAGGGAAGAATTTCTTCCTAATAACCTGATCTAAACTTACCATCCTTCAACTTGAAAAATAATCACTTCTCTTTCACTGAGCTTTCCCCTTCTGAGCACAGTCCAAGTCTCTCCTTCAGGAGTTGGGTAAGTGTTAATAAGGTGTCTGGGGGTGGCCTCTGGGCTGGGTCTGTTCTGCAGGAGTGTTCAGTTTGCCTTGCCTTGCCTCCTTTCCCTTTATGAGCTGCTGTAAAGAAGGGGAACCTAAGCGCTACCTGCTGTTGGCTCTGCAGTCTCTTGTTGGAAGATGCTGCTTCCATTTAAGAGGACAGTGCAGCTTCCATGCAGGACCAGGCATTTGGCTAGGGGAGATGCCTCTCCTGCATCACTGGGACTTGTGTGGTTACAGCCCAAGCTCTGTGCTTGTAACAAGAACAGCAGTTGTCCTGCAAGCTTCTCAAGCTGCTTCATGCCTTTCAGCTCAGCCCCCGCATTTCCTCTCCTGTCAGAAGGCAGACAAGTGGCTGAAGGAATCCTGGTCTCACCAAAGATCACCCAAGTCTGCTCTGCCCCAGTTTTATCAGTAATGAGATGCTGGCTTAGGCTTCCCAGCACATCATGGTGTATGGGGGGCTTTTAAAAACAGCTAAAATAAGGCTGATGCAGCAGTTCTGATCAGCACTGTTGGTGTTGGGGGATGCCCTGTAGTTATTTCAGCTTTTGTGCTGATGAAGCATCACAGAATCTGAAATGAGTAGCTCTGTATTTTCCCACAGCCATGGCATTCTGTGTTGGCTGGTAACTGAATCCATGACAGCTGCCTGCAAATTGCTGTGTGTGGGTATTGGAGCATCCATCTGGCATATTTAGCTGGATGCAGCTTAATTCGAGCTACGTTCAAAATGGTCCCTCAGCATCTCATTTGGGAGGGAAAGTGCTGGTTTGAAATAGAAAGAATTTCCCAGGTATCCTTTCTGTGTGTGTGAGGGGGAGGGTTCTGTTAAGGACAGCCCTGTTGAGTTTGGCCTAGACTAGACTATGTGTAATTAAGTGTCCTATTTTCTCACATACTATTTCTGTGCTTTCTGTTTCTGTCAGCCAACTCTCAAGTTGCTGCTGGTTCCCCTGCAGTCTTCTACCTCTCTATACACATGCATATGTCAATGCCCTGCTCTTTTTTTAGGCTGATCTTAGTCTTTGATGCTTCTCTCACTCTTTGCACTCCAACCTCTTTTTTCACATTCCCCACTTTCCCAGAGTGTCTTCCCATAAAATTACTTCCCGAAGCTTTGCCCCAGCTAATTTCTCATCTGAAATTAGTGTTGTTGACGTGAGTTTGCTTTTCAAAACCTGACTCGTTGTGGGCCTATGCTTAGTGTGTGGATTTTAAGGCTGCAAGGAACTAATTGACACAGGAAGAAAGGAGTAGTTCATAGCAGGGGTCAGAATGCTCTCCTGCCCAGGGAAACTCACAAGCTCCAGTGCCTGTTGGAAAAAACACAGAGTCCATCACCAGCAATGGGCACTGTCAAAGGTTCACACCTTTTTGTGGTCTGTGTGCAAAAAATATGCTGTGGACAATCACAAGTCCTTTTCTGGCCCTGCATTTTTAACTACTTTCTTCCTGTGTAATACTTAGATACAGTGAAGGCCTCAGAATTGTAAGTGTTGCTGTTCAGTTGTTTAATAATTCTCCTCATTGTATTACACAGCTTGTTGCCAACTTTGTCCTTGTGTGTTCTTCTTGCCATCTTTGCATTTTTTTATCCTTCCCCTGTCTTCCCTTTTTCTCACTTGTTTATTTCCCTTTGTGCAGTCTGTCTTTAGCTGTGACCAGCCTTTTGGAGTGGTGACTGTCAGCACTCTTGGGTGCTGCTGGCTGGCCATGCCAGCTGCTTTGCATTCCTCTTCCACTCAGCCTTGAGTTATCTCAGGGTTCAACCTGATGTGGGATTTGTGAGGTAGACTTCTGTATTAAGGAGATAAGGATAATGCTGACAAGGAGAATTCTGTGTAAAGCTCTGATATGGCAGGGAGAATCTCCTTGGAGATGCAAAGGATTTATCTTATGTTTATTTAATCTGGGGTTTATACAGTGAATTTTCCTGCAGGTTATACTGGCTATTATGCTTTAATTGTAAATTAAATATCTCCATGGGATCTGAGTGGTGGCGATGTGTGCCTTGCACCTGAAAATATTCCCAGATGCTTTGTGATCTGCATGTCTTGTCTGAAAAAAGATCTGTAGAGTTACCTGTTGGTGACTTATATAGGACTAATTAAAGGACTAATAGAGTCCTGATCATGGTTTTCTTACTTAGTTGCTCACAGTCAGGTTTTTTCCAGCACTCCATCGATAGCACTGCAATGAGTGGATTTCCTGCAGTCACTGAGGAGCAGTTAGGTTGCCTTCTGGATAGTATTGTGCAACTCTCACTCCCTCCAGCTTTTCCTACCATAAACAATAGAGTTTAAGCCTTCTGAATTAGAGGCCTTGATTCGTGTTTTTTGAGATGATGAACACAGTAAATACATGGGACAAGTTCTGTGCACAGAGCACTCCTGATGTGAAATTGTTGTTGTTCCTCTCCCTTCTCCGCAGGCTTACATTCCAAAATGACTATTTTTTCTGTATTGTATTCTGTATGATGTATTTTTTCTGTCTTGTAGGCAACCAACTCGTTTCAATTTATAGACCTCTATTATCTTCTGGCACAAAAATTATCATTATGTCAGTTATTTTAGAACTGACAAAAAATTTCTCAGCTGTGCTTTCTTGGATGGCTGAAATTGCCTTGGTTAAAAGTTCCTGTACCTTTCTTCTCCCAGGAGGTATTAATAAATTTTGATCCTCTCAAAATACAGGTGATGGGTAGTGAAGTAGACTTTTCTACTTCAGCAGAAACAGCAGACAAACAGCTTTTATTTGTTCTTCCTTATCCCAGGAATAAATTGCAAAAAGTCTAGGCTCACAACCTGCTGTGGCTCTAGTCCCAACAGAATATGTGGCCGTGGAGGTTTCTCTCCTGTCATGCTTTTCCCACAGGAGGTTTGCAGGGTTACCTGAGGCTCTGAGCTTTCCTCTCTGCTGGACATCAAGCTAAAAGCTGCACAGGGATAATTTTTTCAATATATCTTTTCAGGCTGATTATCAAGCTTTTTTTCCCTCTCCTTTTCACACTCTGCATGGGAAGACCTGACAGAAAGGAAAGGGATTTAGAGGAATACTGTAAATGCCAGACTTGTTTTGTGGCTTTGTTGAAGAGTGATGAGATACGAGTTTGAATGATAATTCTGAGTGACAATTCATTCTTTCCCCTGTAACAAAGAAAGTCAAAAAATCAGACTCAATAGAGCTCTCAGAGACAAATGAGGGACTTCTTCCCCATCTCCTCTTTCTGTAATCTTAAGTTCAAGAGAAAGAGAGAAAATGAGATATCCCAAGTGTGGTGGTGAAAACTAGCAAAATGAGGAGCAACCAGAGACACCTGAGAATTTGTAGGGAAAAGACTGGTGTGTTTCGTATTGATCAGTGGTGGGAGAGAAGCTCCTGTGGCTCTGCTGAGCAGTCTTTAAGGGAGCCATTTATCAAAAGAGCAGGAGAGGTGAATGATTTGGGCTCTTGAGTGATGTGTTAGCTCTGGAAATAGCCCAGGTTATGTATTAACTGTTGAAGATGTGACAGAGCTTTGAAGATCTCCTGTCTTCTTTGAAGATCTGCAGAAGAGGGCAGTTTGTGGGGTTGATGTCAATATACATTGCAAGAGATACTTTGAGTGTTGCAGCCCTGGTATCCCTGACTGTGCTGCAAGTGAATGTACCAAAAGACACTTAATGTATTTATTTACCAATGAGAGAAAAATCTGTAGTCCTTGTTACTGCTCAGAGGCTGGAAAGGATCCCTGGAGGAAAGCGAAGTAGAGAGGAAACTGAAAGAGAAGAGCTTTAAATTTCTACTTCTGAAAGCATATTTGGGATTGGGATTCTTCTTTTCTTTCCTAAAGCTGGGTAATCTTCTCTTGTCTCCTGCTTGACACAAGGCAGTGTTTCTTTCTCCCTCTGGTACTTAAGACTGCTTGTGTGCACATACCATTCTTCCCAAACTGTGCCTGGCTCTCGAGGAGATAAACAGCTCCTGTTTCTGGGGTCGTCTTTAGGGAGGCAGGTGTTGATCAGTCTCTCTCTTGGCTTGTCTCTTGCTTCCCTAGCTATTTGGGCTGCAGTTACTCTGTGGCAGCCAGACACATTCAAAGTAAAGACCTCTTATCAGTCCCGCAGGGGAACGACTTCTCTCCCTGAGCCAAGCAGAAGAAAACCCTAGGTGTGAACTGACCAAAATCCCCACCCCCTATCTCCCTGTGCTATCAGTGGGAAGGAGGGAGGGGTTGGGGGACTAAAAGGTGTTCTTAAGGCCTTAGTTTACTTCTCTGATTTTGTTAGTAAGAAACTCAGTTTGTATCTCTAAGATGAGATACTGTTTTGTCCTTGGAGTGTTTTCTCCTGTCCTTAACTCATGAACTTTCTAAATTTTCTCTCCTCTACCCTGGTGTAACATGGGAGGGTGAGTGAATGGCTTTTGTGGGTGCCTGGCATTTGGCCAGTGTCAAACCATGGCAGTCACCAAGGAAAATATCAGTAAAATCCTTTTGTTTGTCTGTAGTACTTAAATTAGAGAGTTTATGGTCATTGAGCTGCTTTTGTGCTTTGCGGTAATTGAATCTGTTATCTCTGATAGTGTAACTGAGGGAAGCACAAACCATGCCTGTCCCTGCACACTTCAGAAGCTGTCCTTGTCTGGTACACAGGTCTGCACAGGCTGCTTCCAAAAATATTCTGGGTATTTATGCAGTTTAACTGGTTTGTTTTACTGTGATTTCAAGGCTAGGGGGATGAAGGGCACGTGCTTTGAGCACAGCTTCTCTTCAGTCAGACGACTCTTTCTCCCCAAGTTGTTTTGGCTGGGTCACAGCATCGAGGGCCTGACTCCAGTAGTGCTTGAGGGTAGCAGTGTGTGTGTGCACAGCTGGAGTTGTACCTGGGTTGAGGACCTGCCCTCTCAGCAGACAGATGCATGTGAGAAGGGGGAGGACATTCACCTGGGGACATGTCCAGGGTTGCTAAAAGCATCATGGTGAATAATGCTTTTACTCCTGCCACTTTTTCTCTCAGATACTGTGAGATCACGTATTACCTTTGCACAGCGTGTTTGTTTTCATAAACAACACTTGCTTTAGTGGAGCTGCTTAAAGTGCCTGAGCTACAACACAGCTGGCAAGGCTGGTTGGCTGACATGGGATGGTGTCTGCTGGCACATCACTGCCATGCTTGTAAAGAAGAGGGTTTTTCAAGAGCACCTGACTTGGCTGGGATAAGTGAATGGATTTTTGTGCCACCCAAATTTTACAGATTAATAATGGCCACCTGCGCCTACTTGGAAGTTCTCGGATTGTCTTTCTGGTGCATCAAGGTGTTAACTGGTAGTATTGGTGTGAGTCCTGTTCCCAGACAGGGAACTGCTCCGAGGAGACAGGATAGTCTGGTAAGTAACTGTGCACTGTCCATAGCACAGATGATCCAAGAGAATGATTTCCAAACCATGTCCATGGAGACTCTAGAGTGTAGAGCAGCTGTTGATATTGTGCAAGTTGCACTGTGAATGGCTGCCAAAATGTCACTCTTTATTTTAATTGCATGCCTGTAACTACAGCCCATTGTATTCCTTTTTTGTTTTCTTGTTGCTATTATTCATTTTTCTGATGCTTCATGGAGGTTGCTGTCTTTAGTAAAAGCTGTACATCATCCTTTTATTCTCTTTCCTAAAGTGAGTCATACTTCTCACCTGAGGGAGTGGCAGGACCTAAAGTGAAGATCTACCCCCTCCTGACATTTGTAGTCAGTCTGTTCTCTGACAGGATCCTGTTGCCCCTTGCCTCCCTCAGCTTCTACCTTTGTACCCACTGCTGCTTCCTGCTCCTGCTCTGCCTCTTAGAGCCCATCAGTTGTGCCTTGAGGAGTGGAACTCTCACCTCCTGAACTCAGTAAGAACATCTGGAAGTCCTATGTAGAAGTCTGATTTCCTGAAAACCCCAGAAAATGATAGGAGATCCAAATCTGCTCATTGAGAGACAGAAGTGATATGGAGAGAAGTGTGTGTGAACTGATGATGTGGCAGAAGTCTCAGACACTGGTAGACACTGGCACATCCTTTTACTTATCCCAGCCTGAGGTGTTGGAAGCTCTTGGTGTTCCAGCAGTGCTGTTTGCTATGCTGCTGTTCCTGTGTGGAATGACTGGAACAAAGTGGCTGGTTACTTTGTAGATTAAACATCACGACAATTAAAAATGCTTCTACTGTAACTTCTCTGGGTTTCGTGGCACCAGTACCTGTTGGGCTGAATTCACCAATTTGCTTTCTGCACTGGATGCTGAAGATGTTTGCGAGATCTAATGGAATTTTGCCTTTTGCATGGTTCCTGAGGGAATGCTTGTGGCTAGCTGCTGTGTGGTGATGCTTGGGTTGGGATGTGAAAATTAATGGATGTATTTGTTTATTCAGGGAGAAATAAAACCAGCTCTGCTGTCAGTGGGTCACAGATTCTGGCCGAAAGAAGCAGCCGGGAAGGATCTGCCCAGAGGATGCCCCGCCAGCCGAGTGCGAGCCGTATGCAGAAGGCAGCAACCTCTGGGAAGAACAGTGGGGGAGGCAACAGTACCTAAATAAGGCCTCTGAACAGATGGATTTTGATGCTTGACAGTGTATATAAATTGTTCTTGTTAAAGCTGCTTGTGTTGTATGTATTAAACTAAAACCACATTTTGTAATACAGGGAACAGAGCTGTTGGTTCTTATTTCCAAAACTTACTTTGGGCACGCAGACTGCTAGGGCAAGCCAACTGCAGGAAGATTTCCTATTTCCCCATGTGCCTGTTTACAGTATTCTAGCACCTATATCTGAAACCAGATTGATCTCTCCCAAGACATAATCCCATGTTCAGTCCTCCCAGTGGTGGTGATGTGATTATTCAATTACAAAGCATTACAGCCCCCTTTGCCTCAAGAGCCAGGTCAAATGAGGAGGTTGTGCCAGATAAGAGAGGGAACAGCTCCATCACTTAGGGCAAGACACTTACAAGTACCTAAAACAGGCAAGTGGGTTTCTTGGAGCTCAAGTGTTACCATGCATGGTTCCAGAGGGTCTCCAGGCAGTAGGGTGCCTCCTAATGGCTCTGGGAGCTCAGTGGCTGTTGATGAATTCCATGTCCCTAATTAGGAGAAAGTTCTAATTCTATGGGAGTTGGATGGTGATTCCTAAAGTGAAGATCTACCTCTCACAGGCCTGCTTTAACAGATGCTAAAATGAGATTTGCAAGGTCTGGGTTTCTCCTACTCTGATCAAATAATGAAGTGCAGCTGCTCCTCCCGGTAAAACTGAGGTGGTGGAGTTCAGAGGCCTCAGGGGAGGTAGCCAGGCACAGGTTACAGTCACAATGCTGAGTGTCAGGAGAGCAGACTTTGGCCTCTGTGGGCATCTGCTTGATACAGTCCCATGGGATCAAGCCCTGGAGGGAAATAGCACCCAGTGAAGAAGGCTGATAATCTAGAATATCAATGCTTAATAGTGGTCACACCTGAGAACCCAGAGCTGCATCCCATGCCTGAGCTCCAACTACGACCCTGACATCCCTTCTTGGAGCCCCTTTCTCCCTTTCCACATGTCTTTACAACAGTACTTAATTTTTTCACCATATAGACTATATCTATAAGGTCTGTCACTAGGGGCAAAAGTCACAGTATGGGATACAAGGGAAGAGCACTTTGGGATTGTGGCCTGTGGGATGTTCATGGGAGGAATGAAAAGTGGGGAAAAGGAGGGATCAAGGTAGTTTTGGGGAGCCATAAATGTGGGAAAATAGAGGGATAAGGATATGATTGGCCTGTGTGGCATCTAATGCCTGTCTACCCATCTGGGATTGTAGACACACAGTCTGTGCCTTCTGGGGTCACACACTGAGCCTTGCTGGTGGCTGGAAGTGGGGGACATGGACGTTTGTCTCTCTTAGGGCGCTTAATCAGGTGCTGGGGCAGGACACTGACTGATGCACTTTCTGTGCAAACCTGGTTTCTGACAATTATTCACTGTTTAAATGGGCAATGTTGACTGTAGCATTGCCAAGGAGGCTATAAAATCCACAGATAATTTTACAAGATTTGTTTTATAAAGCAGTTAAAGCAGATAAGCAAATCAAACTAATTAAAACTCCATCAATATTTGCACAGAGATGTGTGATGTCAAGTGGAATTCATACTACCTGAGTGACTTCAGAATTCTCAAGATTTTAGAAAGGTAACAAAAAATGTGCAAAGTTTGACCTTGGCAGAGTGACATTGGGCAGCATCCTGACTCAAAGGGGGACACCCAAACAGCCCTTCTCTCAGGACAGCTGACTCCACTGCCCTGCCTGCCCACCAAAGCTCTATCTGTACCCCAGCTGAGTCTTACCTGTCATCAGACAGTCACAATAAACCTTGCAGGCCGAGGCCTGACCTTCAGCCCCTCCACAGCACCAGCAGGTGCAATGGTTAGTGCTACACACCTGAATCCAGCCATGACACGGCTGAGGTCAGTCCGAGGCCTGGAGGGCTGCTGGAGCTGGTGCACCTGCCACAAGCAGGCAGTGAAGTTTATCCTTGAACTAGAATAAACACCTGCAAAAGCAGGAGTAGGGAAAACAAGGGGAGAGCCCAGAAGCTCTCCCAGTGGATGATTTTCCAGGGCTGAGCAGCACAGGCAGGATCCCTGTTTTCCTACAGACTATTTCCCTGCACCATCATTGCTAAAAAAGGGAGGATGGGACGGGAAAATCATTTGTAATTCGGGAAAAGGTAAAGTGGCCCGTACGGGGGTCGAACCCGCGACCTTGGCGTTATTAGCACCACGCTCTAACCGACTGAGCTAACCGGCCATGTCGCTGCGGCCTCCCGCCGCCACCTGCTGGCCCGGCAAAGGCCCCACCGCCCGAGAAAACAGACCAAAAACACCACTAGCAGAGGATGGTTTCGATCCATCGACCTCTGGGTTATGGGCCCAGCACGCTTCCGCTGCGCCACTCTGCTGTTGTTTTGCTACTCCTCCTATAAACACATCTGGAATTCCACCCCGCCCCCGGCACGCGGCAGCTGCGGGATCGCAACGCCGGCGGCACCGACAGCCCGTGCCGGGGTGAGCGGAACACCCCGTTAGCCCCAAAACGGGGGACAACCAATGAAAGCGCTGTGGTGCCGCACTTCCTGTTATAGCTTTGACCTCCTCGGGAACTGCAGGCTAAGTCCCCACTGTGCTGCTGAAAGCAGAACAGACACAAAGCCCATCTGATATGTTCTGGTTTTTGGCTTGCCTGGCAGGAGCTGCCATTCACCTGTCATATACAACCACCCATCCATCAGATTTTAGGCCTCTTATGAGGAATATATAAGAAGGCAGGTGGGTGGATTTTTGCTCAAGTTTCTCACAAATTCAGAAGCATGGTTTCCCAAACTGCTGTCAGTGAGAGATACAAATATTTTGGAAAAAAACCTAGATGAGAACATAAAGCCTGGGACTGGGGCTACTCAGTACATCACACACCTTCTGTCTGCGTTGGACAGCACCACTGTGTTCACAGCAGCCCTGTGACAGCAGGACTCAGGCACAAAAAGAGGATGTGGTGTCAGCACTGCAATGTAACTCCTCATTTTGAGGAGAAGCTGAGGATATTACCCACATGCTTACTGAGCACGGAGCATGTTTTGCCCTGAGGGGTTGCTGGCTGTGACTTCATCCCTCTTCAGTCCCACTGCCTCTTTCTACCAGGCACATGGAAGTGTGTTGGATCCCTGGGAGGTTGGTGTTCCAGTCCGGGGGTGATCATCCCCCAAAAGCTGTTGACTTTATTGAGATGTTCCTGACTTGTATCCTCAGTATCTTGACCCCTGGGGTACTGAGATGTGTACCATGGCCATGGTCAAAGAAAGGGACCTCTCACCTCTGAGACAATTTTGGGTCCAAGAACTAGACCACTGAAGATGCTAATGAAGGTGGAGAAGCCACCTTCATTGTCTTGGTTTGAAAGACAGGTGTCTGCCAAGGAAGGCAGGAACCTCCCTTGGAATGGAAAATACAACTGTCTTCCTTCTGAATTATAACTTTGAAATTAAGGCGCTTTCTCGCAGAGAGATGTGAAAGGACTAACAGTTCTGTCCTGGTCTGTGTGTGAATAACAAGACAAACAAACAGCCCCGGCAGCAGCACCAAACAGAACCAGGCCCCGGTCCCAGCCCTCCCCCGGCTGTGGCGCTTTCCCCTCTGGTGCAGTTCCGGGCACAGCCAGCGGGGGCGCTGGTGGCTCCCGGCCGGGCAGGGCGGGTGCGCTGATTCCCCCGCGCTGCAGGGGGCGCTGTGGCGCGAGCTGGGCTCCCTTTGCACACAGCAATGGCCGCGCCGCTGGCTGGAGAGAGGGAGAGAAGGGCCTTCCTCTGCAGCCGGTGCCACTGCCACTCAGGAACCTCAGGAAACCTCAGGAAATCTCAGAGCAGTAGGGTGGAAGAGGTGAACTACACCTTTTTTGCTACTGTGGGGTAGCAAAAAAGGTGTAGCAAAACCACGTGAGCCATGCCTTGCCAGGAGCTGTGGGGCACCTGGGCGGGCATGGGGTGGAAGGTTAAAGTGTAGCAAAAAAGCCAGAAGCAGTAACAGAAAACAGGGGGGCTGAGCAGCTGCAGGCCGGCTTGCACAAGCAGCTGCCAGAAGCAGCCAGGAGACATTCCCTCCTGAGGGGGCGAGGGGTGCCCTTCCCAGTGAGGTTGCCTTATAGATGGGTGGTGTGGTGATTGGCTCTCTCAAAGAATGGATATTATGTGTGTTAAAAGAAGTTTTGTTAAGATTTAAAGTTCTTTTGATGTGTATCTCTGGTTGTAAGTTGGTTTTGGACTCTTTCTGTTCTCCCTTTAATGCTGTCTTCTCCCACCTGTATTGTTGCAACCAGACAACTCTGGTGGTCAGGGCTGTTGAGGACATGTGGGGCAGGGCATGTCCCTGTGCCGCTTGCATGAGGCTGCAGGGAATGGGGGAGCTTGTGGCTGGGGGGACTTGGCATGACAACCCCTCACCTCCAATCAAGTTTCAAGAAGATCTCCACCAATGGATGGCAAAGATGACATATAAGGAAAATGTTGAAATAGGTATGACCACTTACAAATATGTATTTGGCTGGTGCAATACCAGGAGTATGAAAGGCAGAGCTGCCATTTTGTGGATGAGCCTCTGGCAGCTGGCCGTGCTCCCAGTGCTGCTCCCTTCTGCTCCGTGTCCCCTCTTTTATTTGACGTTCAAGCCAACCAGGATCATGTGTTCTGACTGAACCGTGTGACAAACTTGAGTTTACTTAGTCTGGGATTTTCAAGGTAATGGGATGAACTCTGTATCAAGCAGGTTCTCTGGCAGCCTCACTCTTAGGGACAAGGATGATGAAACCCAAAAAACTGCTTTTTCTGCCAAGTTCCTTTCTACCCAGACATCCCCTTGCCTGATCTGTTGTGTTGATAGGAAAATAAACTGCAGGAGCCACAGTTCTGAGCCCTGAATAACACTAGTAAGTAGTTGCTAGCAGGACTTCTTACCACACAGCACTTTGAGCCTGACAATCTTGACCACAGGCATTTTTATCTACTTGCCACAGCACGTCTTCCAAATTTAGATGTAAGGAATCTGTAGCAGACTGTACTGAAGGTTTTGCTCTAATTAAGGTGTGTGACATCTATTCTCTTCCCTGGTCTATCCAGTTACCTCACCACAGAAGTCATCCACATCGAACAGACCTTACTTGCCCTTCTTGTATTCATGCCAGCTGTTCCCAACTGCATTCTAGTCCTTCAAAATGGCTTGCAGAAGGATTTCTTCCTTTGTGTTTCCAGGTACTGAGGTGACACTGTAGTTCCTCAGCTCCTCCTTCTTGCCATTTTTGAAGAGGGGGGCAATGTTTGCCTTTTCCTCTTCCTGTGGTCACTGTGACTTTTTAAGGACCAAAGAGAGCAAAGTCATAGAATCACAGAATCACAGAATGCGTCAGGTTGGAAGGGACCACCATGGTCCAACTAGTCCAACCTCCCTGTTTCAGCAGTTCAGATGAACTTTGATATCCACAGTTGATCTAAGTGGTTTATATGGGTTTTACTGTGCTTTTGCTCCCACATGCTTTCCCAGTAGGCTTAAGTGACAGGAGGCCCTGGAGGCAGACCTTATGCCCAGAATGCAAAGTAAAAAAGTCTCTGAATACCACAGCACTTCCCAGCCTTTTCAGTGCCCTGGGTTGTGAGGCCAAGTGACCCTCAGACTTGCATTTTTCTTAGACTTTCTTTTTCTGTCAGTGTTCTTCTAGAAACTCTTCTTCTTGCCCTCTGATTCCTTGCCACCCAACTCCAGCTGAGCATCAGCTTTCCTAACTTCTTCCCTGCATATATTCTTTCTAATCTTCCTTGCCCTATTTTCACCTCTGGTGCACTTCCTTTCTCTTTTGAGCCATTGGAGTCAGGAGTCACTCCAGGGGCTCCTGGTATCCTTTTTGAAGCAAAACAGTCACCCACACAAAATAAACAAAAAGTAGAAAATAATCCTCACTATTGCCCACAGTAACACCTACAACTACCTCACAGCACGCATGAATCAAGGAACTGCTGACAGGCAAAAGCAGTTTGTTCCTCCCTATTTCCCCTTCTTTACACTACTGAGAGCCCAGGTTTGACTCTCCTCATCATTTGACAGATTTGTGTTCCTGTACATTCTTGTCCATTGCTTTCTCCCTTTCCTGTCCTCCTTTGCCACACGGGAAAAGGTCCTTGACCAAGTACCCCGTAAGGAGCAGGCACTGCCCTTCCACATGTCTTTACAAAGGTGCTTAATTTATTCACCCTATAGGATATTTCTATATAGCCTTTGGTAGCTTTTTTATTTGCCCACAACTAATGCCAGTGTCTGGGGGACAAATTGACACTGTCCAAAGAAAGCCAGTGGGAAATGTTAACTCCAGGTTCTACCAGCATAACACCACAAACAGTATCTTTAGGATCTTTTATATATGTTTATACAATAATAAGGTATTTACTTAACACAGAAGTAAAAGTGGAAAACTGCTTGTATGAGGAAGTGGGTTAATTGCAAAATGCAAAGTAACTCCATTTAATCTTAAACTGTCTGCAACAGCATAAACATCCTACCTCTTCCTATGCCCCTCTTCCCTGGGGAGAAAAGCAAAGGAGGCTGAAAAGATTCATGAACCAAGGTAATGGCAGTTTAATAAGAACAGAAAAAGCTGTACACTCTAGCAAAAAATAAAATTAATTCATTATTTCCCACCAAGAAATGTTGTGCAGCCTCCTCCTAGGAAGCAGTGGCTCCACATATCTAACTGTGGCTTGAGAAGACAAGCACCTTAACCGTGAACATGCCCTCTTGCTCCTCCATTCCAGGAGTTTTATTGCCAAGCAAAATATCCTACGGTATGGAATATTCCCTTGGGCAGTTTCAGTCAGCTGTCCTGACTGTGTCCCCCCACTCAGCCTACTGGTCTTTGTGGGGCTTGGAACTGGAGTGAAAAACATGACTCTGTATCAGCTCTGTTCAGCAATAGAAAAAATATTTGTGTTTCACGAACAATTTGAGCCACAATTTGTGCAGCAAATTGACAGAAGTGTCTGTGACAGGCACCATCAGGGCAGCTCTGAAGAGAGCTGACACCATGCCAGCCAGGCACAGTACTATCTCCAGCTCTTATTCCATACCCTCTGAAATCTCCAGCTCTTATTCTATAGCATCTGGATTCACTCTCATATCCCTGTGGCTCTGAGCTTCACCACATGGTTGTTCTCCCTGTCTTTCTGTGGGAGAAACATGGTTGATCATCTCTTTTGTGATGTTTTCCTTGCGTTAAATTTGGTGTATGCAGACACAGCCTTGTCTGAACTACTGATTTTTATTGCTGTTGTCATAATAGTGATGATTCCTTTTTCTCTGATAGACACTTATTACCTTCTCATTATCCATGCTGATCTTCAGGTACCAGCAGCTGTGGGCCAGAGACAACCCTTTTCCATGTGTGCAGCTCACCTGTTGGTGGTGACTCTTTTCCACAGCACAGCTGGCATCATCCACCTGCAACCCAAGGCCAGTGTCTCATCCTACATGAAGAAAATGGTTTCCCTGTCCTACACAATGATCACCCCAATGCTGAACCCCATCTCCTACAGCTTGAGGAACCAGAAATTCAAGCCAAGACTGAAGAGATGAACTGACAAGTGGGTCCTGAGGAAGCAGGTGGCTGTTTTTTCACTGTCCAGGTGCTGGATTCCTTGTAGCTCCACAGAACATAAGAGATCTCCTTGTAAAAAAGTTAAATGAAATTTAGGAATGAAGTGAAAATCCTTCAAAGAGACCTGTGCTATTTTATCAATCCTTTGTTCTTAAAAAAAAAAAAATGTACTTCCTTGCCAATCAAAATAGATTGGATGGTAAGAAACAAAACAAAAACTACATCACAGATTGCCTTTGCTGTTTCTTCCTCCTCCCATTTTCCCCCTGCTCCAGTGTATGTCCTCTCTGGGGTAGCTGTTCTTCAGGATAAATCTGCTCCAGTGTGGGCTGTCTCCAAGCCACAGTTCTTTTGGGGAATGGCCCACGTACAGGCAGAAGTGTCTGTGACAGGTCAGGGGCTGCAGCTGTGTGGTTGGACATGCACATGCTCAATTCACACAGCCTGTCATGCTGCTGGGCCTGGCAAGCTTCCCTCATAAACACACAAACTATGTGAGCATATCACTAACATTATTCTGCCTTGTTCTAGTTCTGCATTTCTCTAAGTACAACTGGTTGTTCTAGTTCTTGCTCTTTTGTCAAAATAAAACAATGAACACCTGCAGTTTCCTTTCATACTGAGATGAGTGGGGGTTTTTTTTGCAATAGCTGTGAACCATCACTCCATCATCCTCCCCTGAACCTCCAGGGCTCCTGGCCTCTGCTTGTCTCTTCAGAGAATTCCTGCAGTGTGTGGTGCATGTATGTGCATGTCTGGGTGTGAGTGGAAGTGTTTTGATTTGCCACAGAGTATATTCCCTAAAGCATCTGGCTGGCAGTTTACAGGACAAAAGTGCATAAGCTAATTAAGAACTATTATTTTTCAAATCTTCATGCTCTGTCTGAGCATGCAGAAATGCAGTTACGAAAAGCAAAGCTGAAACACAATTGCATCTGGTCTGGGATGTCAAAGACAACAGGGAGGGCTTCTGTAAGTACCCACGTGACAGAAGGCACACACAACCCATTGGTGAATGAGCTGCAGAGCTTGGTGGTGCAGGACATGGAAAAGGTAAAGGTAAGGGGGCAGAGGAGACTTATGCAGGAGGTCTCATGGTGTAATGGTGAGCACTCCAGATTCTGCATCCAGTGATCTGAGTTCAAACCACAGTAGGATTGCAGTCTTTTTATTCCCTGAGGCTTTCCCTCAGCAGGCTGACACCCTCATAGCCCTTCTCCAGGCTCTGTCTCAATAGCCTAGAATAGAAGGACACTGATTTTGTCCTTAGGAAAGCCATGTTGTCTGTGACCATTCATCTTGTTTTCTATGCACATTAACAAAATTTCCTGGTAGATCTTTTCCACAATCTTGCCAGGCACCAGGGTGAGACTGATCAACCTATAAGTCTCCAGGACTTTCTTTTTATTCTTTTTAGAAATGGTGGTTATATTTCCCCTTTTCCAGTCACTGTGAATTTCACACTTTGGCACAATTTTTCAAATTTTATGGATAAAAGTTTAGCAACTTCTGCCAGTTTCTCTTAACAATAAGCTGTAGGAGAAATTAGGCTGTTTTACCAAAAACATTATCACACTGAATTCCAGTAAATTTTAGCATATCACTGTGGTGCTGGAGCCTGGACAGGATAGGTCACCAGCCCTACATGTGGCTTGGTGACATAGGATGTCTGAGACAAGCAGTCATGATTCTTAGCTAGGTCATTTAAATGAAGTTCCCACACGTACCACAGTCTGTTTTCAAGAAAGAGTCCTACGTAAGAAATGACTCTGTGTTATGAACACAGACATTGTATGTACCAGCATCCTCCCTGCAGGGGAATGACAAAGCATTTGACCAGCTGGCACTGCAGAGATGGGAAAGGTGGAGGATGGAGAGCAATTTCACCCCAGTGTGACACTGAGACATTTTATAAAGAACAGGCCTCCTCCCACTATACCCCCAAGTTCCATAACTGGCCTCATGAAGTGCAGTTCATGCCTTGGTCTCCACCTGGGCATTCATCATTACCATGCCACAGCAGCATGCTTCTCTTGCCAGGTGCAACCAGCTGCAGCAGCAACACTGAAAATCCCTCTCATCCAGCTCCTGTACCAACAGTAAGGAGCCCAGCCCAGAGCCACCTCAGCTGGAAAAATACACTGGTGAAAGAAGAACGTCCTCCAGGGCCCCAAGAGCCCTGCTGTATGCACATTTGTCATCACCTGAATCCCTTGGAACGGGACAGGGGAGAACCAGGCATGAGAAGACACCTGTCCATTAAACAAGGTGTGTCATGGAAGGGAACAGAGGACTGGACTAGAAGCTGAGGTTTGTCATCCGGGTTACAGAAGCACAACACAGCTTTTGGCCTCTGTGCTGCTCTTTGGGAGCATGTGAGACAACAAAATTTGCTTGCGTTGGCCGGGAATCGAACCCGGGTCAACTGCTTGGAAGGCAGCTATGCTCACCACTATACCACCAACGCAGCTGGCTGCTGCAGTGCTGCCTGCTCCTGCAGTTCCTATTCCAGCTCCAGGCACAGACTGCCTCATTCTATGTGCACTGCTACAAACTGCCACAGGGTATGGGTGTTTCTGTGTGTAAGATATGGGCTGGGAAACTCAAGCTGGGCTAGCCACCGACTAGAGAACATCTGCACCAGGGAGTGTCCAGGCTTGGAGCAGGACCCCGGACAGATCAGGACCGAGCTGCAGGTACGGACTGCACAGACCTACGGTGTGTGTGTGGGAGAGATGGATCTGTGTGTCCAGTACCAATCTCCAGTCCTGAGCAGCCAGAGAAGAAGAAAAGGATCAGACAGCATCCCTTGTTTATGTGAGTGCTGGTGGTGCTTTAGGGGGCACTGGTAATGGCATCACTCCCCATCCACATAGTGCCAAGTGTAGGTGCATTTGTGAGTGCGCACCTGTGGTGGGGTGTATCTCATTTACCTTCAGTGAATGAGAAGCATAGAAAATAAGATGAGAATTCTTCCAGGACAAAATAAACACTGGGACATTGTCACCCAGAATTTTCTTAGCCTTCTGATGTTTCATATTGGAGTCAGAGTTTCTCACTTTCCCATGCCTTTTAACATAAACAAAGAATTGTTTTTTTGTAAATATGGCCAGTGTTTGCATTCCTTCAAATGGGAGGAGAATGTGATTGATAGTCTGATTGACCAATGTGGTTGAGAGGTGGGAATTTCACCTTCCAATCCATTGTCACCTTGATAAAAGTATATATTTGGAAATTAATAAACAAAGGCCTCTTTTTTTCGGCTCAGCGCTGCATCTCAAAAGATTCCAGGTCTCTGTGTGATCATTTCGTGTCTGACTGCATCAGGACATGGCTTCGCAACAACTGTTGTTGGCAAAGCAGACTCAACTTGGGGAAATTCATGTTTGGCCAATTGAAAAAGGTTCACATAGTGAATAACAAAAAACCCCAAACAAACATTAAACACAACTCTTCCTTGCTCTTATCCAGGATCAGCTTGTCTGCTTCACTCAACATTCTTGTAACTGAAGCAGCATGGCATTATGAATTTTCTCTCCGCTCTTCCTGATCCTTCTTTTTTTTCCTCCTCTTTCTGTCTGGCATTGTCTACCCTCTCTGCATTATGTTTCATGGAGGACACAACCTGCTGATAGCTCAGCAGTCTGACATGGAGATGGAACCATCTGTGTGCAGCACACAGCAGCCCCTTCCTCTTCCCACAGAGACCACCCTGCAGCATTCTGTGTCCACTACACTCCCAACACCCAGCCACCACTAGCCAGCACGGTGTCCCTTGGGAATACCAGTTTGGCCCTGATCCTGGATCACCCTATAAATGGTCACAGCAGCAAACAGATTAGGACAGAGAATGGTGCCAGGTCTTTGAGTCAAGCACATGCTGGGAAGCTGGGGATTGAGCTGCCTGCAGGGAGCTGAGGAAGACCTGTGTGCCCGTGATACACAGGGCCTCATGGGGGAAGTTGTGCCTGCTGCTCCACAGCCACCCAAGAGCAGTGCCAGGTGGCAGGGGCAGAGGGTAGAGGAGGGCAAGGGGTGCCCAGAGAGCTGGAGCCAAGCGGGGTAAAAGTTGTTGGGCAAGACAGCATTTACACTCCTACATGCAAATCTGTACTTCTCTCCACCAATGTAAGTGTTGATAGCGGTACGGAAGTTACTTTAAAGCTACAATTAAGACATTTTTATAAGTGAAGCAATTCCTATTGAATCATTTAATTAAATCAACGGTCAAGGGCTGCTTAACCCTCTTATCCCTTTCAGTTTTGCATCTATATTATTTGAACCACTACCCTTCTTCATTCCCTACCTCCATGCAAATCAGGCCAAATTATTCCAGTGCCATTTTCATCTCTGTACTTCTGCATTTAGTAATTAACAGAGTTAACTCTGCCATTGAAATCTGATAAACTGACATTGCCTATGTCCAGATATAGAAAGGTTACTTTTCTACCTTTCACTCCACAGTCAAGTACTCAGCTCTTCCAGATAGCTCCCATAACACCAACAGAAGATGGAAGTGTCAAGATTGATTTTCCTGTGCTTTTGTGAAGAAGCTTTGATAGGACTGAAGAGTTACTAAAAATATCTCTGTTAATTCCTTTCTCACAAGGAATAAATTGGCATCTGGCCCTGCAGGACTGTGATCTCCCGATTACAGACCCAAGCTCAGTGACTGAGGCTTTGGTGCTCTGGTGTAATTTCTGGGAGTTCTTTGTGCAGGTGCTGGTAAGCTCAGGACAGCAGCCAGTGCTCACCCTGGCAAAGCAGGTGGTAGCTGAGGGAGGAGGAGAACGAACGACCACAACTCTCCAACAATGCTGCACAAAGGCTTTAATGAGAAGGAGCAAAAGCAGTGGCACAGAACAGAGACCAGGGAACACGTGTGCAGGGGCCAGGGAGGGAAAGAGATGGGCCCCTTAGCCAGGGGCAAAGGGGATGATCCACGGCTTCAGCAGATCTGACCGCAACGGGGGAAAGGCAGGCACAGGCCTGACCCCCCCATGCCAAGGGAGCCCCCAGAGGAGATGGGAACCCCCGAGGTGCTGAGGGAGCTGCCCACAGCAGCGGACAGAGAGGATCCCACGGCTGTGCTCTGAGGGAAGGAGGTGAGGATGGGGCCCGGCAGGGTCACCACCACCGGCGAAACCTCGATGTACACGGTGGAGTCAGCGCAGCGGGCGAGGCAGGGCTCACTGCAGCTGCTTGCAAGGGGGGTTGGGCCACAGGGGCCGCAGGGCCGTGGGGGACAGGGTCTGCAGCAAGACATCTCTGGGAGCAGGAGGCAAAGCTGCAACACAGAGCAAGGAGCAACAACCAGCCTCAGCATCAGTCTGTCTCTCTGTCCCTCAGTGCTCTCCAGGGACACATTTGGTCTTCAAAACACACTCTGTGCCTACAGCTCCCACGACCCTTGTGGTCCCCTCTGAGTGGCACAGCACTGGAAGGCCGCCCCATTTCAGGAATAGGACCCAACACAGTGGCTTTACAGCCCCTGTGGAAAGACTGGTCGCAGCCCATCTCCGCAACAGACACAGCTGTGTTACAGATGTCCAGGGATGCACTGGGACATTTTGTTACACCATGGCAGGTGCAAATTTTGCTGGGCACATCCCCCTGAGACTGAGCCCCATGCATCCCCTTCTGCTAGAACAAAACCCCTCTCCCCAGCTGTCCCCAGCCACCACCACGGAAAGGCTGTCGGCACTTCAACAGTTCAGTGTCAGGGCCAAGCTGAGGCAGCCCAAGGACCAACCTGGGCAGCCTCCATGACAGCAGTTCAGCCCACAGGGACAGATGGAGCAGACTCAGGCTTACCTTGTTCCTTGAGAAAAGGAAGGCCAGAGACGAGGATGGCAGAGGCTGGAGCAGTGCAGCCTTTTATGCTGTATCCCAGAGCCCTGTGGGGCCACAAACATTCCTTGTTCATGAAACATTCAAACTTCTGGGAGTGCCCACTTGTGAGGCCTCAGTGTTGATGAAGTCCGTGCCTCTTTCATCTCAGGCATTTTTCTCCAGTTTCACACCACCCAACATGGAAATGATTCATCTGTGTCCCAGCTTCCTAAGACCACTTGATTCTGAGGTCCCAGGCCAGTGTATAAGGTGAGTTTAGATGAATTTGTGTAGTGTCTACTGCTTCTGTCACTCATTCTCCTTGATGGCTTATTTGGCTCCAGTTACAGTTAAACTCAGCCATGAGGGACACCTCAGGTCAACTCTCAGAAACTCGCAGTGCAAGCACTCAGGCTAATCCTGAGAGACATTTCTTCCATGGGTCATCAGAGACGTACAGAAGACTGTGGGTCAGTTGAGACAAAAAGGTAACACTGCACAATCCCATAGTGGGGAAGAGACCCAAGTCTGCAGGAGGGTCAAAGCTCAGTGGTGAGGAAAGTCCATGTTCAGCTGGAAGGATGTCCCCTGTAGGCCTGAGTAACAGCCATGGGGAATTGCTTACAGTCCACAGGCTGTATCACAGCCTAGTTTTGTGATCAAAGAGATGCCACATCCTTCCCTGAAAGAGACTCCCAACCACATTGACCTGTTTTGCTCAGTGTGCTCATCCCCGAGGCCAAGAGACCTGGATGGGGGCTTTGGGGAAAAGGCTGAGGGCAGGGAGCCCAAAGCTCATGGCTCTTTTTTCTGGGTCAGGGATGGGGTTTTCCATTCTACGCATTTTACATTTCAAAGGGACACTGGATCAGTGCTGTCCCAGAGCATGTGGGTGTCATCATGATGTGGGAGAGTTGGGAAAATCCCTGAGCTCCAGGACAAACCTGAGTCACCCAATGTGGACTTAGGTGGACTGGGTGCTTCAATGAATGGCGTTCAAGGGATAACAGTACTCATATTCTCAATCCTCATATCCTTCTGCTGCCATGAAAGGCATTACCCCACATTTTATCCCCATTTGTCGATCACTTGGTGCTTCTCTGCAATCTCCTGAATTTGCTGTCTCCCAAGACACGGCCTTTTGGTGGCTGCTCAAGGGCTGTAGTGACTCAAAGTACCCCACATCAACCCCAGAAGGTCTGGATGGAGCTCTGGAGGTCTTGTACTCCTACCAGCTGCACTGGGCAGATCAAACAGCCCTGGTTCCTCAGCAGACTCTGGGTTTGTCCTGCTGACTTCTAAGCACTGACACAGCTTAAGAAAGAAGTCACCGTCCCTTGTGCAGCTCTTCCAAGCCTGTCCCTCATCTTCCCCCAGGACGCCCTGGGATTTCTTTTATTGCAATTTGGGATTGCTGCCTCTTGCCCTTTGGCAGTCTCCTCTCAGAAGAGTCTGGCTTCATTCTCTCCAGAACCTCCAGGAGGTGGTGGAGACAGCAGCTCCATGCCCCCCTCCACACCTTGCTCATCTCCACCAGGTTGTACAAGTGCAGTGTCCTTGGCCTCCCCCCCGTGTCAGGTGCTGCAGCCGTTTTGTTCTGCCTGGTCCTCAGCCAGTGCCTCTCTCCTCCCACCACCTCCTTTGTTCCTGGGGACACCAAATGAGTGCACCAACCCAGATGTGGCCTCTGCTGTGCCAAGGACAGGGCACCATCCATGGGATGATCAGATCCCAGCCTTATGGGGTGAGATCTGAAGATGGACAGTAAGGAACTCCCAGGATTAGGGATGAAAGCTCCCCAGAGGATTCAGAGTGAAAGCTCTCTTGGGACAGACATTATCTCTTCTTTCCAGCCCTTCTGCCCCAAAGAGGTTCCTTGTCACTGGCCTGAGAGTGCAATGCAGAGCAGGTGGCATTCCCTGCACATACCCATCCTTGTGCTCTCCAGGCTGTCATGGCATGTGCTCACCAGTGCAGGCAGCCTCAGTGTCATCTCCCAGTGGTTTTCCCCTTCGGGGATCTGGGAGGCTCAGCTGTAGGAGCTCTTTCCATCTCCTGGTAGCACTCCCCAGGGCCTGAAAGAGCTGCCTGAGAGAGAGGGACCCGTCTGACAGTGGCAGTGTTCAGAGGACAATGGGATGAGGCCCACAGCTTCTGGAGGCAAAGTTTGCTCTTCTCAGAGCAGGAGCACAGGACTTCCAGTGGTCTCTCCCAATCCTGGGTTGCCCTGTGTCCCATAGGCCCTTGAGCAGCCACCAAAAGGCAATGCCTTTTGGAAAGCTGCAGCAACAGCAGAGGATTACACAGATGTACACTGTGGTTTGGGACTGGCCCTAAAAGGTCTGGAAATGCCCCTGACAAAGGCAGAAATTTTGGAGGCAAGAGGCTATGAGCTCTGGTATCCTTGGAATGCCTGAGTCCAGGGCACCATGGGCACTCATTTCCACATCAGGATGATTCAGGTTTGCCTGAAGCTCATGGATTTTCCCAACTCTTCCACATCACGATGATTCTCACATGCTCTGGGAGACTGATCCAATATCCCTTTGAACTGTGGAATGTATTGAATGGGCAAAGTGATGCTTGCCCCAGGAAAAAGAGCCGTGAGCTTTGGGCTTCCTGCCATCAATCCCTTCCCCAAAGCTGCTATCCAGATCCTGGCCTTGGGGGTGGACACACTGAGCAAAATGGGTCAATTTGTGTGTGAGAAAATGGGGCAACTTGTGTGTGGTCCTCTTTCAGGGCATGCCTTTGATCACCTTCCTACCTGTTGATTTCCTTGTTTTCTACAGGATCTCAACTTCCCAAGCTGCAGCCAAAGCTCTGGTTGTAAAGTGCATGAGGGCCTTGTTTAGTTTTCAAGGGACACACAGCTGTGGAGATTCCCTTAGAGAAGTCCCTTGAGAAACAGTTTATTGAGTCCTTGGTTTTGTCCTCTTGGTTGTGAATTCAGGCTGTTCCCCAGGCTGAAAAGAGCAGGCTTTGGCAGAGATTGATAACAGATATCAGAAAGCAAGGCCCTCATGGTCCTCACATCTCTCAATGAAGAGCTTCCCTCCAGCCCACAGAGATCCTACTTTGCCACTATAAAGAGTGTAAGGACACACAACTTGGATAACTAACTGTGTTTCAAAATTTGCCAAGGAAATACTGAGTCACAAGAAGTTCCTCGTGTATCGTCTCTAATGTAGGAAAACAAACCCCAAAGGACTACTTTCAATTTATACACCAAAAAGTTAACACCCAGCAAAAGCAAACTTTGAAAAAGTATATTAAATATAGAAGCTTTAGGGGAAAAAAAGAACTCAGAAGGCTAATTTTTTTTTCTTTTAAAAACACAACCAACAACTGTTAGTAAAAAGAACATGTAAGATAGTTTCTGATTCTAGAGAAGCAAAATGGCACCATCTAGTGACTCCAACATCAGAAAGTCAGAAAAGTTGTAACTTTTACTTCCTCTCAACACCATAGAGTCAAGTTTGGAAACAACAGTATAAGTAAATGTAAAAAAACCCATGAATGCCAGAACACTTACTATGGAACAAAGAATTGAAAGTCAAGTGTTATACTCAAGGATTATTTTTCTACCAAAGTAGGTACCTATTTCTTCAGCATATTAATACATTTTCAGAGGCACATACAATATCAATTTAATAGTTACATATTATTGACCCAAGTATCTTGCCAGGACCACCAAATGGTATTTAAGCAGTGGCAACAACAGCTTACTAAAGATGCTTTTATCAGTTAGTAACACACACAGCTGTCAAAACTTATGAATAAAATTTGAGTCACTTTGGATGCATCTCATTTGTTCACTGATAAATTCTCTTCAATTAATAATCACATCTCATATTTGCACAGGCACCATGATCCTATGAGTTTTATGTTCACTGGTTCATGTTTCCAGCACATTGCCTAAAGGCTGCCAGCACAGAACATTTCTGAGCTGTTCATACAGAACTAAACTTTAACTGCTTCTGGACAGATTGCAAAGTCTTATAAAATATCCCAGGAGTTCATCCACTAGTAAAATACAGATAAAAGCAAAATATTTTCTAGATTTAATATTTTTATTCCTCTATGATTTTCTTGAAGGAATATATTGCACAAAACCTTAGTAACCTTTTACTCAACCCGAGGTCATGTGCCCTCTGGAGGCCTATCCAGGAAGGCTTTTGTTCCAGAATTGCTACACAAAACGTGAAAGAGCAAAAGAGGTGGCACAGACGATTTTCACCAGTTTCCTCTTTTGTTCTCAGCTTTCCATGTGTATTTAATAAATCCATGTGTATTTAACAAAGCATAGTTTCTTGCTTTGCTACAAAAGTTAGGTCTCTAGCAAACCATCCCACTCTAAATTCTTAGGGTGTCTTACCCCCAAAAGTGGGGCACGCTGAAATTATAGCCTCAAAGATAAATGAATTATAAACTTTGTTTTAAATTCTTTTTTTTTCCCAAAACGTGGCCCTCCATATGAAAGAAAGTTCAAGGGTTAACTAATAGAGTTAACCCTACTAGTTGTGTTAGATCTCCAATTTGCACCAATGAAACAAATTTTAAAATTACCATTCCTAAGTTTTCTTATTTACTTTAAGGCTGCAATAATTTTATTTTCTATTATAAAAACTAACTTTTAAGAAATTATGTTGGCACACGAGGACTACTGATATTAAATAGTGTAAGCTGTTTGTCCAATATGATTCCACACTTAAGCAATCTTCAGTGAATAAGAAATATCATATGACTTACCTCAAAAGTCTGTCATAGGTCAATCAGAATAGTTCCTGGAGCAGCAAACAGCACTCCAAAGATGACACAGTTTTCCCTGCTAATGGTTAATGGCTACCCCCAGTTTGCACAGGATCCAAACACGCAGGGGGAGAAAGCAGCAGGGACACCATCGAGATAAAAACCCTTCAACCAAAGAGGGGGCAAACAAACTGAAGAACAGTTACATGTGAAAGATGTTACACATGAGAGGAAAGATGTGTGCTGATGTCTTTACAAACAATTTGATGGGTGCTATCGTCTTTGAAATGGGTCTTAATGTTTCTACTGACTTTGGGCAGCAGGTTTGTTACCGGGAGTAAGGCTGGGAGTTTAGGATAAAAGAGAGGCTGTGCCCTCTGAAACCCTGAGAGAGAAAATCCCGCAGGTGTGTGGCCCAGTGGACTCTCTCCATTTATTCAAATAAAATTGAAGGACTCATCTGTCTCCTTTTTGGACATAAACCTCTGGTGTTTGTGGATTTTCCTGACACGTTATTGCATTTTCCACTAGCATTTGAAATTTCTACTGAGGAGCTCCACAAGGCAAATAAATTGGTTAGACAGTTGTAGAATAAATACCACAAAACAAGTTCATGCTAAAGTGTGCACTTGTCATGACAAGAAATAATTTTTTTAATTTTAAGAGAAATTTAAACTAGCAATTTCATCTGTAATGTGGACAGGCTGGTTGAAAACCAGTTAAATAACCTACCCGTTTAAGCAAACTACATCAATGGGGAAAAGAAAGCACTACCAGCCTAACTACACTGTGTAGGGAAATAGAGAAAAGTAGAAGCAGCTTCTGAAAACACTTCTGTTAATAGTCTGTTTTCTGCCATAGCTACGGTTCTTGGGAATATCTGCCAGGCACAGAAATTAACAACAGGGCCTTGAAATGAGTATGCATGCACAAAAGCGCACATGAAATAGTATGTATGAAAATGAAGGCCCCGCCCAGACATCAGAGCCGGGACGGGCCCCGCTTGGCGAGCCGGGGCTCGGGGCCGGCGCTGCCCCGCCCGACACCCCGGGCACCTGCGCCGGGCAGAGGCCGCGCAGCCCTGCGTTCACCCTAAGCCAGCCCTGGGAGCCCCGGGTAACCCAAGGGCAGCGACCACCACGTGAAGATCCCTGGGGTTTGTATCCCCAGGCACCATGGCACGGCTGCGAGGTGCACACAGGCACAGCCCGCACCGGGCACAGCCCGCTGTTCAGAGCACCCGCACAGAGGTGTCTGAGAAGAGGCCGAGGCGGGCGGGAGGTGCCTTCGCCATCTCAGAAAAGCTCATCTCGGAGCAGTCCCCATCCCCGGACTCCCCTCCGCGACCGTGCGCGGAAGGCTCCGAGTCGGTGCTGCCCCCGGGCCTCTGCCCATAAACGCGAGGCCGCCGCCCTCCCGCAGTGCCCGCCGTGGTTGTGCGGCTGCCGCCGGCACCGA
>VYXD01016151.1:358872-387668 GCA_013397195.1 Hylia prasina
TCCAGTGTGCGGGGAAGGGGGAAAAAAAAAAAAAAAGAAAAAAAAAGAAAGTAAAAGTAGCAGTACAGATTTGCGAACAGCATGAAAATAAATCAAACATTCACCTTTTCTTTAAAAAACCCACAAACCCATAATTTGCACTTCACTTGTAGTTAATTGGGTAAGTGAAGTCTGCACTTTTCCACTGCATACAGAAATACGTCTGTGGGTGAGGCAGCACTGAAAGACAGGACGCAGCAGAGAAGGGCGTCAGCCCTGGGCCCCGCCAGCTCCTGTCCCAAAGGAAGTGTCACAGGAGCATCATCACTTTATGCTGTTCTACAGAGGGGTTAAACTAAGTCAGAAAGGTCAATGTGCACCATGGTAGCGTTTCCCTGAGAAATCAAAACCTGTTTTGAAGCAAATCCAGAGATCTGAGAGCCCAATACCAACAGGAGGCCTTGGAACAGCAGTCAGAGCTGTGTCCTGGACACGCCTCTGCAGAGGTGGCATAGGCAGAAAAGGTCACAACTGCAGTAAGTCACCTCAGCCACCTACTCAAGGAAACTATTTAAGATTAACCAGGGTGAAATTCTCAAGACTTAGTGGATGTTCACAGACTTCCTGGTCCCTCTGGAGGCAGTACAGTGTATCCAGCAGTACAGTTTAAGTTACACTTTCCACAACTGATTAAACCTGTTCATTCCTCAGATGGGGAAAATGCTCATATCCTGCTCATAACTTTATTTCACAAACTGAACTAACAATAAGTACCAACTATGTGCTCAGAACTCATGCAGCATTTGTCCACACCAGCAGCTTCTTGCTGATGTGCTCTGCTGAAGACAGTAAAAAATTTTTGAAGCAACTACAACACATCCAAGAGCACAACTTTTCAGTATGTTTTGCATTCCATTTCTTTAACTCTCCAGATGTTGAGAATATTATGCAACATAAAAGCTTTATTTATGTCTCTCATCTCTTACAGATTAGAATCTTTCTAAAGAAAAATTGTGAAATCTTATTAACTTAATGACTTTGTTATAGTTCAAGAATTCTTAAGAGCCACTGGTCAATCAAGTTGGAAGAATAATTATTTAGGAAAAAGGCAATTTACCAGATTTTAAAAACTGGATACATTCTGCATGTGCACTAACAACTTGCCTCGGATCTACAAGTGTGCAGTATTTGTATCATAATTGCTAGTCTGCAACCAAAAATAGATCCAGACAGAAGCTGTAAGAAATCACCATTTTTAATGTAGCGTAGGTATGCTTGCTATTTCCTTGTAACAAATGCAGAATGCAAATGTACTTACAATGACACTAACTACTGTGAGGACTTAAGGACTGCTCAGCATCTAAACCCCATTCAGATCTAGGGGATATGTAAGATAATGCTTAAACAGCTGCTCCTAAAGCAGCAAACTTCTCTGCCAGAAGTCTGAAAACAAGCACCACAAAGCAAATCAGAATCAAGAAATAGTAAGGCATAACAAGGATGGAACTCTAGCTTTGTGTTGCTAAGGGCAGAGACAATATATCCCTTCAGCTGATGAGGGGAACACATTAAAAACACACTTTAGAAGCTATCTGTCATCCTCGAGTCCCATTTATTTCTTAGGATGTCTCAACTATTAACTTGCTTTTGTCTTGGGTAGATAAAACCCTTCTTTCCCTTAGGTTTGCTGATTTTTGTACCAGCTGCAAGCCACTGCCAAATCACAATAATCTGGAAGGCAGAAACTATTGCTAATGTAACAGCTAACAAGTATTTGCCAAATCCCTCAATTTGGGATTTGTTCCTCAGTGTTGAAGAGCACTGGACAAACAATATTTGCTATATTGATGCAATGGTATTTGTGCTCCACGTTATTTCAGTCATACCTTTCAGCTAATGCTGATATAAAGCAACAACAAAAATGAGATGTTAACAGCTTAAGTCAGTAGATGATTCTTAATCAAATTGGAAATCGTGTCTCATGTTACCTTTACAGGCATTGTTTAGAAGTTACTTTACAAGGGCTTTCATGACATTGTATGTCTGGAAAAATGGTTTCTTAGGAAACTGAAGGTCATCAAAATAATATACTTAGATTTAAGCAATGGCTACAGAAAAAAGGATTTTTCTGGACAACTCTAAAGACCAGTAAAGTTTAGGAAAAAGTAAAGACAGACAAAACCCCTTGTGCTTTATCACTAGTTCAACTAAGCTTTACAGATACAAGTCAGCTGGACACCTTTCCACAACAAACGTATCAAAAGTAGAGTGGAAATGCCAACTGTATAAAAACTACGTGGAATATTTCATAAAAAATACTCCAAAATGCTTTTCATTATGTAACTTTTATTTGAGACACACATTATAAAAAAGTTCACATGAAATAATAAAACTATTGGACTATGAAGGTTTTCTTAGGAGCTGGGTTTGGGTTTTTGTCTATATACATCAATACACATTTAATGATTAGGTTTACAAGTTAACCACATGACAAGTTCACTTTTATCTGCAGGAGCTTTTCACATTACACCTTTATACCAGAGGTAAAATGTGCTTAAACACACACAGCAGAACACTTCTATTTCAAAATTAAGCATTATTTCAAGGACTATACTTTTTATTCTGAATTTAGTAGCTATATAGCATTAAAATAATGGTAATTGAAGTTTTATTTGCAAAAATGTTCGTAAGGCCATAGGAATGCACTGAAATAGTTAAATTCACCAGGAACAAGAAAAATCAATGTAAATCCTCCTCTTTTTTTTTTCTTGGAAGAAAGAAATACAAGTTTTATTTATAAGAGTGAGAATGGTATAAGCAGTTCAATGAACAGAGGAGAAAAAAGACCTATTATCACCTACAGACCAATCCTTAGCAAGTTTAACATTGCAAAAATTCCGTTACATTAACAGGTAACCAAACAACAGATGCATTTTCACAAATAACACATTTATGCATTTTACATATTATTGATGGACTTTCAAATCATTATGCTTTCACAATATTTTAATGTGATATGTACATTCAAGACTTCTTTATTCACTTGTGAAAATGATCCACGTAATTCACTTAACTTCAGCAGACTAGTATGAGAAAGTCACAATGGGAAATATGTTCTGTAAAAAGAACTACAGGTCTGAAAAGTCAATCAGTATTTTTGAGACTGTCCCCCAAAGAGAAGTGAGCTGCATTAAGTTTCATGAGTGGTTTAAGCTTTAGCAATATTAGAACTCTCAGATAAGTAAATAACATATTCTATATACACTCAACAAAAAATTCTTGTGCATGTTTTGCTGAGCACAGACTGAAAGCTAAAAATTGCAAAGCACTGAGACCAGTTTGTTTTTCATTTGGCTTTTTAAGAAAACCATTTAGAAAAATAGCAGTCAAGATATAGTGCACAGGCATGGGGCTGAGGGGAAGTTCTCCTAAAACTCCAAAGCATAAGCAGCATTTTTGTTTTATTGAAATCCACCAAAAATGCCTGCTTTCTTGAAAGGTTAATGGCAATTTCTGGAAGAAAACAGAAATACATTTGCTGCTAAATGAATAATAAGTATATGACTTTCATTCTAATGGGCACTAGAGTACTAACTAGTTGACTGAGGTATAGTTAAGAGTCCTTCAAAACTTAAGATTATATAGTCTTGAGCAAGTAACAACAGAGACTGCACAAAACAATCATAGTGATAGTAGAAAAGCCTGTAATACCCAGCATCTGATGCATAGGCAGAACACACCATTATCATCACCTGCTTGTCTAGAGGAACCCATAGCTAAAATATCCCAGTAAAACATACAGCTGGTTTGCATGCTAAGATACAGCACAGTTTTCCATGTCTGACAGGGCAGACTGTACACAGAAAGGTCTCTACTGACCCAAAGTTAGCACACTGGTAAAGTGCAGCCACTCAGCCATTTAATACTGCTGGAGAAGTGGGGTCAGGGCAAAAACATAAATAAAGAAATCTGCGTTTTACCTTATCCATAAGATCACATGAAATTAGCATTCTTCAGTTTCAGCAGATGACAACAAAATTGCATTAAATTCTTCTACAAATAGAAAAAGATGAACTGTACACGAACAATAAGCAAAGTGAAATATTTACTGCAGTACTTTCTCATGCATAAAGTGAATTTCCTATGGTCTTACCTCACATTTATGTACAGTTTAGCACAGCTAAATGTAAGAAAATAGCAAGTTTTTTCTCCCTCCCACCCTCCCCCATTCAGAGCAGATACCCCAATTCGCTGCTGCTTCAAGAAGCACTTCATAGACTCTACTACTTACAGGCTCTTTCAAAGGGAAGTTCATGGAGACTAATATTGAATGAACATTTAACCACACAGTGAAGACAGGAAAAACAATACAAAGCATTCTGTAAACAGTGCCAAACACAGAACATGTCAGTTTTGGTTTGCAGACAACCCCTGAGATAAAAATCAAAGTATTACGACACCAAATAAGTCAGAGGTAAATTACTGAAAATAAACAACATTCATAATTGGTGTCACAACACTTTCTGTATAGAAGCACTTTTTTTAACCATACAGAAAACATAACTGCTTTAGCCTGTCCAAGAAAAACGTCAAGGGTAGACAACAGAGCAGTTAGGGTTGCTTTGTTTTTTCACTAAACCTTGTTGCCATGAAGATTTCTCTGTTCTAGTGCAGCAACAGCAGTTCATGAGATCCTCCATCTAGTTACAAGAACTACTTCTATTAAACTACATGTGGGGACAGGCTGATAACCACCTAAAACTTTATGCAACCAGCTACTAAGGTTAAACCTTTTTAACTCAAAAGCTTCACATCTAACGCTATTGGCCTGTTCGCTTTCAAACTATTTCAAACAGACCCAGAGATGACAAATTCAGTACCTGACACAACAAAATGGTTATCTGTGGTAACAACTAACTCACTGTTTACAACTCCAGACAACGAAGTGAAGCAAAAGCAAGCACGTCAGATGTTTCCTTTGACAATGACAGAACACACCCATCCCCTAACAGCAAACATGCTGGACACACACTTGTAGTTAAAGCTTACAATGGTCCACGTTTGGCACACCAACAGAACTAAAGCACCTGTTTTAATTGCTCATTGAGGAAATTTTTCAGAAGACAATAAAAAAGTAGTAGAACAAAGACTACGTTATACAATGCTCAGTTGAGTAAAAAAGGCAACTATGTTTCACCTCTGCTTCTAACAGTCTAGGTCACTGTACCAGTTTTTGATGAAAAAACAACTGCTCGAGCAGACCAAAGACACACATTCAGCATTAACTGCATAACTAGGAGTACATTAGAGCCCTAATGTGAGGCTTCCTTAGTGCCAATGCTTACAGACATTAACGAACTATCCTTAGAATTAAGAGTAGAAATGGAAGTCACCTTTAGAAGCAGTCATTTCTGAACAAGTGAATCCACAAAGAGGTTACTCAAAACTCATGCATTCAGCTTCCACAAGCCACTTAAGTGATAGTGACGAGGCCAATTTGTGGTGATTTCAAATCCAGAGTGTACTTCCTCATCAGAAACAAAAAAAAAGGAGCAGACAGTCTGAGCTAACAAAGGGAGTTAAGTGAGGAAAGACACTGTGTTTATTCAAATAACTGAAAGGTGCATCTGTGAATCAGACAGTGACTGGCAATTCAGAACACAACTTTGCTAAATCTGGTAAAGAAAGAAAAGCAACATACTACATTCAGAATAGAAGCCATAGCTTCTGCATAAACAGATTTGTGCATCTAAGAGACAAAATCTGTACAAATTGTTAAATGCCAATTGTTTCAGTAATTCCCATCACTAGAGCAACAACATCCATACTGCATGGCCATGAGTATACAGCATAGAAAATAATGGAAATGAGACATGGAAATGAAAATGGAAATTTTTCCCCTGGCTCTTCTGCTTGAAAAGAAATTTGTTTAAAAAGAAATAGAGTGTGATGCACAAATCTGTTAAGAATCTTACAAGTCAAACTGTGCAAATACAAATGTAAGATTGTGCTGTAACAGGCAGTAAGAGGCCAATATGGATGTGCAAAGTTAAAAGAAACATAGCAGCTTTTGCAACAGGCAATAAAACAGAAAGTAAAAAAGGAAAACAAGTTAAATCTTGCATTTGTGTCTCCACTTCATAGCTTCCATATCTGAGAAAGAAGAGCCTGACAGGTCAATAGGCTTAGTGAGCAAAATCCACTTGGTATTTGTGTATCGCAGTCTACGTTCAATGGAGCTCTCAGCAGCAGCTTGGTGGTATTATTTCTGAGGCTTTGTGACCCTGTGCTTTCAAAGAAGCAGAAAAGGTTCTAAGTGTGCTGCAGTCTTATCATTAGAAGTTCATCAAAGTAGCGTGCATCGAAAGAAGCTGCTCTTCTTAGATCGATTTTCTGTTATTTTTACTGGCCCACCTGCCCCCGATGAACTGTTGTCATTCTGAAAGAGAAAAGAGTGTCAACATCATAAAATGCAGAAAATAGTATCTCTAGCTTTCCTAGTCTCCCTCCCCACTTCCTCTGCTTGCAGGGCAATAACCACAGCAGAGATCTGATGCAACCTGAGCTCCTCAGTTATCCAGACTTTGTTAATCACTTGGTAAAAAAAATAAACATGTACATAACAATCCAGATCTCAAGAATGAGCTGGAGAAGAGACTACATAATACAACACGAATCACACTACTGCATTTTGGAGCAACACATCACTTTCAGACTGCCCAATGTTAATGTTCATGCATATGCACTGATGTGTAAATAGAGTGTGATAAATCACTCTTTGCTCAAATTTGATCTAGTAACTAATGTAATCCCCAGGAGTCTTTTGGTAGGGCTACTACACAGTATTAAGATAGCTGTCCTCTCACTGTATCTAGTTTGTATGCTAATTGGAAATACAAACCATTTTTCTGTTGAGCTTTGTCATAATGTCTCGTGCAAGTGTGAAAAACGCCTGGTGAGGAGTGGAAATATAGAAAAAACAAACGAGTTAGTCACAAGACACATTAAGGACATGATAAACTTGGAATATCAAGACACATTAACAATACAGTGTTCTGCAGGCCACTGGAACCACTCTGAGTTGCAAGACAGTCTATGTGCAGTATCTGTATATTTAAAACTTCAGTGAATATGTTTAGAAGAAAAAACTATTTCTTTTTAGTCTCCCATCTTGCCAATTGTTGAAGCAAGTGAACAGACCTTCCCACTGCATACTTCTGGGGGGAGAAAGAAAACTCAGCTGAAGACAAGGCTGCATATACTAATCCTGTTTTTATTTCCGCCCCCAGGCTGAACTGTGCATCACAATTAGGAACCCAGAGAGGTTTGAGAAGGGCAAGCCTGGGAATTCACATTAAGGTTAGCTTGCTTTCTATCCTCCAAAAGCTTTACTCCTGGACTATCTATAAGGCTATTTAAGCTTCCAGTATATCTATTAAAAACAAAACAAAAATCTATTAGTAATTACTCTGACAAATCTCAGTATCCCAGATTTCAACATACGAAGGAGCAAACAAACTTCTGCAGCAGGAAAGTTCTGCAATTCTCCAGGAGCAGGAAAAAGCAAGGCTTTAGGCTCTCTGGAGACCCTAATAATCTAAGGACAGTTCCAGAATGTAAGAAGTATAAACACTTCCCTTCTCATTGTGTTTGGAATATAGCCAAAGACAGGCACTCATTTAATGTAAATAAATCACAACAAATAAATTAATTCACTTCTGATCCCAAGAATATCACAATTGTGTAATTCCCTGCAAGTGAAGTATTTGGTGGAAAGTAAACTAAATCATTAGTGATTGCCAAATGCCTACACCAGCTGCATTTTTTAATGCTTTCTTCACCATTCACATGACAATTTAAAAAAAATATTCAGAGGACCAAACACTTTGGAGTAAGCACAAACTACTGTTGTGCATTTCATGACATGCAGGGGTTAAGATGAAACTGCCATGTCATGACAGAGCAAGTCAACCCTCCAGAGGAACTCAGGTATCCACTCTGGTATTGACTCCTTATGGTCCCACTGCCAGTGTCTGCTCTAAGAATCACAAGGACACTGTGAAAATCAGGTCAGGCCAGTCCAGGTGCAGCATGATGCAGATCAGGCCATTCAAACTCTATCCTGTATAACAATCACACCTCAATCAGAAAAAAAACCACGCCTGGCTGCCACAACATCCCTCTTGTTATTTTAAAGTAGCAATGGCTTCAGTTTCTAATGAATTTGTCAGATACATGAGCTGAATTAAGTAGGTGTTTGCAGGACTTTTAAAGGGTATCCCATAGAAAGACTTTTAAATGATTAGGTATAAGGGCCACACAAGTCTACACTGTTGGATGAATACATCTTAATTTAACTGGCTTTTTAAATTATTTTTTGTCCACACTTCTCATACAGCTCAGATCCTCCCCCCACCCTCCCTGAGATGACACGAGTGATTTATAGTAAGAGAGACTGGACTTGGGCCACTCTTCCTTCCAACTCCATTTCCTCATGCTCTCAAAGAGATCTTGTGGGTTTAGCACAACATTTATTTGCAGGAAAACAGATTATAAATCTATAAATAGCATTGTGAGTCTTCTTCCTCCTTTAACATGAGCTTATGACCTGGTGTTCCAGGTTAATACATAAATTTTCAGCCTCATCTGCACAGCATGTATTCAGTAGTAACCTGAAGGCTCTGTGACACAATAGCATGTTATCCTGGAAGTAAAGAATCCCGTTTCCTGCACAAGGCACTGTTCTAAAATTACACCTATTCCTTGTCCAAAAGGACTTGGAATTTAACTAGCAAGGCACAGACACCTAAAGCAACTGTTTGCTACAGTAATAGTACACCACTGTGTTAACACCCATTTTTAAAACCATTCCAGACACTACCAGAAAACCAGAAACAGCTGGATCATAGCAGTAGACCCAGGAGCACAGCTGGGATTCTTCCACAGGTGAGAAAGCCCAGCAGATCATGGAGCACACCTCCACAGAAGTAATTCAAGAAACACCCAAGTGCAGCACCCATCTCTTACCTCTTCCACATTTATGCTGGACTTTGCACTGGTCTCCAAAAATTTGATTCCATAATCAATTGCTAACTGGAAGAGAGGTTAAAGTTTTTCAGTGGTTTTGAAGTTTCTTTGTAAAATGAATGTTTCACACATAGGTTCACAATAGGTTCATAACAGAACAGATGCTGCATGCTACAACAAGCTTTAAAAAGCAAACCAAGCAAGCTTCACTTCTATTTTCTCTTGCAAGTGACAATTAAACAAAGTATTAGAACTTATCATACCCTCACATAAAGTCAAAACAAAACAAAAAAAAGACATTAATTTCTCACCAAAATATTGATTTAGGCTCTAAAAGAACATTAAGGTAGAATCTTTATTGATATGGATTGTGGACCAGATAACTACAATACAATCATCCCATAAACTGTGTTACCAACAGCTAGACTACTTCAGCTGTACACGATGGATTTTGTAGTATTCTTCCTCACTTTTGTTTTGTAAAACACCTAATTAATTCCTTAAGCTTTAGTAACAGCACTTATAACAAGAATAAGTAACCACCACAGTGAATTGAGTACAACATGGTCAAACTATACAGAAAACTTTATATTGAGATCTAGAATACTTCATGCTAAAGCAAAGGTCAACATTGTTTACAGAATCTTGCCCTCAAGACAACAGTATCATTAAGTTTACTCAAACCTGAAGACAGTTAAGTGCTATTTAAAAACAAAACCCCTCAAACCTGGCATCCTATTACATTATAAGTTTCTGAAACAAGAGATTTGAGACTCATTATCTCCCACATGCCAAAAACATACCAAACATCCAGAAGCTAGAATCCTACAAGAATTAGTCTTCTTTATAGGGTGAGTTACCAAATCTTACCTTCTCCCCTTTTTCTTTTGAGACTTGTCTTTTTTCATTCATATCACATTTGTTACCCAAGATCATTCTTTCTACATCTGAAGAGGCATGCTGGAAGAAGAAAAAATAATCTCTCAGGAACAAAGTGCATCATTGTTGAAAAGAAACTTGTGTCTCCAACTCCTCCACAATGGACTATTTTATTTTAGAGAAATTACCTAACGTGAAAGCATTACTGAGAGAGGCTGACTCTTGAAACAAGCAATTAAAATATTAAAATAGGCTGGAATAAATACCCCTAGATTACATTTGCCCATGTACTGTAATAGATCAAATGTGTGCTCTATATGCTCACAGGCATTTAGCTATTGTGGAAATGTAACAGTACACACTTTACTTGTAAGTGGTGCATGGCCACATATTGTTGGCTACTGCAATGGAAGTGAGTAATTACTTTGATTCTTATTTGTCCCAGGGAAATCATAAGATGGAACAAAGCACTTACCTCCTCTATGTTTCTTATCCAATTTTTTATGTTGTCAAAAGACTTTTCATTTGTGATGTCATACACCAGCATAATTCCCTAAATAGAGTTAGAAAAATCTAGTTAGATGAGCTAGTACTGTTGGCTGATTTTTGATGTACACCGTAGTTTTCATTATAGTTCCAAAAAAAATTCAACATAGGATTGTAGGTGAATAAGTCTTTTTTCAAGGCATTATGCCATGGCTTGGAATTTACTCCAAATATTACTGTTTAACATTTTTTGCCACGGTTAGAGGTCAAACATACCAGCTTCATGAAGCTTTTAATTATTAGCCTATCGTCAGGGCAAGTTTAGAAATTCTACTACACCAGCAACCAGGACTCTATGGTTAAAGTCATGTTTAGATGCAGCAGCTTTAAGCAGTCCAGGATATCAAACCTGTCAGCTCCCATCTGCTGCCAGCAGACACTTTCACCCCTGGGGCTCTCCCAGCAGCTTTAGCTCTTTCCAGCAGTTCTGATCATACATGGGATCTCAACAGTCAGCAGAGCATGGGAAACCACAGAGCCACTGCATTCAGGACAGACTGCCAGGTTCACCTCCATTTCCTAAGGCCTTCCCAATCATTCTTCATAGGACCAATAAAAGTCCTTGGCCATGGACTGGGGAGAAGATCAGGTCACTGCCAAAGCCTTTTTAAGCACTGGGAACTCACAGAGCCACAACCATTATTATTTCTCCCTATGTTCTGTAGCAGTGGAGTTAGTTGGACACATAGGCTATGAACATCAGAGATTTGTTCATGCAAAGCAGCAAGAACCTAAAACAGCAGCACAGGGAGTAACCACCAAGTCAAAAGTAAAGGTTTCCCAACATAAAATATCTCAAATCATAGCATTAAGAACCATTAAAAGTGTTTTACCACAAGGGTGCAGGCTCTAAGTCAATTATTTGACTTCAAGTCACTCTCAATGGAGGAAAATATAACAGTAGATGTTGCAGATGATTGTATTTGTAGCCCAGACTACATTGTCTACTGGCTGAAGGAAAAGCAATTCAGTGGAACACATTTTTAATATTAAAATAATTCATTATTGATTTTTGAAACACTTCAAGTGTTTAAAGGGGTTGACTGCACTTAAAAAAACCCCAAAACTATCTGATTAAAGCTTGGTAACTTATTTTATTAAAATATGCAGAAATTTTAATTGTATTTAAAAAGACAATAGGGCTGGAAGTTTCACCCCAAAAAACATGCCTAGACTGAGTACCAGCACATTTAAAAAAGGAAAAACAAACAAACAGTAAATCCCCAACCAAACCACAAACTTCATTCCCCACATCTCAAGCCACAATTATGCAGTCCTCCAGTGGAAGACTCACACGACACCAAGTCAGGAACAGCAAACCAGTTCCACTGGTTGTGTGTGGGATTTTTGAAGTGTGAGCACTCACCATGGCTCCTCTGTAGTAAGCTGTGGTGATCGTGCGGAATCTCTCCTGGCCTGCTGTATCCCTGCAAGTCAGTGAAAAAAAAGGATTTGTTTTACACACATCTGTACTTAGAGATATCTTATTAAAGAGAGTAACAATGCATTGACACTTGTTCATCAGGAAAAACACACTTGTTTGCACAAGTTTCTTCAGCCCTCAGCAGTTTGCTCACTCCCCAGCTAGCTTTCTTACATCAGCAGTTAGAGCAGCACCAGAAACATGGCACAAAACCACTCCAGTTTTCAAGCAAGCAATAAAGTTCAGCACTACACAACCTGCCCTCCAGTAATTAAAAAAACCCTAAAAGCTCTGATGCATCCAAGTTCTGTCTTAAACAGAAGTTAAAACACACAGCAATAAAATATTTCAGCATAGTGCTGATAGTTTGCTAAGGTCAGCCACTACACCTCAGGGTGCTGGTGTTTTGTCCTGGGTGACTTGAAAGCAGTACCTGTCTGTGAGTGAACCAGCAGACCCAAGTGTTTGGGTACCAGTCACACCTCAGGAGAGCTGAACCCAGCTTTTTAAACTTGTATTACAGGCAGAAAATTTTTATCAGCCACTTCTGGCACTGCACCTTCTTACTCACAAGGATTCTGGCTCAGGAGACTCAGTTTCTACTAAGCCACCATGCAAGGAATGGCAGCATTATCACTCACCTGTGCCTTGGTGAGTACAACCAGGTATCAAAGTACCAGAGGAGATTACATTTTATTGGTTTGCATATTTTAGCTTACAGCTATTGAGTTAATATTTCTCCTCCACACAGAAAAGCACATTTAAGATGACAGCTATTGATAAAATAGGAAATTGCTGTAATGCTTGCATGTGAACAGGCTGTTTCCAGTGCTACTGAAGCAGAAGCACTCCAAGAGCCAAAAGAAAGCATAAACCTTATGGACAGTCAATGAATAAAAGGTATGAAACTCCTGGTACCCTGAAGCTCAAAAGGGATGAAGTATTCTTTTTCAAAGCAAATTCAAGTCATTGAAAGCCTGAATTACTTTGGAGTACTTACCATATTTGTAGCTTGATTTTCTTTCCATCTAATTCTATTGTTCTGATTTTAAAGTCGATTCCTGCCAGAGAAAGAGATACACCTAAGTTTTGCAGTTAATGAAAAGGAAGTGTTAGGTTTCCTTTTGGCAATTTGGTAAGAGCAAACTTAGTCAAAAGAAACATTCTGAAGCTACCATTTCTTCCACACACTTGGAAGTGCTGAGAATGCACAAAGGTTTTCAGCTGCATCCAACATGGCAAGGATAAATTATTCTGCACAATGAAAGCAGGCCAAACTCAGACTCACTACTAGCTAGTCAGGATCATTAGAGGAAGACTTGATCTCCAAATCCTTCCATTTTACATCAATAAGGTCACTAGTATGAGTGTATTTCTCCTAAACATCTGACTGGTCCCTGCAGTTTAAGTCAATTCCCTGGTAGCTCTGGCTCAGTTAAAAATACATCCTGTGACCCCTTAGTTCCTTTTCAAAGCCAGCATCTGCTTTCAAAAACTGATGTTTGATGCAATCTAATCCGACATCACAGACAACACAGGAGATATTAAGACTCCTTTTCCAAGAATACTCATTTGGGAGCAATTAAGATTTTCTAAGAAGCTCCAAAAAGTATCAAGAAAACACTTCTCTGATTTTCTCCTTCATTCTTCCACATGGTACCCATCAGTTCTCAGATTGACTTTGAAAATAAATTTCAGATTTTAAGCTATAGGTTTTAAATAAAGATTAAAAAAAAATTAATTCAGAAGGGCTTAGTAAGTTTTTTTTAAGGTTTAGAGGGGTGAAATGGATTTCCAAAAAGACTAGCCTTAATCCTAACTACTTTAACTTTTGGATCTCTAAATCTGTATTACAACACAGGTCAAATTAAGACTGCTCAAGCCTCATTACTACATGACTACCAGATTTTTCAATCCTGTGACAGTACCCCCCAAGTTAATTGGTATGGAAATGAATGACCCACTTTTTCTTTACTGCATCTTAAATAGTTACTTGATATTTAGTTGTAGTTTGTAAAAGATGGGGGTAAGTTGGAAGAAATTAAATAAACTTTCTTAAGATGTAATTTAATAGACAATTATCAAGAGTATCTTAACTGGAAAAAATGCTGTTTCCAGCTTTAAGAATTCATCCATCCATTAAACAGGAAGCTTTGGGGGTTTTTACTACAGCACAGCAGAAACTGACGATGTTCATTAATTTTTGGAATGTCATTCTTCTCACAAGCAATATTACTATTTAAATATACTGAAAATAACAAGTTTCGGCCTTAATACACCATGCATACATAGTTCAGCTCATTAGTTAGAAGGCAAATTATGAGCAAAAATATCACATAAGCACTTAAACTGCATACAAAATTAATTGCATTAATTTAAAATGCTATGATCACTAGTACAATTGCAATTTCACAGGACTCACTGGTAGATTTACAGGAAAAAAGATACTTTAAGTAATTCACACTCTTATAAAAATGACATGAGAAATATATGCACTTTCAAAAAAATCCCTATTCTTTGTAAGGTAAGTTTGACAAGTGTTTCCATTTTACACTGGAGAGAATATTGCCTCCCTTGTTGTAAAGATTTTTCTCCTAACAAGATGCAATCACAGCTGCTGAAATCACAGATAATTGTATTCAGGTCTGAAAACAAATAACCTTTGCTCTGAATAGACTTTGTTTTGGCCTCAGAGGTTATAAAGCACAAATACGGATTTCTCTGGAAAGAGCATTTTATCGTGGCAACAGCAAACTACATCAGTTTTAAAAGTTCATTTGTGTCTAGGCCCGAAGTTTTAGGAAACAACTATCATGAAAACTAGATTCAGAGACTGCTGTGGTTTAAAGAGAATTCTGCCTGTCCTGTGAACTGCTGAGGCCAAGACACATCAGTGACAGACTCCTGCAGGGGTGGCTTTCTGAGAAGGACTCCTGACTGCAGCACAAGGCTCCCATGTGCACCAATCCAGGTCCTGCACAGACTGGTTTCTTGTGGTTACTCATTTCCCTTGCAGCGCTGAAATGATTTATACAACCACTCCTTTGATGACTTCTAAAAGTCAGGACCTGCACAAAAAACGTCTTCTCACAACTTCAGATTTCTAGTATGGACTTCACCAAAATTCTCAAAGATTCATTTCAAAGCTAAAGGAAGAATATAAAGGGAAAGGCTGTAAGTACCTCTGCAACTGTAACATTTTGGAGGTTAGAAACTGATGTATCTTTTGTTCTTTCACTTCAGTATGAGGAAGTGGCGAGCTGCACACATTCAGAGCAAGCCTGGCGACATGTGCTGCCACTTCCGCCCAAGTGCTCTTGCATGGCTAAGCACAAACCACGATCTGGTTACAGCTACATCGAAATTACACCACGGAAAACACTCCAACAACTACAGCATTTCAACACTAATTCTTGACAGAAGTTTTCTGTTGTTAATCCATTCTTCTTTTGCTCAGTCATACACTGAGATACAAAAGTTTGAAAAGTTACTTAGGCCAAATAAAGAGGAGTCATTTGTGAATTAAAGTTGGACTGCAGGGGATCATACAGCTTGCAGTTTTGAAATGCAACAGGAAATGCTGTTCATTCAATATGGAGAAAAAGCCCAGAAATATGTGGATGTCCATCTGAAGTTAAGTTTTAAAAGCTTTTAGAAAACACAGACCCAGGCTAATTCTTAAGAGTGCAAATGCTAACAGGATAATTATCTTTAACTGCTGAAGTGGAGTTGTCACATGAAAGTCTGACACACGGGTGCCCACCCAACATGTTAGTAAATTAGATCAGAGCTATTCAGAAGCATTTGATGCAGGAATCACAACCTGCATTCTGCAAGGATAGAACTCAGAATGTGCAATTTGAACTGCACATTAGTTAGGGCTGTAACTGCTTCATTTCCCTTGCAGCACGGGATAAAAGTAGCTGAGGGCTTATTGTTCTTCAAAATCCTTTCCAGATCCTTGCTAAACTATAGGCCAGGGATGCATCCTCTCTCCTCACATTGAGAGTATTTGCTTCCAGAGCTTCCAACAGAAACCTGTCCAACAATACACTGGGCAGAATTGTTAGCACCACACAAAGGTGCTCACAGAAAACCGTGGGAGCTGGATGTTGCTGTGTCTACCTCCCATTGCCCTGCAAAACTAAAATAATTCAAGGCATGCCCATTCAGTGACACTCAGCCAAATGCACAGGCCAGGGGCACTGGCCTCACCTGGCCTCTCCGTTTAAGCCAAGAAGTCATGCCTATCTCATATCCCAAAGCTCTTCTGACACGACCTCTTCCCCTAATCCCCTTCCCAGCTACCTTTGTTCTTATTCCAACACCCCTGGGCAGATTTACCCATAATTAAGCTGCAATGCAATCATTTTAAAGAAACACTGTGAAATATTAGAAAGAGCTCACAATACAACAATAGTAAACATGCAGGACTGCCCAACAGCACATGTGAAGCAGCTCCTTTTGCAGCTCTAGTACAAGTGGTTTTCTACCATGAACCTTAACAAACCAGCCTGACGCAATTCTTACAGGAATGTAAGGACAAACTGAGCAGGGAGGCTGGAAAAGTTCTTTTTGTTACTTTAGTTTTCAGAACAGTAGCTTACTCTCAGGGCACCACTGTTACTCTTTTGTTCTCCCCTCACCCTGATTTTAACCCTGTAGCCATCAGAGCCAATATCTCAGGTTTTCCATGCTACAGTTATCTGGTCCAGCTAGGACTCCACTACAGCTTTTCCCTACATAGTACCACTGCTTGGACAGATTGTTTTGTTTCTTCTTTTCAACAAAATTGCTGTTGCAGAAAATGCAACAGCACAAAGAAACCAAAGAAACCAAACCAAAGTATTCTGGGTTGGAGCCAGTAAGCTGTTCCAACTGTACCAGAAAATAATTCCTGAAGGTAAAGGTTTCTTGGGACTTCAGTCTGCTCAGCAAAATGCTTCTGGAAGGGTCATGTTCTTGAATGTTTTCTACAAGCAGTAAAAGGCAGACAAAAAAGACTTACACAAATTAGTGTAAAAAAACCAAACAGAAACAAAAAATCCTGCCACTTGTGGGCAAATATTAGAATTTTTAATCTTTATTACCCAATTCACCAGTATCTTAAGTTAATTTTTCATGTGGCTCAACACTAGTTTGCAGCAGCAGGACCTTATGTGTGCAGCTGTAGCAAGAAATCAGACAGGAAATCAGCCCCATTCAGGATGTAAATAAACATCAATCTCTGATAGCATACACTAGCCTGTATATCTAGCCCAGCAGAGTATTGCTCCATCTCTGACAAATCAATACTTCATTTATTTTTGAAGTATTCAATGTACTAGCATTTTAATTTGTTTACCTTTTGCTTTTATTTAATATATAAGCCAAAGAAATTTTAAGAAGTCAGTGACATAAAAATTGGCAAAGAAGCTGTGAAAAAATGAATACCAGATTAGCTTGCTAGAAAAATCTGATTTTAGTCCCATCTATCAAAGAACATAAAAGATGCACCACAGTTTATTAAAACAAAAAGGAACTGTTTTGCATGACCTGCATATAATAAAAGCCCCACCCTCTTAAAGAAGCTGTCTTCCTATTTGTCTAAATCTTACCTTACTCCTTTGAAGTAAGAATGGAAAAATGAAACGGAAATAAATTTTTTTTAAAGGGATTCCATGATAAGCAGAACTTTGTGGCACTCACCACCACTGGACATAGACCCCAATAAAAGGGATGGGGGAAGGAGTCAAGGTACAAAGTCTCGTTACCCTTTTGAGCAAATCAGCAGGGGAAAAATTGGAGTGTATGCACTAAATTTCAAGCTAGGCTTGATCCAACTTTACAGCATTGGTCCTTTCTAACCTGCTTGGTTTATATGTGAGGTTGTGGGGTTTTGATTTTTTTCAATGGGCTGAGCTGGAAAAAGAGAACATCTTACAAATTCTTTACTGCAAGACATGTAAGAGTCTTAAGATATACAAAAAGAAAGGAAAACATTTTCTGCAGTCACTTGGGTTAAGTGAATTAAAACCAACTTTGAACCAAGCAAGTGGATTTGTAACTTACCTTAAAAAAAAAAAAAAGGAAGTGAGAACAGGCACATAACTGAAAATCAATATGCTTCACCCTGTTTGTTGAATCCTGGGAGAGAATTACTCAGGAAATACTTCTCCCTATAAGCTGTGCATCCTGTGAACAGCAAGGAGCTGAAGCTGCACAGAAGAGCTGGGAAACAGCAGTGCTCCTATGGCACAGCTGCTACAGCTGCTGCTGTCCTGCTCATCCTCCCAAGGCTCCCCGGGAGTCTGTGAGCACCAGCACTGTCACCCCTGAGACACCGCAGCTGTTCCAGCATCAGCTGCTGCCAGCGCGTTTGTATCGCACTCGGAGGGGCTGTGAGCACGGAGAGCCCTGGCACACACCTCTGCCACCACCAGGTGACACACACCAGATACCAGCACCGAGCACACACCAGTTGTGTGAGGACACACAGGAACAGAGCTCGAGAGTTTCATGTCTTCCAGGGACAGAGCTACAGATCAGTACTCCAGAAACTTGCTCTTTTCCTGTATATCCAACAGCTAAGGGACACCAAGTTGTTCCCACAGATTTTCTCCACAATCTTACCCAGAGATTACTCCTTTTTTTGCTGTTCTCAGCAGGAGGTATTGCAGGGTTTGGGTTAAACACACAATTATTTTTTCATGTGGTTTTCAAGAGAAACTTTTCTTGTGCTACATCAGTATAGTGTCTCAATCCACAAAGGTAGATACGTGAAGCTTCAGAAATCTGCTTTTAAATTAATCCTCCTAGAACGATTATAGTAAAAATAAAAAATTACAAAGTAGGAGTCAAGATCACTGTAAAAGGCAGGGTAGAGAACCCTTGCAACATATGGTGTGTCATGCAGCCTCGTACAAAAGAACAAAGTCTAATCATTTTGAACTTGAACGTTTAGCTTTAGTCCCTAGTAACATCTGCAAAGAATTTTCAGATGATCTCAGCAATGTCTTGTATCAGTATGTAAATTAAAGAGGCAGTAGTCTTTTATTGCACCCATTCAAAAATACAGCAGACTAACATGAAACACCACACCAGGGTAAAGGTCAACACTTTTTCAAAAGTTGTAAAATGAATTATTTTAGAATTAAACACGAGTGCAACCACTTTTAGTTACTCTTTCACAATTTAAAGGGACAAACTGTATGCCATTCTTTCTGGGCAGCCCACAAGAAACCACAACACACCAGTAACCTCGAGTGGGCTGAATAGGCCCCTTCAGGTTAACTGGCCTTCCTTCATCTAACTCCTCACCCACACAAAGAACCCAATTCCAGTGTTCCACACAAGGAGGCACAGAGCAGTGTCTTGCACCTTGGAGGTTATTAATACAGAAAGGCTCTGAAAGTTTAGACACTGGCACAACAAATATATACAAATATAAAGCAGGTAAGGCAATAAAGAATGGGGCTGCCATGTGCATGTGTAACACAAGGCAGTTTCCTTGAGACTTACGACCGAGATCAGCTCGATGCTCAGGGTGCCAAGTGAACTGCCACTTCCTCCAGCACGTGTCCCCTCAGCTATGGCACAACTGCCACCCTAAGCTTCCTTTCTTAAGATAAGCTACTTTCTACTTGTAAGAGAACAAGGCATGCAGAATACAATTTCTAATCAACAGAATTAGACCAACCTTTGAAACGTCCATGTTTTTGACAGTTCAACAGCCTACAGAGGGATCTGATTACCACTCCAAGATCTGAATCCAGTGCTCTTCAGCCACTTGTTCACACCAGTGCTCCTGTGAGTTCTGCCACCACAACTCTGCACTGCAGTGCTTCAGTGTGGACACTGCAACATCCTCAACAAGGAAATTCTCCTTTCAGTGTTTTGAATTCAATTTACAGATTGCTTTGAGCAACCTTTGAAATGCACGATTTTAAACACCAAAAATACTCAATATAAAATTCAAGACTACAAAACAACATAACACTAAAAACTTAATACTACTTGACATGAGTGAAGTTATCACTGTCACAAGAGTCCAACTCTAAAATGTGAGTCCCTGCAGAATGTATTTTAGAGCTTACAATCTAGATACTATGAAAGTGCACAGAAATGAACTTATGGTCTACTTCTCATTCTATTTTGAATGTAAGATAAGCTACACTTGATGGTAACTCAGTTTCATCTAAAATAATTTTTAAATAGATTAATACTGTACTATTGATACAAGCAGCAAAGTTTGTTTATTTTAAGGATTATTTATAGACTGCCTGTCTCTAAGAGGAATGCATTAACTTAGTTGCTTAGAGAACATATTTTCCTTTCAAGCCAACATGCAACTGGAGAGCAGAGAACTTTAAAACTGGCCAACAGACTTGAATTGAGGCTATAGTTTCACAGCTGAAACTTTGGGAGGCACTGCCAGGACCAGGTGCCACAACCAAATCCTTTTTTTCCTTTGAACTCACTCATCTGTGTGAGTTCCATAATTCACCTTGCCACCATCTGTAACAACAACTGATGGCATAACCTTGAGAGCACAGGCACTCCCAGCCAGATCTCTCCTCCTGTGAGTAGCAGAGCACAGACTCTGTTGCACCGGGCATTAAACTGAAGCCTTAGGTAAGAGAGACCCAGAGGTGACCCACAATCAGCCTGCCAGCAGCTCCAGGGTGGATCTAGAGCAGGCAATCACCCAAGCAGCCCCACGGCAGTGCAGGAACTGTGGATGGCACACTCCAGCCAGGGCCAGGTGTGCAAGAGAAACAGCTGCAGTGACCTCCCAGGGACCCAACCCCACACTCACTCCACCTGTAATGCAGCTGTGGGACACTTGCACATCTCTCATCTACTTTGAAGCTCTTCTTTCCCTCAGGATGTGCAGTGTACAGCTTTCCACTACATGAAGAGAAACCTCTGCCACGTGCTTTAATGGGTAAGAACACCCTGTTTCCCCATATAGAAGGTGGCTTATGAATACAAAAATTTGATTCTTCTTTCAGAAGTCCCGTGCTTAATACAAGATGACATGTGATTGGTCCTTATCAAAAGCATTAATAGGTAAGCCAAAAAAAAAAGCATAAAAACCCCCTGACCCCAAAGTAGAACCCCCAAGAACAGAAAAAAATTATCCCAAATCTCTTGCCTGTGAATGATCTATGTTTGTAGGTGTAGAAAACAACCAAAAAAAAATGTTTTTAACCAAAATAACTCTAACTGAATACTGCTGTCAGGAAAAAGATAAAAAGAATTACTTTGTCCAAAGCTAGCATCTTAAGAATCCAAAAGGTTGAAAAAATGGTTTATTAAAAAAGTCCCATGCAACCAATACTGCCTTGCCATCACAGTTTAAGTTTCATTGTTTATTATTCCTGTACCAAGCTTCAGCTGTGACAATAACAACAGGCCAAAAGGATTAGGATTGATTTTGTTCCCTAATTTTTGGTGCTGGTAAATCTGTATGTCTGGCCAGTGAGGAAGGGAGATGCCACTCCTTTAAAAAGCCTCTTAAAAGTTGCAGGGCTCTACATGAACTGGTTACTCAGAGTGAGGAAATAAAGATTTGGGGGGGGCAGAACATTGTTTGCTTAAAACAGAAGAGGTGCTACATGACAAGTGAGCACACTGAGTGTCCCAGGATTCACAAAGCAAAGCAAGAACTGGCAAGTCCATGATTACTTACAGACAACATGCCCTCACACAGTTCAAACAATGCACTTTGTGCCTTCTATTCCAGCCCTGCCTGCGACTGGCAACACATACAAACCCCATCAGCTGCAGATTTAACACAGGTATGGAAAACACCACGGGAACAGCTGGTATGGACAGGTGATCACTGCTACAGCCCAACAAGTCAGATTGCCAAACACTTCATTGATGGGTTCAGGGATGCTACAAGAGCATCAGAGATAAAAACTAGTTAAAATGGATAGTGTTAGAGCAGGTATAAATTACACATGACCACTGTAAAGACAGAAGTGATGAAATGTTTGGAAGTTTTATAGGAATGTACAAACACTCTGCTCACTTTAGAGGGCACAGACCTGGTTACACTGGAAGAAAAAGTAGAGAGAACATGGGTATTACCAGGAACATAAACATGCAAAAAAAGAGGCACATATCAACAATATCAGTAAGACAGATCTTGGCTTCAACTGTTACTCCATTTGAAAGGATCCATGAAGAGCAAAATGTCTCATCCACCAAGAATTATCTTTGTTAAAATAAATAATCTAATCTAGGAATTTCAGTTAGAGTCTGAAATATAGTTGTGTTAGAAGTAAGTGTAGAAAGTACCTAGTGAGGCAGCAAAATCAGGCCAAAAAGTCAAAGCACAAAGTTTAAAGTTACTGAAGCTAGTTTTATAGACAGCACTCTCGGCAGCCCCAAAACATCATTTTCATTAGAGGCTTTTTTAAACCCACGTTTTACATGAGCATAAGTAAGCATAGAGGGGTTTTGGTTTTTCTTTTGCTTCTCTGCTTGGGAAGGTAAGGACATGAGAGAAGAAGGGCTCTTTTAACTTCTTACATGAATGACAAAATAGGCCTTTTTTTTGAAAGGTTTTTAGTACCTATGCTAACAGGCACAACCACCTAACTTATTAAGAAAGGCCATACTTGTCTTTCTGGCACATAGCTGTTTTCTTCTCCCACATCATGCAAGCTTCTTTTAATGAATTCATTTTAATTAATTCTTTAATTTCTTCATTTGCTTTTCCTGCTTTGCATGTTCTAAGTACACCTCTCTACATCACTTCTGCTAAGACAGAAAAGTTCTCCCAGGCAGTTAACTCTGACTGTATCCTCTTTCTCCTTTTCATACTTGGGTTGACACAGATATTCCAGCTTTAATCCCAGCAGAAGTCACACCATACAGACAAGATATTTTGATACAGTAAAGGAAAGCTATTGCTCTCTGGCAGGTGGAAGAAAGGAGGATTTTTGGGAGGTGTGGGGAGGGGAAGCAGTGTATGTGCTCCCTGGCTGACAGACACTTCAGCTTTGCCCAATTTCTTATACTCAGGCCTGTTTTTCCCAATCTCCAGATGTGGTACCAGACTCCTACTAGTGACCAGCCTGCTTGACATGTTCTTTGATGTTGCCATACATATGAGAGGATGCCACTGACATTCAACATCAGGGGTTTTTTTTCCTCTGGTGCCCAAAGCAGAAGAGTCTGCACAACGGCAGCAAAATTAACACATCTTAAACTTGGTCAACTGTTTGTTCTCCCTAGGACAGAAGCCTTCTAACACATGCAGTACTTTACTTGCCTTCAACTACATATAATCTAATTAAAAGTCTCATAGCTTACATTTAACAGGGAAGTTTACTGTAAACCACAAGATTAAACTAATATTAGATGCAATTACTGGTCAAAAACCCTCTAAAAGGCACTAAATTACAACCCATTGCAACCTCTGTTGGGATGGGAAGTTACTGACCTAAGTTTTGAGTTGCAAGTCTGGTAACTAAAAGCCTCTGGATGAAGGTTTGGGTCCCACAGTAACAGGAAGACACAAAGATTGAGAGAGGATCCAAAGGAGGGCCAGGAGGATGGTGAAGTGTCTGGATGGGAAGCTTTATGGGGAAGCCCAGCCTGGAGCTGGACTCGAAGATCTTTGTGTCCATTCCAGCTCAGGATATCCTGAGTCTATGATTCTAACTCTGTACAAAAGTCTGACACAGTTCAACTTTACTGATGTTACTACTACTCCTAGTTTATCCACGTTAGAAAAGCATCAGAGCTATTTTATATATCTAGACAGCCTGATGACTTGACACTTAAACTACCATAACATCCAATTAAAGATAAAAAGCAGTATAATATCCTTTGAATTAAAACCACCTAATTTCTACCACAAAACATGATATAAAGCATACAAAGCATTATAAACACTGCATGTAATCTTATTATTAGTATTCTGAATTCCAGTTACATTCTGAAGTAAGACAGTCCAAGATGTATTTCTATTAAAAGGATGCCCTACTACCAAAGGACTAGGAAATCCATCCTAAAAAGTATTTTAAAAATTCCCAAACAAAAGCTGTGTCTTCAATAACCCTCTCAAAGCCTGTATCCATCAACCAAGGTATTTGTTCCTATCCTTATTCAAAGTTAGTCTGTGTTCTTAACTTTGCATTCAAACCAAGTCACAAAAGCAGCTCAAAACTGCCCTCCTGTCACTCAAATAACCAGTAACACGTAACCAAGACAGACCTCCATCTGCCAGTTAGGAGTAGGCATCAACACTCAGACATCTGTCACACTGTTTCAGTGTATAACACGCAACACAAAAGCTGCAGCAGCATTTTTAATAAAAACCAAACAATTTCAATTCCGTTGTTGGCTTGTTGCAGAATACAGTAAGGTAATGCAACCTCATCAGCAGATGAAAATCAAAGTTAGGATATCCTTTGCTACCAGCTAGGTGTTAGTATCAAATTTAAAGTTACAAGACACACAACCTTTAATGCTTTTAACCTGTAATACCTTCAGCTACAACTTCCTGTTCAACATCAAGATGTCATCTTGCTGACCACCCACCACTGACCTTGAAAACAGAATCGTTCTTCCACTTTCATATCTACCTCCACAAAAATGTCTTCCCTATTCCATGTAAACCCTGCCCTAAAGAGATACCCTAGTCCCAGACCCCACAAGCCTTGAACACACACTTCCACTCCTGTGGACACGTGTAATGGTGCCACCTGAGTGTGAGTGAACTCACCTCAGGCACTTCAAAGTCCACATGACAATCTGTTTGTAGTACTGACCATTAATAAAGTACTCCTGACAGTGCTTTCCTGATGCCTCCCTGCCTTCCCTTCCCTGCTCATCTATCATTGATGTGTTTTCTTCTGCAGCTCTGACCATCTGGAGAAGCCCAAAAGAAATTGATTGAATAAGGGGAGGAAATGCTGAAGCTTAATGGGAGGGTGGGTAACAAAAACCCAAACCCAGCAAAACTACAACCAGTCCTTCGTCCATCATACAAATAAATAACCGTGAAGAAGAACAGAAATATTCAGTGAGACATGACTTGACTTGAATACACAAGAACAGTTTCCATTACACATTACAGACATGGAAATTTCACTGCAAAAGGGAAGCTGATAATTTTGCTTGACAAAGGATTTTCATCGAAGTGTTCAAAGGTCAGCACACCCATGCTTGCCTGCCAGAGTAGTGTCCTATTTTGGAAGATGTAGACTAAGGAAAAGTTACTTCTGTAAAATCAACAAATGTTTTCAACTCTCAGACACACTACTATCTCGTGAGCAACTTCCTGCCAACTGCTGATATCATCCTGGATTAAAAAAATAAATACGACAAATTTTGTTTCTGTCAGCAAGCCTTTGTACTAAATCAGAAATGCTATCAGCTACAAAGATTTGACTTTACTCTCATAGAAAGCAGTTGATACAAAAAAGCTGAAAGGAATGCAAAAAATAAACCCTATTATTTCAAATGATAAGCCAAATCCAGTTTTACCAGACAGCACTACTTGATCAGCAAGTTAAGACACCTAGAAACTGCTAAATTAATGCTCCTGATTCTTGTGTATCACACCGAAACTACTACCAAAATGCACGTGAGCTATTCCAAGATAAATTTTGCTTTAGGAGTTGTTAAGTATAAAAAAGAGCTGACTCAACTACATTTTACTTTCCATGTAGAAGTGTGCAAAAGCAGAAGTTTCCACTCAGGAAGCAAACTAAACAACGCAATCTTACGTAACACACCCCCAATTGTAAAAAAAGGTTTATCCCATGTTCACAGTGAAAAGCTGATCCTCACTAGGGACCACAGCAGTATTATGCCTTGCCAGCACTTTCAGAAATTCTAACAGAGCTACAGAGCCCAGCATAAAAAATTAAAAGCTGCTGAAGGGCAAGGACCTGTCGCATCTAAAGTTGCTTCAGGCCAATCTGTGCTTTCAGAGTGAAAATGTGTCTCTCTGAATAACCCAAAGATCACTGGTTCACTTCTCATGATGAGTAGCAAAATCTGCTGAAGGTATTAGTTATGCCAGGTAGTGAAGACAAAGACCTGAAGGCTCTTGCACCAACAGTCAACCAAAAAAAAAGAATAAAAGAAGTGTGATGAATTATAAATACATATGCACTGCACTTTCATCACACTTCTTATGCAACTGTTGGCCACAGGACACCAGGCTGGAAGGCCTTGCTGTCTGAACCAGGACAACGCTGATTATGATTATGAGCATGACCAAAGTCTCGAGGAGAAAAGTCAAAGGAGCATTCCCAAGCTCTAAGCAATCTACGTGGATGTTGTAGCCTTACAGGCACATTTTGCATGACAGCAAAACAGAAGGGAATCTGCAAAGTACAACAAAAGCATACCATGCACAACGACAAAGTAACTAAAATTCACTACTGACTTATTTCTATAATATGAACATTGAGAACTAAAACAATTATTCTATAATACAACAGTATTTCCATATCTCCCTCCTGCTTTGTTTTTTTCTTCTTGGGAAGTGTTTCCATTGCTTTGGTAACTGGAGTGCTGTAGTTTAACCCTGGTTAAACTACTAAAGAGCAATAGGAGTGGGAAATTATAAGGAAGTTATCTGGTACTCGGATATGATGTGGGCCCTTTCATCATGGCAACAGAGACTGTTTTAACTTTAAACCTAAAATCTAAGAAAAAAGCTGAACCTGTCAAAAATTTAACCCCCGAGTTAAAAAATAAAAAAAAAATCATAGTTAAAAAAAGAAATCTAAATGACTCACTTCACTCACAAAGTGCATGCAAGTACATAAGATTAAACAATAAAATTTGATGTCAACACATCTCAAACATACCCCTTCTTACACTTCTACAGTAAAACCAAGTCTGATCTTGTCAGTAGAGACACACCAGAGGAGAACTGAGGGCACATAACATCACACATACTAATTAAAATCACTGTTAATTGAACACACATCATAATTCCCATCCTACTGCAGAATCCACTTCACAGACAGCATACAAACCAAACAGCCTGGCAGCTCATACTCCAGGAAAACTCTGTGTACTCACTGAGGAATGCTAACCTGGGGACCTTAAATCCTGAAGTGGCAGGGCAGCCTGTTTGGGAAAAGCGCTGCATCCCTGCACCTCCCTCCACACCACAGTTAACTAGAACTGATCAGCCACGGGGAAAAAAGCAGAATTGTTAAAAATGGAATTACCCCAAGCTCATCAGATGGGCCAGTTATGGCAGCAAAACCAACTAGTATTGAGAAGCCACTAAAAGACAGAGAGAGAAAGGGCACGTGAGCACATCTGCAAGAACAGATTACAGCCACATGACAGACCTACAAGTAATACACACAAGATGTGAGGAAAACTGAAAAAACTCCAAGTATTTTTATTCAAGCATAGGTCAGCACTTTTATGAACAGTTTCACTATTTCCTGCATTGTCAACTTTCCTGTTTGGAGGTTCTTTGCTAAAAAATAAAAAGGGACTGGAACTATAAGAAGGAATACGTAACTGTGAAATCACAAGTATTACCTATGGAATTAGAATTACGCCTCAGTTATTAATAAGTTTCTCCAAGCTGACTCGTTTTGAAAATAAGGCCCTTGCACAAGCAAGTATAAAGGAAGGAAATGAGAGTAAATCCTATATTTACTGAGTAAGGTAAGAAAAAAACAACAGCATATTCACAGGCCTCAAGACTTCAAAGTGAATCAGTGAGGAAAAAAAAAATCTATCAAGTGGCTAAGCAGTTCAAGAAACATCAAGAAAATGGTTGGAAGACAGACACACCCATTTATGTTAGCTGTCTCTTTAGAAGTATAAAGAAGTAGCACAGTACCAAACTGGGCCTTTTTTTTAATGATACAGCATTTATTCATGTTTAGTAAGCCTTCTATTCTATCACAGGTACAGAATAATACCTGTTAAGGTAAAATGCTACTCAGGCCTTAATCAGCTGGTGTTACTGATACAGCATTTTGAAAATGGTTGCAGAGAGAAATGTGCCAGAAAAATGCAGGAAAACTGTTCTTAAAGCATTAGAAATGACACCACACCTAATTTAGTCAATCACATGTGCCTAAATAAAGATTGTTTCTTCCTTGTGCACCTAGTTCTGCACAATAAAATGTCTGAAAATGACAGGGCATTAGGGTAACATAAAACAAGTTACACACTATTTCACCTTACCTTTAAAGCAATTTCTTTTCAAGAGTCTCCTCATTCTCTTAGTGTTAGTTTTTTAAAGTCAGCATCAGTTTTGCCCTCCTAAATACTAGTAACCTCCACTTCACTTTTCCCTTTCATCCCCAAAACGGTGTACTTCACTTTAAAAGTGACCTCAGCTACAAGTAGCTGAACATAAATCTCAAGTCCTGCCACACCGCAGTTTCAATTCAGACTCTATCTCAGTGAAGGCCTTGAAAATTTTGCTTATGTTTATTTCAGCAGAGTATTTTAAAACCGACAAATCTCACAAAAATATGAGTCACAACAACCTGTTTTGATACATCACACCTCACGGTCATTAAAAAAGGTTAGTGAAGCTTAGAAACAAACCCCTTTTCACAACCAAATTTAGGATAAAATCCAACTTTTGTCGAGGAGGTTCCCCCGCCTAGTCACTAAGGGGCTTCTATAGTCGACTGAGGAGCTCGTAGGGAACTACTGCAAATCCCAAAAACATGAGTACACAAATGCATTAAAAGCGTGGAGGGAAGAACTGAGACTTGAACCACCTGCCCAGCGCGTTCAGTCCCTGTCACTGCGCGGCTCGGCAGGAGCCACAGGCAGCTCGAGCAGCCCCTGCCCTCCACCACTTTCTGAAAACCGGCACCTAAACACGAGACGCCGCACACGGGGAGAGCCCCGGCAGCCGCCGTTCAGCCACAGGCCGGCAGCGCTGCGGGCCGGGCGCGGGCTGCGATCGCTCCGGGCAGGGGCCGCGGCCCGGCCC